>CM061751.1:124862578-125199916 GCA_030979885.1 Lolium multiflorum
TAGGACATGATGTGTTTGAAGAAAGAATTAAAAAACCCATGGAACTTTATATGCATGATAATGGGAATGTTATTAGTATGAATGCTTTGAACACCATTGTTGCTAATGCTATGGAAAATTCTAAGCTTGGGGAAGCTGGCTTTGATGAGCATGATATTTTTAGTCCCCCAAGCATTGAGGAGAAAATTTACTTTGATGATACTTTGCCTCCCATTTATGATGATTATAATGATAGTAGTCTTTTGTTACCACCTGTTATGGAGGATAAATTTGATTATGATTACAATATACCTCCTATATTTGATAGCTACTTTGTTGAATTTGCTCCCACTACAATTAATAAGAATGACTATGCTTATGTTGGGAGAAGTAATTATTTTATGCATGAGACTCATGATAAGAATGCTTTATGTGATAGTTATATTGTTGAGTTTGCTCATGTTGCTACTGAAAGTTATTATGAGAGAGGAAAATATGGTTGTAAAATTTTTCATGTTACTAAAACACCTCTCTATGTGCTGAAATTTTTGAAGCTACACTTGTTCTATCTTCCTATGCTTGTTACTTTGCTCTTCATGAACTTGTTTATTTACAAGATTCTTATGCATAGGAAGCATGTTAGACTTAAATGTGTTTTGAATTTGCCTCTTGATGCTCTCTTTTGCTTCAACTTCTATTTCTTGCGAGTGCATCATTAAAACTGCTGAGCCCATCTTAATGGCTATAAAGAAAGAACTTCTTGGGAGATAACCCATGTGTTATTTTGCTACAGTACTTTGTTTTATATTTGTGTCTTGGAAGTTGTTTACTACTGTAGCAACCTCTCCTTATCATGTTTTTGTGCCAAGTAAAGTTTCTATGTCAAAGTTGATGTTATATTTGGGATCGCTGCGCAGAAACAGCATTGCTGTCTGTCACGAATCTGGGCACAGTTCTCTGTAGAAAATTCGAAAAAATCTGCCAATTTACGAGCGTGATCCTCAGATATGTACGCAACTTTCATTAGTTTTGAGTTTTTCCATTTGAGCAAGTCTGGTGCCATCTTAAAATTCGTCTTTATGGACTGTTCTGTTTTTGACAGATTCTGCCTTTTATTTCGCATTGCCGCTTTTGTTAAGTTGAATGAGTTTCTTTGTTCCATTAACTTTCAGAAGTTTTGTGCAATGTCCAGAAGTGTTAAGAATGATTGTGTCACCTCTGAACATGTGAATTTTTGATTATGCACTAACCCTCTAATGAGTTTGCTTGAAGTTTGGTGTGAAGGAAGTTTTCAAGGGTCAATAGAAGAGGGTGATATAATGTGATCGAGAAGAGTGAAAGGTCTAAGCTTGGGGATGCCCCGGTGGTTCATCCCTGCATATTTCAAGAAGACTCAAGCATCTAAGCTTGGGGATGCCCAAGGCATCCCCTTCTTCATCGACAACTTATCAGGTTTCTTCTAGTGAAACTATATTTTTATTCCATCACATCCTATGTATTTTACTTGGAGCGTCTGTGTGCTTTTATTTTTGTTTTTGTTTTGTTATCTTAGTTCTCTGAATAAGTTCATCCTTGTGAGAGACACGCTCCGCTGGTTCGTATGAACACATGTGTTCTTAGCTCATAATATTCATGGCGAAGTTTCCTCTTCGTTAAATTGTTATATGGTTGGAATTGAAAAATGCTACATGTAGTAATTGGTAAAATGTCTTGGATAATGTGATACTTGGCAATTGTTGTGCTCATGTTTAAGCTCTTGCATCATATACTTTGCACCTATTAGTGAAGAAATACATAGAGCTTGCTAAAATTTGATTTGCATATTTGGTTTCTCTAAGGTCTAGATAATATCTAGTATTGAGTTTTGAACAACAAGGAAGACGGTGTAGAGTCTTATAATGTTTACAATATGTCTTTTATGTGAGTTTTGCTGCACCTGTTCATCCTTGTGTTTGTTTCAAATAAACCTTGCTAGCCTAAACCTTGTATCGAGAGGGAATACTTCTCATGCATCCAAATACTTGAGCCAATATTCATGCCATTTGTGTCCACCATACCTACCTACTACATGGTATTTCTCCGCCATTCCAAAGTAAATTGCTTGAGTGCTACCTTTAAACAATTCAAAATTTATCACTTCTTATTTGTGTCAATGTTTTATAGCTCATGATGAAGTATGTGGTGTTTATCTTTCAATCTTGTTGGGCAACTTTCACCAATGGACTAGTGGCTTCATCCGCTTATCCAATAATTTTGCAAAAAGAGCTGGCAATGGGATTCCCAGTCCCAAATTAATTAACAAAAATAGACACTCCTCCATGGTATGTGATTGTTGGACGGCACCCGAAGGATTCGGTTAGCCATGGCTTGAGAAAGCAAAGGTGGGGAGGAGTGTCAACATAATAAAACTAAAATAAAAAGGCACTCCTTCATGGTATGAGATTGTTGGCAGGCACCCGAGGATTCGGTTAGCCATGGTTTGTGAAAGAAAGGTTGGAAGGAGTGCCACCCAAAAATAAAATAAAATGGGAGCCGCTCTTTGAAGGTTTGTCTGGCAAGGGAGTTAGAGTACCCACTACCATTCGTTGACAACAACAAACACCTCTCAAAACTTTACTTTTATACTCTCTTGATGTTTTCAAAATAAAAGCTCTAGCACAAATACAGCAATCAATGCTTTCCTCTTTGAAGGGCCTTTCTTTTACTTTTATTGTTGAGTCAGTTTACCTATCTCTCCACCTCAAGAAGCAAACACTTGTGTGAACTGTGCATTGATTCTTACATACTTGCTTATTGCACTTGTTATATTACTTTATGTTGACAATATCCATGAGATATACATGTTACAAGTTGAAAGCAACCGCTGAAACTTAATCTTCCTTTGTGTTGCTTCAATGCCTTTACTTTAAATTATTGCTTTATGAGTTAACTCTTATGCAAGACTTATTGATGCCTGTCTTGAAAGTGCTATTCATGAAAAGTCATTGCTTTATGATTCAGTTGTTTACTCATGTCATTACCATTGTTTTGATCGCTGCATTCATTACATATGCTTACAATAGTATGATCAAGGTTATGATGGCATGTCACTTAAGAAATTATCTTTGTTATCGTTTTACTGCTCGGGACGAGCAGAACTAAGCTTGGGGATGCCGATACGTCTCCAACGTATCGATAATTTCTTATGTTCCATGCCACTTTATTGATGATACCTACATGTTTTATGCACATTTTATGTCGTATTTACGCATTTTATGGAACTAACCTATTAACAAGATGCCGAGTGCCAGTTCCTGTTTTGCTGTTGGTTTCAGAAATCCTAGTAACGAAATATTCTCGAATTGGACGAAATCAACGCCCAGTTCCTATTTTGCCCGAAGCATCCAACACCCGAGAGCCGCAGAGGGGGCCTGGTGGCCGATGACATGGTGGCGCGGCCCAGTGCCCTGGCCGCGCCACCCTATGGTCTCGTCGCCTCGTTGACCCTCCCGCGCCGCCTCTTCGCCTATAAAGCCCCCGCATCGAAACCCTTACGGAGAAAGCCACGGTACGCGAAACCTTCCAGAGCCGCCGCCATCGCGAAGCCAAGATCGGGGGACAGGAGTCGTTCCGGCACCCGCCGGACGGGGAAGTGCCCCCAAGGCTTCTCCATCGACACCGCTGCCATCTCCACCGCCATCTTCATCACCGCTGCTGCTCCCATGAGGAGGGAGTAGTTCTCCATCGAGGCTCGGGGCTGTACCGGTAGCTATGTGGTTCATCTCTCTCCTATGTACTTCAATACAATAATCTCATGAGCTGCCTTACATGATTGAGATTCATATGATGATGCTTGTAATCTAGATGTCATTATGCTAGTCAAGTGGGTTTTACTTATGTGATCTCCGGAGACTCCTTGTCCCACGTGTGTAAAGGTGACAGTGTGTGCACCGTGTGGGTCTCTTAGGCTATATTTCACGAAGTACTTATTCATTGTTGAAGAGCGTAGTGAAGTGCTTATTTATATCTCTTTATGATTGCAATGTGCATCGTATCACAATTTATCTATGTGCTACTCTAGCAAAGTTATTAAAGTAGTTTTATTCCTCCTGCATGTGTGCAAAGGTGACAGTGCGTGCACCGTGTTAGTACTTGGTTTATGCTATGATCATGATCTTTTGTAGATTGCGAAGTTAACTATTGCTATGATAATATTGATGTGATCTATTCCTCCTACATATGCATGAAGGTGACAGTGTGCATGCTATGCTAGTACTTGGTTTAGTCTTTTGATCTATCTTACACTAAAGGTTACTAAAATATGAGCATTATTGTGGAGCTTGTTAACTCCGGCATTGAGGGTTCGTGTAATCCTACGCAATGTGTTCATCATCCAACAAAAGTGTAGAGTATGCATTTATCTATTCTGTTATGTGATCAATGTTGAGAGTGTCCACTAGTGAAAGTGTAATCCCTAGGCCTTGTTCCTAAATACCGCTGAGTTACTACTGCTTGTTTACTGTTTTATCAGTGTTACTACTGCTGCAATAATACCACCACCAACTACACGCCAGCAAGCTATTTTTGGCTTGCTACCGCTCATATATATTCATACCACCCGTATTTCACTATCTCTTCGCCGAACTAGTGCACCTATTTGGTGTGTTGGGGACACAAGAGACTTCTTGCTTTGTGGTTGCAGGGTTGCATGAGAGGGATATCTTCGACCTCTTCCTCCCCGAGTTCGATAAACCTTGGGTGATCCACTTAAGGGAAAACTTGCTGCTGTTCTACAAACCTCTGCACTTGGAGGCCCAACACTGTCTACAGGAAAGGAGGGGGAACGTAGACATCAATGACCCACAAGTATAGGGGATCGCAACAGTCTTCGAGGGAAGTATTACCCAATTTATTGATTCGACACAAGGGGAGACAAAGAATACTTGTAAGCCTTAACAGCGGAGTTGTCAATTCAGCTGCACCTGGAAACAGACTTGCTCGCAAGAGTTTATCGTAGTAACAGTTTTGCAGTGGAAATAGTGAAATAACAGCAGCGGTGAAATAAAGACAGGTAGTGATTATAGTAAAATAGGATTAAAATACTGTAGGCACAGGGACGGATTTAATGGGCGTTGCATGGATGAGAGAAACTCATGTAACAATCAAAGCAGGGCATTTGCAGATAATAATAAAACAGTATCCAAGTACTAATCAATCAATAGGCATGTGTTCCATATTTAGTCGTACGTGCTCGCAATGAGAAACTTGCACAACATCTTTTGTCCTACCAGCCGGTGGCAGCCGGGCCTCTAGGGAAACTACTGGATATTAAGGTACTCCTTTTAATAGAGTACCGGAACAAAGCATTAACACTCCGTGAACACATGTGATCCTCACATCACTACCATCCCCTCCGGTTGTCCCGATTCTTGTCACTTCGGGGCCATTGGTTCCGGACAGCGACATGTGTATACAACTTGCAGGTAAGATCATAAACAACGAATATCTTCATGAATCAATAACATGTTCAGATCTGAGATCATGGCACTCGGGCCCTAGTGACAAGCATTAAGCATAACAAGTTGCAACAATATCATAAAAGTGACATCTACGGATACTAGGCACTATGCCCTAACAATCTTATGACTATTACATGACCAATCTCATCCAATCCCTACCATCCCCTTCAGCCTACAGCGGGGGAATTACTCACACATGGATGGGGGAAACATGGCTGGTCGATGGAGAGGCGTTGGCGGTGATGGCGGTGAAGATCTCCTCCAATTCCCCGTCTCGGCGGAGTGCCGAACGGAGACTTCTGGCTCCCGCGACGGAGTTTCGCGATGTGGCGGCTCTCTGGAGGGTTTCTGGCGACTTCGACTTCTCTCCGTGCGTTTTCAGTCGAAACCAATAAGTAGTCCGAAGGGGGCGTCGGAGGCCGGCCGAGGCCACACCACATGGCCGCGCGGGCCCCCCCTGGGCCGCGCCGCCATGTGGTGTGGGGCCCTCGGGCCTCCACCTCCTTTGCCCTTCTGGCTCCGTCAATATTTTGGTAAAATAGGGCCTTCTGCATAAATTCCGAGGATTTTCCCGAAAGTTGGATTTCTGCACAAAAACGAGACACCAGAGCAATTCTGCTGAAAACAGCGTTAGTCCGTGTTAGTTGTATCCAAAATACACAAATTAGAGGCAAAACAATAGCAAAAGTGTTCGGGAAAGTAGATACGTTTTGGACGTATCAGCGGATTCCATTTTCGATGAACTTGGGCTTGTTGTAAAGCTAGCAACAAGATCAAGAACCTCTAAGAAGCAATAAGGATATGCAAAGTATGCAAAGGATTGAGCTCCCTAAGACGATGTGATCAAGTTACCCAACCGAAAGCCCCTCTTGATAGTGCGGCTATCTATCCTATAATCCGGTCTCCCATCAACCACCTTGAGACCGGTAAAAGGAAAACCTATCAAGGCCATACCTTTGCCTTGCGCATCCCGCTTGATCTTGATGATAACTCTTCAAGCTCCACTCAAGCCGGAATGCCTCACTTGATCATTGTTGCTTCATGAAGACTCACAAATGCTCCCCCATACACTATGATGGGAAAGCTCCATTGATGCACATCTTCACATGTCCATTATCACCAAATGGACGGCAAGCTTCAAGCATATGATCCTCTCGAGATGCTCAACTTGAACTTGCCCAACTCAACCTTGATGACGATCACCACTTGCCGTCATCCTCTCATGGGCTATATGAGATCTCACTTTTGATGCATGCCCATGGAAAGATACCATGTGACTTCACGTGGCACATTCTTCATGCTTCATGTGTTGACCAAACTTGAATCTATTCTTCACTCTTTGTATTGGTCAACCTTGTATCTTCTCATGCTCTATCATACTATCTTGAGGTGTATAAAGAATTCTTCACTTGGAATCAAGCTCTCAAGATCTTGATCATTCATTGCTTATCACATAAGATAGAGCATGGCTAATATTGAGTTCCACATAGGAACTCCATCTTCATTTCTTCTTCTTGATCATATCACATATATATCTTCAAATCGATGATCTTGATGCCAATACACAAGGTATATCTTTATCTTCATGGCATCCATACTTGAATCCAACACATGGAATACAAGTAGTACCTATGGAATATTCCTTCATATAAACTCAATGAAAACATTAGTCCATAGGGGTTATCATTAATTACCAAAACCACCCATAGGGGCAATGTACCCTTACATCGGTAATCCAACAACACGGATGTCGGTTTTTAATGGCAAGATTTCAGGATGGAGAGACGGTGGATTTTCTCGGTTACACCATCAACCAGGCAAAATACACACACCGATCTCATCTTCAACAGCATCAACGGGTGTTGATCACGACTATAGGACTTTCGTCCAAAGAAATCACACTTAAACTAGGAAAGTCGTCCTAGTGACACCACAACCATCAGTACTAGAGAGGGTGTACCCAGTCCGCACAATCCTTGGCTGGAGCACCACCATCATCACCTATATATGTCCCGACAAGCCATCTTAGGCCGCATCATCCCCCAAAACCATATATTTTTTCTACCCTACCGCATGCCCACATGCAAAGAGTAGAACTGAGCCATTTGAAGCAGGAACACCCTCCTCACATGGCCTTGTCACCACCATGACCATATTGGGCTAGATCGAATCTCCGCAGGCCTGATCCATAGATTTCAGGGGGGCCTAGGGAGAAACGATGCCAATGGCTCCTTGTTCACAGTATTGAAGTTTTCTTAGGTTAGGGGGCCATGCCCCCTACTCTATTATTTATGATAAGTTTTTTACATATTACTTAAAGTTTATGCATGATTGGTGTTCTGACCCTTTAACAATCTCCCTCACACATGCAACTTAAACAATATTAGTATCCAGCAAGAGAAATATTAGGGTAATGCAATAATAAACTAAATAATATTTAAATTTGAAAAATCCATGGTCGTTAGAATCTTGGCGAAGATGTTTGAAATATTTATTTATATTAATCAACCAAACTATATACAATGGTTTTTATTTTTATCAATAACTACTTGTGCAAACGTGTATATACATATTATCTAGAAAATCAGAAAATTTATGAGGGTCGGTGAAAAAATTTTTATGAGGAGTCGTGTTATTTTTTATATTTTAGTAGAATTGGTAGTCTGGAGTATAGGAAAATTAAATATATAACTTCATAGCTTTATATTTTCTAGAATTATTTCAAACTCTACAACCAAAATATAAGTATGAACGTACTAAGTATGCAAAAATCTTGGGCCAGGGCCCTAGCTCCTGAGGGCCCAGTGCGAGCGCCCCGACCTATGGGCCGGCCCTGACTCTCCGCATGCCGTATTTGCCTCCCTTGTGGGTCCTGCGTGCTGCCTCGACGCAAAGCACCGCAAACTCCGCAGCACAACACCAAAATGACAGAGAAGACATGTTGTCACCGTCTGTAGCACAACCTTTGAACGATGACAACCACCACTAGCGGCGAAAGGGGTGAGGAGGGACCATGGCTCGGGGCAGCTAGCCTTTACCTCCTGTGTCGCCCGAGTGGGGCGACACAAGGCAAAAGAGCGTCAAATGGTAGGATTTAGGAATTCGTTTCAACAACAAGGTACCTCACACGAGACAACAACCGGTCCCTTTAACCACACACACACCACCAGTCCAGTCATAGTTCTTGTCTCACTGGTTGTTGGGTCCTCCAACTGGCTCTTGTGACCCGATGTCTATCACCATCGAAGATGGTGTTGGAGATATGCCCAAGAGGCAATAATAAATTAGTTATTGTTATATCTTAGTATTCATGATAAATGTTTACATCCCATGCTATAATTGTATTAACCAAAACATTGCTACATGTGTGTTATGTAAACAACAAGGAGTCCCTGATGCGCGTAGATGTACACGTCCGTTGGGAACCCCAAGAGGAAGGTATGATGCGCACAGTGACAAGTTTTCCCTCAGAAAGAAACCAAGGTTATCGAACCAGAGGAGCCAAGAAGCACGTGAAGGTTGTTGGTGGAGGAATGTAATGCGGCGCAACACCGTGAAACCGGCGCCAACGTGGAACCTGCACAAAACAATCAAAGTACTTTGTCCCAACGTAACAGTGAGGTTGTCAATCTCACCGGCTTGCTGAAAACAATGGATTAAGCGTATCGAGTGGAAGATGGTGTTCGTTTGCAAAGAACAGTAAAAGCAGTAGAATGTATTCAGATGTATAAGAATGGACCGGGGTCCACAGTTCACTAGTGGTGTCTCTCCAATAAGATAACTAACATGCTGGGTGAACAAATTACAGTTGGGCAATTGACAAATAAAGATTCAATACATATCAATGATGATTACTATGTGATTTAATCAGGGCATTACGACAAAGTACATAGACCGCTATCCAACATGCATCTATGCCTAAATAATCCACCTTCAGGTTATCATCCGAACCCCTTCCAGTATTAAGTTGTAAACAACAGATAATTGCATTAAGTATGGTGCGTAATGTAATCAACACAAATATCCTTAGACAAAGCATCAATGTTTTATCCCTAGTAGCAACAACACATCCACAACCTTAGAACTTTCTGTCACTGTCCCAGATTCAATGGAGGCATGAACCCACTATCGAGCATAATTACCCCCTCTTGGAGTTACAAGTATCAACTTGGCCAGAGCCTCTACTAGCAACGGAGAGCATGCAAGAACATAAACAACACATATATGATAGCTCAATTTCACTCCGGCAACCCCGCAATTAGCAACCGAATACAAGATGCACTCCCCTAGGCCCATAAATGGTGAAGTATCGTGTAGTCGACGTTCACACGACACCACTAGAAGAATGACACCACAACTTAAATATCATAACATTGAATATTACTCAACCATAGTTCACTACTAACATTTAGACCTCACCCATGTCCTCAAGAACTAAACGAACTACTCACGAGACATCATATGGAATACAATCAGAGGTGATATAATGATGAATAACAATCTGAACATAAACCTTGGTTCAATGGTTTCACTCAATAGCATCAATAACAAGTAGAAATCAACACCGGGAGTTTCCCCTATCAAACAATCAAGATCCAACCCAAATCGTTACACGAGGTGCAGCGGTGGTGATGGCGGTGTAGATGGTGGAGATGATGATGGAGATGATGTCCAGCTCGATGACGATGGCGATGGCGTCGATTTCCCCCTCCGGGAGGGAATTTCCCCGGCGGATTCCTGCCCGCCGGAGAGCTCTTTTCTCTCTGGTGTTCTCCGCCCCGCAGAGGCGGCTGTAACTCTTCGTGAGGTACCCTCTGTGGCTTAGGTTTTCGGGACGAAGGAGTACGCGAAGAAAAGGAGGCGAAAGGTGTGGGGCCCCCACACCACAAGGTGGCGCGGCCAGAACATGGGCCGCGCCGCCTCTATGGTCCTGGGCCCACCTTGGGTCCCTCCCCTCCGGCTTCCTTCGTCATCTGGAAAAATAGGAATTTACGTGTAATTTCCTTCCACAGTTGATCTTCCGAAATATTGCGTTCTGACGGTGCTTTTTCCAGCAGAATCCTAGCTCCGGCGCTTGATCCTCCAATAATGATGAAACATGCAAAATAGATGAAATAACATAAGTATTGTGTCCCAATATGAAATATATCAATGAATAACAGCAAATTATGATATAAAATAGTGATGCAAATTGGACGTATCAACTCCCCCAAGCTTAGACCTCGCTTGTCCCCAAGCGAAACTGAGCTCGATAAACAAGACCACATGTTTATGGAGTGAAGAGTCGATAAATAAAATACGGACAAGAAGCATCATATTGATTCACACAAGACATTCTAGTAGACATTCTCTTCATATAACTCAACTTGAAATAAGTAAAGAGAGATCACAAATAAAGGTGCATAGGAAATCATAGATGGTTATGGCAAACTTTGTTCTTGGTCAGAGAACTACTAACGGATTGTTCTTATTTAATAAGCAAAGCTTTCATATTAGAATTTATATAGCAGGGCTTTCATTCTCAATCATACAATCTTCTCATAATCATTGATAACTTTCAAAGTCATATTCATTCAGATAAAATTTGTACTAAACAAGAAAGTATAAAGGACATAATTAGCTCAATCATAGCATAAATGGTTGGTTCACAACAACTCAATTGCTTGCTTAAGACAGAGGGAAATAGGTTTACTGACTCAACATAAAAGTAAAAGATAGGCCCTTCGCAGAGGGAAGCAGGGATTAAATCATGTGCTAGAGCTTTTCAAGTTTTGAAATCATATAAAGAGCATAAAAGTAAGATTTTGAGCGGTGTTTGTTGTTGTCAACGAATGGTAGCGGGCACTCTAACCCCCTTGCCAAACGAACCTTCCAAGAGCGGCTCCCATGAGGGACGGCATCTCTACCAGCAAGGTAGATCATCCCCCTTCTCTTTTGTTTACACATGTATTTTAGTTTTATTATGGATGACACTCCCCCAACCTTGGCTTTCTCAATCCATGGCTAACCGAATCCTCGGGTGCCTTCCAACATTCACATACCATGGAGGAGTGTCTATTGCAAAATTAAGTTGCTTACTGATAAATCAGGGCAAAACATGTGAAGAGAATTATTAATGAAAGTTATTAATTGGGGCTGGGAACCCCGTTGCCAGCTCTTATTGCAAAATTATTGGATAAGCGGATGTGCCACTAGTCCATTGGTGAAAGTCCGCCCAACAAGATTGAAAGATAAAACACCACATACTTCCTCATGAGCTATAAAACATTGACACAAATAAGGAGTAGTATAGTTTGAATTATTTAAAGGTAGCACATGAAGTATTTACTTGGAATGGCAGAAAATACCATGTAGTAGGTAGGTATGGTGGACACAATTGGCATAGGTTTGGTCTAAGGTTATGGATGTATGAGAAGCATTCCCTCTCAATACAGGTCTTTGGCTAGCAAGGTTTGATAGCAAGCATAAAGGTTGAGGGAAACAAACAAATATACATATGATAGAACAATCATGCATCTTTCTCATAAGCACAAGCAATTTTAACTTCAGAATACTAAACTCATTAGCATAGAGATAATAGAGTAATATATCTAAGTGTATTTCTCTCTTCTATTTAAACATCAGGGTGTTGTTGCTATTGACCAATGCTAAGTTTGCCAAAACCAAATAGATTTACTTGATGCTCCCAAAGTGATATCAATACTAATGTCAAGAGTAATCATATAATGGAGATTGCAAACTAAAATAAGGTGTGCAAAAAGTAAATGATAAGACTTCTCATTAATATTCCATAACGATAACTCACACCAACGGATACATAGATAACCAACTAAGAGAGATACTTCCACATTGCAAACTATTCCATATGATAACTTCCATACTCATGATATGACACTACTTGATAGTAAAAGATAAAGGTAGTGATGATGTGATACCGCGGCACTCCCCCAAGCTTGGAACAAACCAAGGGGATGCCAATACCGATGATGAATTACTCCTTCGGTGATGATGGTGATGGATTCTTCTCGACAAGCTTCTTAACAAGCTCCTTTAAATCTTCAATCTCATAGGTGAGGTTGCGAATCAGCTCTCGAGTTGTGCTCAACGCGGCTCATAATCATGTCAGGTGGTGAGTCCCAACTCCTAGAGTTGTTTCCCCATCCTTCAGCTTCAGATTTCATCTCTCCTGCAATGTTAGAACGATCTATATCCCAACCACTTGGCAACACTACCTTGGGGGTTCTTTCAGTTTGACGATCGTAGATTAGGTTGCGGAAAGGGCTGTAATTGCCCGGAGAAGATGTCCTTGGAGCCAAGTAATGACGTGGAACTGCTCCTCCGGTAGCGATTCGTGCACTCCTCTTGGTGTTGGATGGATTTGATATCACGCCAATACTTGCAATGGTGGCACGCTGGTGTACTCGCGGAACCTCCTCCACTTCTTCCTCATCCTCACTCGCGACTTCTTCCTTCAGTTCCGGGTCTTGAATATCTTCCTCCAAAGGTCCCTTGTCCTTGTTGTTGGAGACCATGGTGCTTCTAGATCAAAACAAATCTGGCAGAAAACAGCTCGAAACAAAACACGACGAGAAAACGATATACGGACCTCCAGGGGTCCGGGGGATTATATAGCAAATATTTTTACGATAAAAGGAAGGTTCCAGGCCGAAAACGAGTGGAAAAGGGACGCCGAGGGGCTGTCCCCATAGGGCGGCGCGGCCAGGGTGGGGCCCGCGCCGGCCTATGGTGACGGGCCCTCGCGCGTCTTTTCCACTCCGTTTCGATCCCGTAATTTTTCATATTTTCCAAAAACAGCAGAAATATTGTTCGGAAAGCTAAACGCGGACTTTTTATTACCTGTACTGTTACCTATTCAAAGTCGAGTTCTGGCGGACTGTCAATTTGTCCTTTGATGAAAGCCTCCGGTGTTTCCACTTGAATAATATCAACGTCAACATTATAAGAATCACCCGAGATATAATGCTTGAGTCTTTGTCCATTCACCACTTGCGTAGCATTGCCTTGGAGAGAGCTAATTTTAATTGCTCCTGAACGATACACCTCCTCAACAACATATGGTCCTTCCCATTTCGAGAGTAATTTCCCTGCAAAGAATCTGAGACGAGACCGATACAATAGGACTTTATCCCCAATATTAAACTCTCTTTTGATGATCCTTCTATCATGCCATTTCTTAACTTTTTCTTTAAAGAGTTTAGCATTTTCATAAGCTTCACTTCTCCATTCATCTAGAGAACTTAATTGCAGCAACCTCTTATTACCGGCTAGTTTCGGATCTTTATTTAGTTCTCTAACAGCCCAATAAGCTTTGTGCTCTAGTTCTAGAGGTAAATGACAAGCTTTTCCATAAACCATTTTATAAGGTGACATTCCCATGGGATTTTTATAAGCAGTTCTATAAGCCCATAGTGCTTCCTTCAATTTACTAGCCCAATTCTTTCTAGATTTATTAACGGTCTTTCCCAAAATAGATTTAATCTCTCTATTTGATAATTCTACTTGACCACTAGTTTGAGGGTGATAAGCAGAAGCAATTCTATGATTAATACCATACTTAGCAAGAGTTTTTCTAAAACCTCCATGAATAAAATGAGAACCTCCATCAGTCATAATATATCTAGGTACTCCAAATCTAGGAAAAATAATATCTAAAAGCATTTTTAAAGAAGTCTCACCATCAGCACTTTTTGTGGGTATAGCTTCTACCCATTTGGTAACATAATCAACAGCGACAAGTATATGAGTGTTACCTTCTGAAGAAGGGAAAGGACCCATGAAGTCGAATCCCCAACAATCGAATGGTTCAATAACAAGAGTATAATTCATAGGCATTTCATTGCATCTAGAGATATTACCAACTCTTTGACATTCATCACAAGATAAGATAAACTTCCTTGCATCTTTGAAAAGTGTGTTGGCCAATAAAACCCGATTGTAAACCTTTTGCGCGGTTCTATCTCCAGCGTGATGTCCTCCATAAACACTACCATGACATTTACTCAATATCTCTTGTTGTTCATATTCAGGAACACATCTTCGCATAATACCATCTACTCCTTCTTTATATAAGTGTGGGTCATCCCAAAAATAATGCCTCAAGTCATAAAAGAATTTCCTCCTTTGCTGAGCTGAAAAGGTTGGAGGCAAATACTTCGAAACAATAAAGTTAGCATAATCAGCATACCAAGGGCTCTCTCGCGAGCTCACCTTTATTACAGCCAATTGTTCATTTGGAAAACTATCATTAACAGGAACAGGATCATAAGCAATATTTTCCAATCTAGACAAATTATCAGCAACAGGATTATCAGCACCTTTCCTATCTATAATATGTAAATCAAATTCTTGCAAAAGAAGTACCCATCTAATAAGCCTCGGCTTAGCATCTTTCTTTGTCATAAGGTATCTAATTGCAGCATGATCAGTATGAATCGTGACTTTTGAATCAACAATATAGGATCTAAACTTGTCACAAGCAAAGACTACAGCTAACAATTCCTTTTCAGTTGTAGCATAATTTCTTTGAGCAGCATCAAGAGTCTTACTAGCATAATGAATAACATTTAATTTTTTATCTACTCGCTGTCCAAGAACAGCACCTACAGCAAAATCACTAGCATCACACATAATTTCAAAAGGCAAATTCCAATCAGGAGGTTCAACTACAGGAGCAGTTGTTAAGGCTTTCTTTAGAGTTTCAAAAGCTTCCTTACAATCATCATCAAAAACAAAAGGTACATCTTTTTGAAGAAGATTAGTAAGAGGCTTTGAAATCTTGGAGAAATCTTTAATAAATCTCCTATAAAACCCAGCATGACCAAGAACACTACGAATACCTTTAACATCCCTCGGATAGGGCATCTTCTCAATTGCTTCAACTTTAGCTCTATCAACTTCAATACCTCTCTCAGAAATTTTATGTCCCAATACAATTCCTTCATTAACCATAAAGTGGCATTTCTCCCAATTAAGAACAAGGTTAGTTTCTTCACATCTCTGCAAAACTTTATCGAGGTTTCGCAAGCAATTATCAAAAGAATTTCCATAGACAGAAAAATCATCCATGAACACCTCTACAATACTCTCGCAAAAGCCATGAAAAATAGCGGACATGCATCTTTGAAAAGTAGCAGGAGCATTACATAAACCAAAAGGCATACGCCTATAAGCATAAGTTCCATAAGGACAAGTGAAAGTGGTTTTCTCTTGATCTTTAGCTTTAACAGCAATTTGTGAAAACCCAGAATAACCATCAAGAAAGCAAAAGTGAGTATTTTTAGATAACCTTTCTAGCATTTGATCAATAAAGGGTAAAGGGTAATGATCTTTCTTAGTAACTTTATTAACTTTTCGAAAATCAATGCACATTCTATACCCTACAACTACTCTTTGAGGGATGAGCTCATCATTATCATTAGGCACAACAGTCATTCCTCCTTTCTTAGGAACACAATGCACAGGACTAACCCATCTACTATCAGCAATAGGATATATAATACCAGCTTCAAGAAGTTTTAATACCTCATTCCTTACCACCTCCTTCATCTTCGGAATTAGACGACGTTGATGTTCAACAACAGGCTTTGCATCATCTTCCATATTGATAGCATGTTGGCAAATAGAAGGAGAAATCCCCTTCAAATCATCAAGAGTGTAGCCAATAGCTCCTCGGTGTTTCTTCAATATTTCCAATAACCTTTCTTCCTCAATCTCTGAAAGCTTAGAACTAATAATAACAGGATATATTTTCTTATCATCAATATGAGCATATTTAAGATTATCAGGTAAAGGCTTTAAATCAAAAACAGGATCTTCCTTTGGTGGCGGTGTTGATATGTCTCCAACGTATCGATAATTTCTTATGTTCCATGCTACTTTATTGATGATACCTACATGTTTTATGCACATTATATGTCGTATTTACGCATTTTCTGGAACTAACCTATTAACAAGATGCCGAAGAGCCATTTGTTTTTGTTTTTGGTTTCAGAAATCCTAGTAACGAAATATTCTCGGAATTGGACGAAATCACCGCCTGTCCTATTTTTGCACGAAGCTTCCAAGACCGAAGGGGAGTCGAAGCCACGAGGTGGCCACACCATAGGGCGGCGCGGCCTGCCCCGCCGCGCCGGCCTGTGGTGTGGCCCTCGTGCCGCCCGACCTACCCTTCCGCCTACAAATAGCCTCCGTCGTGAAACCCCCGCACCGAGAGCCACGATACGGAAAACCTTACCGAGACGCCGCCGCCGCGAATCCCATCTCGGGGATTCAGGAGATCGCCTCCGGCACCCTGCCGGAGAGGGGATTCATCTCCCGGAGGACTCTACACCGCCATGGTCGCCTCCGGAGTGATGAGTGAGTAGTTCACCCCTGGACTATGGGTCCATAGCAGTAGCTAGATGGTTGTCTTCTCCTAATTGTGCTTCATTGTTGGATCTTGTGAGCTGCCTAACATGATCAAGATCATCTATCTGTAATACTATATGTTGTGTTTGTCGGGATCCGATGGATAGAGAATACTATGTTATGATGATTATCAATCTATTGTTTATGTGTTGTTTATGATCTTGCATGCTCTCCGTTATTAGTAGAGGCTCTGGCCAAGTTTGTACTCTTAACTCCAAGAGGGAGTATTTATGCTCGATAGTGGGTTCATGCCTTCATTGACACCTGGGACAGTGACAGAAAGTTCTAAGGTTGTGATGTGCTGTTGCCACTAGGGATAAAACATTGATTCTATGTCTAAGGATGTAGTTGTCGATTACATTACGCACCATACTTAATGCAATTGTCTGTTGGTTTGCAACTTAATACTGGAAGGGGTTCGGATGATAACCTGAAGGTGGACTTTTTAGGCATAGATGCAGTTGGATGGCGGTCTATGTACTTTGTCGTAATGCCCGGATTAAATCTCACTATATTTATCATATCATGTACATGCATTGTTATGCCCTTCTCTATTTGTCAATTGCCCGACTGTAATTTGTTCACCCAACATGCTTTTATCTTATGGGAGAGACACCTCTAGTGAACTGTGGACCCCGGTCCTATTCTTTACATAGCATACAATCTACTGCAATTGTTCTTTACTGTTTTCTTGCAAACAATCATCTTCCACTCGATACGCTTAATCCTTTGTTACAGCAAGCCGGTGAGATTGACAACCTCACTGTTTCGTTGGGGCAAAGTACTTGGGTTGTGTTGTGCAGGTTCCACGTTGGCGCCGGAATCCCTGTTGTTGCGCCGCATCACATTTCGCCACCATCAACCTTCAACGTGCTTCTTGGCTCCTCCTGGTTCGATTAAACCTTGGTTTCTTTCTGAGGGAAAACTTGCCACTGTGCGCATCATACCTTCCTCTTGGGGTTCCCAACGGACGTGTACATCTACGCGCATCAAGCCTCTTTTTCTGGCGCCGTTGTCGGGGAGATCAAGACACGCTGCAAGGGGAGTCTCCACTTCTCAATCTCTTTACTTTGTTTTTGTCTTGCTTTATTTTATTTACTACTTTGTTTGCTGCACCTAAACAAAACACAAAAAAATTAGTTGCTAGTTTTACTTTATTTACTGTCTTGCTCTCTATATCAAAAACACAAAAAAATTAGTTACTTGTCTTTACTTTGTTTGCCTAGTTTACTTTTTGCTTATTGCATCATGTTTCCTTTTAATTTTACCACAAAAGACATACCGGTAGGACGTGGGTCTATAGTTGGGAGAAATAATATAGAAGAATTTTTCAATCATGTTAGTATTACTGAAAATTTTGAAGATAGACACTTGGTAGAACTTGCACCTACCTATGAAATTGCTGCTGCTGCTTTAGTTCGCATGTTGGAAACTAAATTTGTTAATCTCAATCCTATAATCCAACACATGTTTCTCACACTTGGTGATATGGAAGAAGGGGAAAAGAAAGATTTTGTTTTAGAAACTCTTCTTAGAGAATTTGGGGGGTTAGCAAGAGAGGCTAGAAAGGTCTTTGCTAAATTTAATATGCTAGGTTCTCATACTAATTTTGTTGGTCTCCTTGAAAAAATGGACATAGATAGAATAAGATACACTAATAATATTAATGATGGTGGGGAGATCAAAGCACCAATACCATGTAAACTCCTAGCCATGAATGATGCACTAGAAAATAACTATGCTTGGCTTGTTCCTGAAAATTTGTTCGATGAGAATAGCAAGCCCAAGACTAATGAAAAGGGAGACGCTAAAACTTATGTATCCAATATACTATGCTTGGTTGAGAAAACTCCCAACACCCCTGGTAATGATGTTGATGCCTCATCTCTTGATAATACTTGATTTGCACTTTCTGCGCCTAGCTGAAAGGCGTTAAAGAAAAGCGCTTATGGGAGACAACCCATGTTTTTACTACAGCAATTTTTTGTTTTGTTGTGTCTTGGAAGTTGTTTACTGCTGTAGCAACCTCTCCTTATCATGTTTTTGTGCCAAGTAAAGTTTCTATGTCAAAGTTGATGTTATATTTGGGATCGCTGCGCAGAAACAGCATTGCTGTCTGTCACGAATCTGGGCACAGTTCTCTGTAGAAAATTCGAAAAATCTGCCAATTTACGAGCGTGATCCTCAGATATGTACGCAACTTTCATTAGTTTTGAGTTTTTCCATTTGAGCAAGTCTGGTTCCATTTTAAAATTCGTCTTTACGGACTGTTCTGTTTTGACAGATTCTGCCTTTTATTTCGCATTGCCTCTTTTGCTATGTTGGATAAATTTCTTTGATCCATTAATGTCCAGTAGCTTTATGCAATGTCCAGAAGTGTAAAGAATGATTGTGTCACCTCTGAATATGTGAATTATTAATTGTGCACTAACCCTCTAATGAGTTTGCTTGAAGTTTGATGTGAAGGAAGTTTTCAAGGGTCAAGAGAGGAGTATGATATACTATGATCAAGAGGAGTGAAAGCTCTAAGCTTGGGGATGCCCCGTGGTTCACCCCTGCATATTCTAAGAAGACTCAAGCGTCTAAGCTTGGGGATGCCCAAGGCATCCCCTTCATCGACAACATCATCAGGTTCCTCCCCTGAAACTATATTTTTATTCAATCACATCTTGTGTTCTTTACTTGGAGCGTCGGTTGTTTTTGTTTTTGTTTTTGTTTGAATAAATTGGATCCTAGCATTCACTTTGTGGGAGAGAGACACGCTCCGCTGTTGCATATGGACAAATATGTCCTTAGGCTTTACTCATAATGTTCAAGGCGAAGTTTCTTCTTCGTTAAATTGTTATATGGTTGGAATTGGAAAATGCTACATGTAGTAATTCTAAAATGTCTTGGATAATGTGATACTTGGAAATTGTTGTGCTCATGTTTAAGCTCTTGCATCATATGCTTTGCACCCATTAATGAAGAAATACATAGAGCTTGCTAAAATTTGATTTGCATATTTGGTCTCTCTAAGGTCTAGATAATATCTAGTATTGAGTTTTGAACAACAAGGAAGACGGTGTAGAGTCTTATAATGTTTACAATATGTCTTTTATGTGAGTTTTGCTGCACCGGTTCATCCTTGAGTTTGCTTCAAATAACCTTGCTAGCCTAAACCTTGTATCGAGAGGGAATACTTCTCATGCATCCAAAATCCTTGAGCCAACTACTATGCCATTTGTGTCCACCATACCTACCTACTACATGGTATTTCTCCGCCATTCCAAAGTAAATTGCTTGAGTGCTACCTTTAAAATTCCATCATTCACCTTTGCAATATATAGCTCATGGGACAAAATAGCCTTAAAAACTATCGTAATATTGAATATGTACTTATGCACTTTATCTTTTATTAAGTTGCTTGTTGTGCGATAACCATGCTTCTGGGGAACGCCATCAACTATTGTTGAATATCATGTGAGTTGCTATGCATGTCCGTCTTGTCTGAAGGATCTATCACCTTAGTGGTTGGAGCATGCAAATTGTTAGAGAAGAACATTGGGCCGCTAACTAAAGCCATGAATCATGGTTGAAGTTTCAGTTTTGGACATATATCCTCAATCTCATATGAGAATAATAATTGTTGCTACATGCTTATGCATTTAAGAGGAGTCCATTATCTGTTGTCCATGTTGTCCCGGTATGGATGTCTAAGTTGAGAATAATCAAAAGCGAGAAATCCAAAATGCGAGCTTTCTCCTTAGACCTTTGTACAGGCGGCATGGAGGTACCCCTTTGTGACACTTGGTTGAAACATGGCATGCAAAGATCCGGTAGTCCAAGCTAAGTAGGACAAGGTGCGGGCACTATTAGTATACTATGCATGAGGCTTGCAACTTGTAAGATATAATTTACATAACTCATATGCTTTATTACTACCGTTGACAATATTGTTTCATGTTTTCAAAATAAAAGCTCTAGCACAAATACAGCAATCGATGCTTTCCTCTTTGAAGGACCATTCTTTTACTTTTATTGTTGAGTCAGTTTACCTATCTCTCTCCACCTTAAGAAGCAAACACTTGTGTGAACTGTGCATTGATTCCTACATACTTGCATATTGCACTTGTTATATTACTTTATGTTGACAATATCCATGAGATATACATGTTATAAGTTGAAAGCAACCGCTGAAACTTAATCTTCCTTTGTGTTGCTTCAACACCTTTACTTTGATTTATTGCTTTATGAGTTAACTCTTATGCAAGACTTATTGATGCTTGTCTTGAAGTACTATTCATGAAAAGTCTTTGCTTTATGATTCAGCTTGTTTACTCATGTCATTACCATTGTTTTGATCGCTGCATTCATTACATATGTTTACAAATAGTATGATCAAGATTATGATAGCATGTCACTTCAGAAATTATCTTTGTTATCGTTTTACCTGCTCGGGACGAGCAGAACTAAGCTTGGGGATGCTGATACGTCTCCAACGTATCGATAATTTCTTATGTTCCATGCTACTTTATTGATGATACCTACATGTTTTATGCACATTATATGTCGTATTTACGCATTTTCCGGGACTAACCTATTAACAAGATGCCGAAGAGCCAGTTGCTGTTTTCTGCTGTTTTTTGGTTTCAGAAATCCTAGTAACGAAATATTCTCGGAATTGGACGAAATCACCGCCCAGGGTCCTATTTTTGCACGAAGCTTCCAGAAGACCGAAGGGGAGTCGAAGTGGGGCCACGAGGTGGCCACACCATAGGCGGACGCCGTGCCCCGGCCGCGCCCCGTGGTGTGGGCCTCGTGCCGCCGACCTACCCTTCCGCCTACAAATAGCCTCCGTCGCGAAACCCCCGCACCGAGAGCCACGATACGGAAAACCCACGAGACGCCGCCGCGAATCCCATCTCGGGGATTCAGGAGATCGCTCCCGCACCCTGCCGGAGAGGGGATTCATCTCCCGGAGGACTCTACACCGCCATGGTCGCCTCCGGAGTGATGAGTGAGTAGTTCACCCCCGGACTATGGGTCCATAGCGTAGCTAGATGGTTGTCTTCTCCTAATTGTGCTTCATTGTTGGATCTTGTGAGCTGCCTAACATGATCAAGATCATCTATCTGTAATACTATATGTTGTGTTTGTCGGGATCCGATGGATAGAGAATACTATGTTATGATGATTATCAATCTATTGTTTATGTGTTGTTTATGATCTTGCATGCTCTCCGTTATTAGTAGAGGCTCTGGCCAAGTTTGTACTCTTAACTCCAAGAGGGAGTATTTATGCTCGATAGTGGGTTCATGCCTTCATTGACACCTGGGACAGTGACAGAAAGTTCTAAGGTTGTGATGTGCTGTTGCCACTAGGGATAAAACATTGATTCTATGTCTAAGGATGTAGTTGTCGATTACATTACGCACCATACTTAATGCAATTGTCTGTTGCTTTGCAACTTAATACTGGAGGATGAACCTGAAGGTGGACTTTTTAGGCATAGATGCAGTTGGATGGCGGTCTATGTACTTTGTCGTAATGCCCGGATTAAATCTCACTATATTTATCATATCATGTACATGCATTGTTATGCCCTTCTCTATTTGTCAATTGCCCGACTGTAATTTGTTCACCCAACATGCTTTTATCTTATGGGAGAGACACCTCTAGTGAACTGTGGACCCCGGTCCTATTCTTTACATAGCATACAATCTACTGCAATTGTTCTTTACTGTTTTCTTGCAAACAATCATCTTCCACTCGATACGCTTAATCCTTTGTTACAGCAAGCCGGTGAGATTGACAACCTCACTGCTTCGTTGGGGCAAAGTACTTGGGTTGTGTTGTGCAGGTTCCACGTTGGCGCCGAATCCCTGTTGTTGCGCCGCATCACATTTCGCCACCATCAACCTTCAACGTGCTTCTTGGCTCCCGGTTCGATTAAACCTTGGTTTCTTTCTGAGGGAAAACTTGCCACTGCGCATCATACCTTCCTCTTGGGGTTCCCAACTGACGTGTATCTTTGGTGGCGGTGTTGTACCCAAATCTTCCACCGGTAAATCATGCTTGAGAATAGGTTGGCGAAGAAAAATTTCCTCAAGCTCATCTCTTTCTTTCCTAAAAACTTCACTCTCGCTATTCTCCAAATGTTGCTGCAAAGGATTATTAGGAACAAGAACAATAGATGCACACTGCTCCATTTTAAAATCATCACTAGGCAAATCAGCTTTATAAGGAGTTTTGGTAAATTTAGAGAAGTTAAACTCATAAGATTCACTAGCAAATTTAGTCAAAATTTTCTCTTTCTTGCAATCTATAATAGCTCCACAAGTATTTAGAAAAGGTCTACCAAAAATGATAGGACAATAATCACTAGCAGCAGAACCAAGTACCAAAAAGTCAGCAGGATATTTAATCTTACCACATAGAACTTCCACATCTCAAACAATACCAATTGGAGAAATAGTTTCTCTATTAGCCAGCTGAATAACCACATCAATATCTTCAAGTTCACAAGAACCAATTTCATGCATAATCTCCGTGTAAAGCTCATAAGGAATAGCACTAACACTTGCACCAATATCGCATAAACCATAATAGCAATGATCACCAATTCTAACAGATAACATAGGAACACTAACTTGTTTGGGTTTATTAGGATGTGAAACAATATTAGAAGCATCTTCACAAAAAATAATATGACCATCCTCCACATTTTCAGTCACAAGATCTTTAACTATTGCAACAACAGGTTCAACTTTAATTTGTTCTTCAGGTTCTATAGGTTTCTTTTCACTTTTATTAACCGCACTAGATATGACAGAGTACTCCTTCATTTTAGCAGGGAAAGGAGTTTTTTCAATATAAGCTTCAGGAATAACATGATCAACAGTTTCAATCACTACACATTTGTTTACAGATGAATCAATTTTATCTTTATACGGTTCATGATACTTATCAAAATTCTTCTTAGGCAATTCATAATGAGAGGCAAAAGCTTTGTAAAGATTTGCAACAACTTGGGTATCAAGACCATATGTAGCACTGATATGTAACTCACACGTTCGTTGGGAACCCCAAGAGGAAGGTATGATGCGCACAGCAGTTTTTCCCTCAGAAAGAAACCAAGGTTTATCGAACCAGGAGGAGCCAAGAAGCACGTTGAAGGTTGATGGTGGCGAAATGTGATGCGGCGCAACACCAGGGATTCCGGCGCCAACGTGGAACCTGCACAACACAACCAAAGTACTTTGCCCCAACGAAACAGTGAGGTTGTCAATCTCACCGGCTTGCTGTAACAAAGGATTAACCGTATTGTGTGGAAGATGATTGTTTGCAAGAAAACAGTAAAACAAGTATTGCAGTAGATTGTATGCGATGTAAAGAATAGGACCGGGTCCACAGTTCACTAGAGGTGTCTCTCCCATAAGATAAAAGCATGTTGGGTGAACAAATTATAGTCGGGCAATTGACAAATAGAAAAGGGCATAACAATGCATATACATGATATGATAAATATAGTGAGATTTAATTGGGCATTACGACACATAGACCGCCATCCAACTGCATCTATGCCTAAAAAGTCCACCTTCAAGTTATCATCCGAACCCCTTTCGTATTAAGTTGCAAAGCAACAGACAATTGCATTAAGTATGGTGCGTAATGTAATCGACAACTACATCCTTAGACATAGAATCAATGTTTTATCCCTAGTGGCAACAGCACATCACAACCTTAGAACTTTCTGTCACTGTCCCAGGTATCAATGAAGGCATGAACCCACTATCGAGCATAAATACTCCCTCTTGGAGTTAAGAGTAAAAACTTGGCCAGAGCCTCTACTAATAACGGAGAGCATGCAAGATCATAAACAACACATAAGTAATAGATTGATAATCACCATAACATAGTATTCTCTATTCATCGGATCCCGACAAACACAACATATAGAATTACAGATAGATGATCTTGATCATGTTAGGCAGCTCACAAGATCCAACAATGAAGCACAATTAGGAGAAGACGACCATCTAGCTACTGCTATGGACCCATAGTCCAGGGGTGAACTACTCACTCATCACTCCGAGGCGATCATGGCGATGAAGAGTCCTCCGGAGATGAATCCCCTCTCCGGCAGGTGCCGAGGCGATCTCCCGAATCCCGAGATGGGATTCGCGGCGGTGGCGTCTCCGGGTTTTCCGTATCGTGGCTCTCGACGGGGGTTTCGCGACGAGGCTTTAAGTAGGCGGAAGGGCAACGCGGGGGCCACACGAGGGCCACACGCCAGGGCCGCGTGGCCAAGGCCCAGGCCGCGCCGCCCTGTTGTGGCGGCGCCTCGTGGCCCCACTTCATCTCCTCTTCGGTCTTCTGGAAGCTTCGTGGCAAAATAGGGCCCTGGGCGTTGATTTCGTCCAATTCCGAGAATATTTCCTTACTAGGATTTCTGAAACCAAAAACAGCAGAAAACAAGAACTGGCTCTTCGATCTTGTTAATAGGTTAGTTCCAAAATGCGTAAATACGATATATATATGTGCATAAAACATGTAGATATCATCAATAATGTAGCATGGAACATAACAAATTATCGATACGTTGGAGACGTATCAGCATCCCCAAGCTTAGTTCTGCTCGTCCCGAGCAGGTAAAACGATAACAAAGATAATTTCTGAAGTGACATGCCATCATAATCTTGATCATACTATTTGTAAACATATGTAATGAATGCAGCGATCAAAACAATGGTAATGACATGAGTAAACAAATGAATCATAAAGCAAAGACTTTTCATGAATAGTACTTCAAGACAAGCATCAATAAGTCTTGCATAAGAGTTAACTCATAAAGCAATAAATCAAAGTAAAGGTGTTGAAGCAACACAAAGGAAGATTAAGTTTCAGCGGTTGCTTTCAACTTATAACATGTATATCTCATGGATATTGTCAACATAGAGTAATATAACAAGTGCAATATGCAAGTATGTAGGAATCAATGCACAGTTCACACAAGTGTTTGCTTCTTAAGGTGGAGAGAGATAGGTGAACTGACTCAACAATAAAAGTAAAAGAAAGGTCCTTCAAAGAGGAAAGCATCGATTGCTATATTTGTGCTAGAGCTTTTATTTTGAAAACATGAAACAATTTTGTCAACGGTAGTAATAAAGCATATGAGTTATGTAAATTATATCTTACAAGTCGCAAGCCTCATGCATAGTATACTAATAGTGCCCGCACCTTGTCCTACTTAGCTTGGACTACCGGATCATTGCAATGCACATGTTTTAACCAAGTGTCACAAAGGGGTACCTCCATGCCGCCTGTACAAAGGTCTAAGGAGAAAGCTCGCATTTTGGATTTCTCGCTTTTGATTATTCTCAACTTAGACATCCATACCGGGACAACATGGACAACAGATAATGGACTCCTCTTTAATGCATAAGCATGTAGCAACAATTATTATTCTCATATGAGATTGAGGATATATGTCCAAACTGAAACTTCCACCATGATTCATGGCTTTAGTTAGCGGCCCAATGTTCTTCTCTAACAATATGCATGCTCCAACCATTAAGGTGGTAGATCCCTCTTACTTCAGACAAGACGGACATGCATAGCAACTCACATGATATTCAACAAAGAGTAGTTGATGGCGTCCCCAAGCATGGTTATCGCACAACAAGCAACTTAATAAGAGATAAAGTGCATAAGTACATATTCAATACTACGATAGTTTTTAAGGCTATTTTGTCCCATGAGCTATATATTGCAAAGGCGAAGAATGGAATTTTAAAGGTAGCACTCAAGCAATTTACTTTGGAATGGCGGAGAAATACCATGTAGTAGGTAGGTATGGTGGACACAAATGGCATAGTGGTTGGCTCAAGGATTTTGGATGCATGAGAAGTATTCCCTCTAACTAGCAAGGTTATTTGAAGCAAACTCAAGGATGAACCGGTGCAGCAAAACTCACATAAAAGACATATTGTAAACATTATAAGACTCTACACCGTCTTCCTTGTTGTTCAAAACTCAATACTAGAATTATCTAGACCTTAGAGAGACCAAATATGCAAACCAAATTTTAGCAAGCTCTATGTATTTCTTCATTAATGGGTGCAAAGTATATGATGCAAGAGCTTAAACATGAGCACAACAATTGCAAAGTATCACATTATCCAAGACATTTTAGAATTACTACATGTAGCATTTCCCAATTCCAACCATATAACAATTTAACGAAGAAGTTTCAACCTTCGCCTTGAACATTATGAGTAAAGCCTAAGGACATATTTGTCCATATGCAACAGCGGAGCGTGTCTCTCTCCCACAAAGTGAATGCTAGGATCCATTTTATTCAAATAAAAACAAAAACAAACCGACGCTCCAAGTAAAGAACACAAGATGTGACTGAATAAAAATATAGTTTCAGGGGAGGAACCTGATGAAAAAAAAAAATGAATTAGTGCTAGGAGGAACTAGACACTAAATGATATAGTAGAAGCGGGACCTCGGCGTGAGAATTCCAGAAATTCGCTCCTGACAGGATTCGAACTCTGGTCGTTGGGGTGCACCACTGCAATATAGGCTTGCAGGGGAGGAACCTGATGATGTTGTCGATGAAGAAGGGGATGCCTTGGGCATCCCCAAGCTTAGACGCTTGAGTCTTCTTAGAATATGCAGGGGTGAACCACGGGGGCATCCCCAAGCTTAGAGCTTTCACTCCTCTGATCATAGTATATCATACTCCTCTCTTGATTCTTGAAAACTTCCTTCACACCAAACTTCAAGCAAACTCATTAGAGGGTTAGTGCACAATTAATAATTCACATATTCAGAGGTGACACAATCATTCTTTACACTTCTGGATATTGCATAAAGCTACTGGACATTAATGGATCAAAGAAATTCATCCAACATAGCAAAAGAGGCAATGCGAAATAAAAGGCAGAATCTGTCAAAAACAAACAGTTCGTAAAGACGAATTTTAAAATGGCACCATACTTGCTCAAATGGAAAAACTCAAAACTAATGAAAGTTGCGTACATATCTGAGGATCACGCTCGTAAATTGGCAGATTTTTTCGCATTTTCTACAGAGACTTAGGCCCAGATTCGTGACAGACAGCAATGCTGTTTCTGCGCAGCGATCCCAAATATAACATCAACTTTAACATAGAAACTTTACTTGGCACAAAAACATGATAAGGAGAGGTTGCTACAGTAGTAAACAACTTCCAAGACTCAAATATAAAACAAAGTACTGTAGTAAAAACATGAGTTGTCTCCCATAAGCGCTTTTCTTTAACGCCTTTCAGCTAGGCGCAGAAAGTGCAAATCAAGTAACATCAAGAGTAGAAGCATCAACATCATAACTTGTTCTAATAATAGAATCAAAAGGCAACTTCATTCTCTTTCTAGGGAAGTGTTCCATACCTTTCTTGAGAGGAAATTGATATTTAATATTACCTTCCCTCATATCAATAACAACACCAACGGTTCGAAGAAAAGGTCTTCCCAACACAATTGGACAAGATGCATTGCATTCGATATCCAAGACAACAAAATCAACGGGGACAAGGTTATTGTTAACCGTAATGCGCACATTATCAATCCTCCCCAAAGGTTTCTTTTTAACATTATCGGCAAGATTAACATCCAAATAACAATTCTTCAATGGTGGCAAGTCAAGCATATCATAAATCTTTTTAGGCATAACAGAAATACTTGCACCAAGATCACATAAAGCATTACATTCAAAGTCATTGAATTTCATTTTAATGATAGGCTCCCAACCATCTTCTAACTTTCTAGGAATAGAAGTTTCAAGTTTTAGTTTCTCTTCTCTAGCTTTTATGAGAGCATTTGTAATATGTTTTGTAAAGGCTAAATTTATAGCACTAGCATTAGGACTTTTAGCAAGTTTTTGTAAGAACTTTATAACTTCAGAGATGTGACAATCATCAAAGTCTAAATCATTATGAGCTACAGCAATGGGATCATTGTCCCCAAGGTTGGAAAAAATTTCAGCAGTTTTATCACAAGCAGTTTCAGCAGTTTTAGCAATTTCAGGCAGTTTTGTACGCTTTGCACTAGGAGTAGAAACATTGCCAACACCAATTATTTTACCATTGATAGTAGGAGGTGCAGCAACATGTGAATCATTATCATTACTAATGGTGGTAATAGTCCAAACTTTAGCTACATTATTCTCTTTAGCTAGTTTTTCATTTTCTTCTCTATCCCACCTAGCACGCAATTCAGCCATTAATCTTATATTCTCATTAATTCTAACTTGGATGGCATTTGCTGTAGTAGTAATCTTATTATCAATATCATTATTAGGCATAACTTTCAATTTTAATAGATCAACATCGGAGGCAAGTCTATCAACTCTAGAAGCAATAATATCAATTTTATCAAGCTTTTCCTCAACAGATTTGTTAAAAGCAGTTTGTGTACTAATAAATTCTTTAAGCATAGCTTCAAGACCAGGGGGTACACTCCTATTATTATTGTAAGAATTCCCATAAGAATTACCATAACCATTACCATTAGCAGAAGGATATGGCCTATAGTTATTACCAGAGTTGTTCCTATAAGCATTGTTGTTGAAATTATTGTTTTTAATGAAATTCACATCAAAATTTTCTTATTGAGCAACCAATGAAGCTAAAGGAACATTATTTGGATCAACATTAGATCTACCATTCACAAGCATAGACATAATCACATCAATCTTATCACTCAAGGAAGAGGTTTCTTCAACAGAATTTACCTTCTTACCTTGTGGAGCTCTTTCCGTGTGCCATTCAGAGTAATTTATCATCATATCATCAAGTAATTTAGTTGCGGCGCCCAGGGTGATGGACATAAAGGTACCTCCAGCAGCTGAATCCAATAAATTCCGCGAAGAAAAATTTAGTCCTGCATAGAAGGTTTGGATGATCATCCAAGTAGTCAGTCCATGGGTTGGGCAATTCTTTACCAAAGTTTTCATTCTCTCCCATGCTTGAGCAACATGTTCAGTATCTAATTGCTTAAAATTCATTATGCTACTTCTCAAAGATATAATTTTAGCGGGAGGATAATATCTACCAATAAAAGCATCCTTGCATTTAGTCCATGAATCAATACTATTCTTAGGCAAAGATAGCAACCAATCTTTAGCTCTTCCTCTTAATGAGAAAGGAAACAATTTCAATTTAATAATATCACCATCTACATCCTTATACTTTTGCATTTCACATAGTTCAACAAAATTATTGAGATGGGCAGCAGCATCATCAGAACTAACACCAGAAAATTGATCTCTCATAACAAGGTTCAGTAAAGCAGGTTTAATTTCAAAGAATTCTGCTGTAGTAGCAGGTGGAGCAATAGGTGTGCATAGGAAATCATTATTATTTGTGGTTGTGAAGTCACACAACTTAGTATTTTCAGGGGTATTCATTTTAGCAATAGTAAATAAAGCAAACTAGATAAAGTAAATGCAAGTAACTAGTTTTTTTGTGTTTTTGATATAGAGAGCAAGACAATAAATAAAGTAAAACTAGCAACTAATTTTTTTTGTGTTTTGTTTAGGTGCAGCAAACAAAGTAGTAAATAAAATAAAGCAAGACAAAAACAAAGTAAAGAGATTGGGAAGTGGAGACTCCCCTTGCAGCGTGTCTTGATCTCCCCGGCAACGGCGCCAGAAAAAGAGCTTGATGGCGTGTAACTCACACGTTCGTTGGGAACCCCAAGAGGAAGGTATGATGCGCACAAGCAAGTTTTCCCTCAGAAAGAAACCAAGGTTTATCGAACCAGGAGGAGCCAAGAAGCACGTTGAAGGTTGATGGTGGCGAAATGTGATGCGGCAACACCGGGATTCCGGCGCCAACGTGGAACCTGCACAACACAACCAAAGTACTTTGCCCCAACGAAACAGTGAGGTTGTCAATCTCACCGCTTGCCGTAACAAAGGATTAACCGTATTGTGTGGAAGATGATTGTTTGCAAGAAAACAGTAAAACAAGTATTGCAGTAGATTGTATGCGATGTAAAGAATAGGACCGGGTCCACAGTTCACTAGAGGTGTCTCTCCCATAAGATAAAAGCATGTTGGGTGAACAAATTACAGTCGGCAATTGACAAATAGAAAAGGGCATAACAATGCATATACATGATATGATAAATATAGTGAGATTTAATTGGGCATTACGACAAAGTACATAGACCGCCATCCAACTGCATCTATGCCTAAAAAGTCCACCTTCAGGTTATCATCCGAACCCCTTTCAGTATTAAGTTGCAAAGCAACAGACAATTGCATTAAGTATGGTGCGTAATGTAATCGACAACTACATCCTTAGACATAGAATCAATGTTTTATCCCTAGTGGCAACAGCACATCACAACCTTAGAACTTTCTGTCACTGTCCCAGGTATCAATGAAGGCATGAACCCACTATCGATAAATACTCCCTCTTGGAGTTAAGAGTAAAAACTTGGCCAGAGCCTCTACTAATAACGGAGAGCATGCAAGATCATAAACAACACATAAGTAATAGATTGATAATCACCATAACATAGTATTCTCTATTCATCGGATCCCGACAAACACAACATATAGAATTACAGATAGATGATCTTGATCATGTTAGGCAGCTCACAAGATCCAACAATGAAGCACAATTAGGAGAAGACGACCATCTAGCTACTGCTATGGACCCATAGTCCAGGGGTGAACTACTCACTCATCACTCCGGAGGCGATCATGGCGATGAAGAGTCCTCCGGAGATGATTCCCCTCCGGGGGTGCCGGAGGCGATCTCCTGAATCCCCCGAGATGGGATTCACGGCGGCGGCGTCTCTAGAAGGTTTTCCGTATCGTGGCTCTCAGTGGGGTTTCGCGACAGAGGCTTTGGGAGGGGAAGCGCGGGGGGGCACGAGGGCCCCACACGCCAGGGCCGCGCGGCCAAGACCTAGGCCTCGCCGCCTGTTGTGGCGGCGCCTCGTGGCCCCACTTCCTTCCCTCTTCGGTCTTCGAAGCTTCGCAAAATAGGACCCTGGGCATTGATTTCGTCCAATTCGAGAATATTTCCTTACTAGGATTTCTGAAACCAAAACAGCAGAAAACAGCAACTGGCTCTTCGGCATCTTGTTAATAGGTTAGTTCGAAAATGCGTAAATACGACATATAATGTGCATAAAACATGTAGATATCATCAATAATGTAGCATGGAACATAAGAAATTATCGATACGTTGGAGACGTATCACACTCATATTACGAAATTTATCAGTATCCATAAAAGCTTCAATGCATTTATAATCATAAATTATACCTGATTCTCTATCCTTGTCGTTCTCCCAACCTTCAGTATTTTCTTGGATCCGATTGATACGTCTCCAACGTATCGATAATTTCTTATGTTCCATGCTACTTTATTGATGATACCTACATGTTTTATGCACATTATATGTCATATTTATGCATTTTTTGGAACTAACCTATTAACAAGATGCCGAAGAGCCGGTTGTTGTCTTGTTTTTGGTTTCAGAAATCCTAGTAAGGAAATATTCTCGGAATTGGACGAAATCAACGCCCAGGGTCCTATTTTTGCACGGAGCTTCCAAGACCGAAGAGGGAAGGAAGTGGGGCCACGAGGCGCCGTCACCATAGGGCGGCGCGGCCCAGGCCCTTGCCGCGCCGACCTATGGTGTGGGGCCCTCGTGTGGCCCCCCACGTTGCCCTTTCGCCTACTTAAAGCCTCCGTCGCGAAACCCCCAGTACCGAGAGCCACGATACGGAAACCTTCCGAGACGCCGCCGCCGCGAATCCCATCTCTGGGGATTCAGGAGATCGCCTCCGGCACCCTGCCGGAGAGGGGATTCATCTCCCGGAGGACTCTTCATCGCCATGATCGCTCCGGAGTGATGAGTGAGTAGTTCACCCTGGACTATGGGTCCATAGCAGTAGCTAGATGGTTGTCTTCTCCTTGTTGTGCTTCATTGTTGGATCTTGTGAGCTGCCTAACATGATCAAGATCATCTATCTGTAATACTATATGTTGTGTTTGTCGGGATCCGATGGATAGAGAATACTATGTTATGGTGATTATCAATCTATTGTTTATGTGATGTTTATGATCTTGCATGCTCTCCGTTATTAGTAGAGGCTCTGGCCAAGTTTGTACTCTTAACTCCAAGAGGGAGTATTTATGCTCGATAGTGGGTTCATGCCTTCATTGACACCTGGGACAGTGACAGAAAGTTCTAAGGTTGTGATGTGTTGTTGCCACTAGGGATAAAACATTGATTCTATGTCTAAGGATGTAGTTGTCGATTACATTACGCACCATACTTAATGCAATTGTCTGCTTAGCAACTTAATACTGAATGGGGTTCGGATGATAACCTGAAGGTGGACTTTTTAGGCATAGATGCAGTTGGATGGCGGTCTATGTACTTTGTCGTAATGCCCGGATTAAATCTCACTATATTTATCATATCATGTATATGCATTGTTATGCCCTTCTCTATTTGTCAATTGCCCGACCGTAATTTGTTCACCCAACATGCTTTTATCTTATGGGAGAGACACCTCTAGTGAACTGTGGACCCCGGTCCTATTCTTTACATAGCATACAATCTACTGCAATTGTGTTTTACCGTTTTCTTGCAAACAATCATCTTCCACTCGATACGCTTAATCCTTTGTTACAACAAGCCGGTGAGATTGACAACCTCACTGTTTCGTTGGGGCAAAGTACTTTGGTTTTGTTGTGCAGATTCCATGTTGGCGCCGGAATCCCTGTTGTTGCGCCGCATCATATTTCGCCACCATCAACCTTCAACGTGCTTCTTGGCTCCTACTGGTTCGATTAAACCTTGGTTTCATACTGAGGGAAACTTGCTTCTATACGCATCATACCTTCCACTTGGGGTTCCCAACGGACGTGTGCATCTACGCGTATCACCGATCAAGAAGGTCCCTTTTAAACCCTTCTTTGTTGCGTGTAAATGATCCAGAACAAGAAGTATCCAGCAAGGTCTTGTCTTGAAAAGAAAGTCTTGCATAGAAATTATCAATAATAACATTACCAGGAAGCTCATGAATGGGGCATTTGAGCATTAAAGACTTCAATCTCCCCAAGCTTGGGCAATACTTTCTCCATCATGAGGCCAGAAATTATATATGCGGTTCCGATCTTTGTGAATTTCACTTGGAGGATAAAATTTGGAATAAAATAAAGGCATAATGTCCTCCCAATCAAGAGAATCCCTATTCTTCAGCAATTTATACCAATGCGCCGCTTTACCAGACAGCGATATAGAGAATAGTTTCTTTCTAACTTCATTCATAGTAATACCTGCACATTTGAATAACCCGCATAATTCATGTAAAAACAGTAAATGATCACCAGGATGAACAGTTCCATCCCCTTCATAGCGGTTATCCATAACACGTTCAATAATTTTCATAGGTATTTTATATGGTATCACTTCCTCACCTGGCGCTTCATCCACTACCGTTGCAGTAGTAGTAGATTTCCCAAATAGAAATTGAAGAGAAGATCTCTCCATAATGACTTATAGCAGCAGGCAGAAATAAAATCAGCACAAACAGTAAAGGTTTTCCTTACCAATTCCACTTACCAATAGCGCTTCACTCCCCGGCAACGGCGCCAGAAAATAGTCTTGATGACCCCGATGTCTACGTTCCCCCTCCTTTCCTGTAGACAGTGTTGGGCCTCCAAGAGCAGAGGTTTGTAGAACAGCAGCAAGTTTCCCTTAAGTGGATTACCCAAGGTTTATCGAACTCAGGGAGGAAGAGGTCAAAGATATCCTCTCATGCAACCCTGCAACCACAAAGCAAGAAGTCTCTTGTGTCCCCAACACACCTAATAGGTGCACTAGTTCGGCGAAGAGATAGTGAAATACAGGTGGTATGAATGAATATGAGCAGTAGTAACGGTGCCAGAAAAGTGCTTGCTGGCGTGTAGTTGATGGTGGTAGTATTGCAGCAGTAGTAACGCAGTAAAACAGTAAACAAGCAGCGATAGCAGTATTTAGGAACAAGGCCTAGGGATTACACTTTCACTAGTGGACACTCTCAACATTGATCACATAACAGAATAGATAAATGCATACTCTACACTTTTGTTGGATGATGAACACATTGCGTAGGATTACACGAACCCTCAATGCCGGAGTTAACAAGCTCCACAATAATGCTCATATTTTAGTAACCTTTAGTGTAAGATAGATCAAAAGACTAAACCAAGTACTAGCATAGCATGCACACTGTCACCTTCATGCATATGTAGGAGGAATAGATCACATCAATATTATCATAGCAATAGTTAACTTCGCAATCTACAAGAGATCATGATCATAGCATAAACCAAGTACTAACACGGTGCACACACTGTCACCTTTACACACGTGCAGGAGGAATAGAACTACTTTAATAACTTTGCTAGAGTAGCACATAGATAGTAGTGATACAAAACTCATATGAATCTCAATCATGTAAAGCAGCTCATGAGATCATTGTATTGAGGTACATAGGAGAGAGATTAACCACATAGCTACCGGTACACCCCGAGCCTCAATGGAGAACTACTCCCTCCTCATGGGAGCAGCAGCGGTGAAGATGGCGGTGGAGATGGCAGCGGTGTCGATGGAGAAGCCTTCCGGGCACTTCACCGCTCCGGCAGGTGCCGAACAGAGACTCCGTCCCCGATCTTGGCTTCGCGATGGCGGCGGCTCCGGAAGGTTTCGCGTACCGTGGCTTCCTCCGTCGGGGTTTTTAGGTCAGGACCTTTAAATAGGCGAAAGGGGAGCCTCGGAGGGAAGGGCGACGACACCATAGGGGGCGCGCCCAGGCCCCGGCCGCGCCACCCTATCATCTCGGCCCACAGGGCCCCTCCGGCGGCTCGGGGTGTTCTGGATGCTTCCGGCAAAATAGGAACCCGGGCGTTGATTTCGTCCAATTCCGAGAATATTTCGTTACTAGGATTTCTGAAACCAAAAACAGCAGAAACAGAACTGGCACTTCGGCATCTTGTTAATAGGTTAGTTCCAAAATGCGTAAATACGACATATAATGTGCATAAAACATGTAGGTATCATCAATAAAGTAGCATGGAACATAAGAAATTATCGATACGTTGGAGACGTATCAGCATCCCCAAGCTTAGTTCTGCTCGTCCCGAGCAGGTAAAACGATAACAAAGATAATTTCTGAAGTGACATGCCATCATAATCTTGATCATACTATTTGTAAACATATGTAATGAATGCAGCGATCAAAACAAAGGTAATGACATGAGTAAACAAATGAATCATAAAGCAAAGACTTTTCATGAATAGTACTTCAAGACAAGCATCAATAAGTCTTGCATAAGAGTTAACTCATAAAGCAATAAATCAAAGTAAGGGTATTGAAGCAACACAAAGGAAGATTAAGTTTCAGCGGTTGCTTTCAACTTATAACATGTATATCTCATGGATATTGTCAACATAGAGTAATATAACAAATGCAATATGCAAGTATGTAGGAATCAATGCACAGTTCACACAAGTGTTTGCTTCTTAAGGTGGAAGAGAGATAGGTGAACTGACTCAACATAAAGGTAAAAGAATGGTCCTTCAAAGAGGAAAGCATCGATTGCTATATTTGTGCTAGAGCTTTTATTTTGCAAACATGAAACAATTTTGTCAACGGTAGTAATAAAGCATATGAGTTATGTAAATTATATCTTACAAGTTGCAAGCCTCATGCATAGTGTACTAATAGTGCCCGCACCTCGTCCTACTTAGCTTGGACTACCGGATCTTTGCATGCCATGTTTCAACCAAGTGTCACAAAGGGGTACCTCCATGCCGCCTGTACAAAGGTCTAAGGAGAAAGCTCGCATTTTGGATTTCTCGCTTTTGATTATTCTCAACTTAGACATCCATACCGGGACAACATGGACAACAGATAATGGACTCCTCTTAAATGCATAAGCATGTAGCAATGATTATTATTCTCATATGAGATTGAGGATATATGTCCAAACTGAAACTTCCACCATGATTCATGGCTTTAGTTAGCGGCCCAATGTTCTTCTCTAACAATTTTGCATGCTCCAACCACTAAAATGATAGATCCTTCAGACAAGACGGACATGCATAGCAACTCACATGATATTCAACAATAGTTGATGGCGTTCCCCAGAAGCATGGTTATCGCACAACAAGCAACTTAATAAAAGATAAAGTGCATAAGTACATATTCAATACTACGATAGTTTTTAAGGCTATTTTGTCCCATGAGCTATATATTGCAAAGGTGAATGATGGAATTTTAAAGGTAGCACTCAAGCAATTTACTTTGGAATGGCGGAGAAATACCATGTAGTAGGTAGGTATGGTGGACACAAATGGCATAGTAGTTGGCTCAAGGATTTTGGATGCATGAGAAGTATTCCCTCTCGATACAAGGTTTAGGCTAGCAAGGTTATTTGAAGCAAACTCAAGGATGAACCGGTGCAGCAAAACTCACATAAAAGACATATTGTAAACATTATAAGACTTTACACCGTCTTCCTTGTTGTTCAAAACTCAATACTAGAAATTATCTAGACCTTAGAGAGACCAAATATGCAAACCAAATTTTAGCAAGCTCTATGTATTTCTTCACTAATAGGTGCAAAGTATATGATGCAAGAGCTTAAACATGAGCACAACAATTTCCAAGTATCACATTATCCAAGACATTTTACCAATTACTACATGTAGCATTTTTCAAATTCCAACCATATAACAATTTAATGAAGAGGAAACTTCGCCATGAATATTATGAGCTAAGAACACATGTGTTCATACGAACCAGCGGACCGTGTCTCTCTCCCACACAAGGATGAACTTATTCAGAGAACTAAGATATCAAAACAAAAATAAAAGCACACACAGACGCTCCAAGTAAAGTACATAAGATGTGATCGAATAAAAATATAGTTTCACTAGAAGAAACCTGATAAGTTGTCGATGAAGAAGGGGATGCCTTGGGCATCCCCAAGCTTAGATACTTGAGTATTCTTAAAATATGCAGGGATGAACCACCGGGCATCCCCAAGCTTAGACCTTTCACTCTTCTTGATCATAGTATATCATCCTCCTCTATTGACCCTTGAAAACTTCTCCACACCAAACTTCGAAGCAAACTCATTAGAGGGTTAGTGCATAATCAAAATTCACATGTTCAGAGGTGACACAATCATTCTTAACACTTCTGGACATTGCATAAAGCTACTGGACATTAATGGATCAAAGAAATGAATCCAACATAGCAAAATAGGCGATGCGAAATAAAAGGCAGAATCTGTCAAAAACAGAACAGTCCGTAAAGACGAATTTAAAGATGGCACCAGACTTGCTCAAATGGAAAAACTCAAAACTAATGAAAGTTGTGTACATATCTGAGGATCACGCTCGTAAATTGGCAGATTTTTTCGAATTTTCTACAGAGAACTGTGCCCAGATTCGTGACAGACAGCAATGCTGTTTCGCAGCGATCCCAAATATAACATCAACTTTGACATAGAAACTTTACTTGGCACAAAAACATGATAAGGAGAGGTTGCTACAGTAGTAAACAACTCCCAAGACACAAATATAAAACAAAGTACTGTAGCAAAATAACACATGGGTTATCTCCCAAGAAGTTCTTTCTTTATAGCCATTAAGATGGGCTCAACAATTTTGGTGATGCACCCGCAAGAAATAGTATTTGAAGCAAAAGAGAGCTTCAAGAGGCAATTCAAAACACATTTAAGCCTAACATGCTTCCTATGCATAGGAATCTTGTAAATAAACAAGTTCATGAAGAGCAAAGTAACAAGCATAGGAAGATAAAACAAGTGTAGCTTCAAAAATTTCAGCACATAGAGAGGTGTTTTAGTAACATGAAAATTTTACAACCATATTTTCCTCTCTCATAATAACTTTCAGTAGCAACATGAGCAAACTCAACAATATAACTATCACATAAAGCATTCTTATCATGAGTCTCATGCATAAAATTATTACTCTCCACATAGGCATAATCAATTTTATTAGTTGTAGTGGGAGCAAATTCAACAAAATAGCTATCATTATTATTCTCATCATCAAATATAGGAGGCATAGTATCATCAAAGTAAATTTTCTCCTCAATGCTTGGGGGACTAAAAATATCATGCTCATCAAAACCAGCTTCCCCAAGCTTAGAATTTTCCATAGCATTAGCAACAATAGTGTTCAAGGCATTCATATTAATATGTTCCATGGGTTTTTTAATTTTCGCATCAAACCATCCATGTCTTAAATCAGGAAATAGAATAAAAAGGTCATTGTTGTCCATTATGCCTAACTAGTGTAAACAAGAAACCAAATGTCGCAATTGCAGAGTCTAAAGGAAATAGCTTCGAGCACACACACAATGGCGCCAGAAAAGTACTGTTACCTGGAACCGGAGTATGAGTGCCTTTTACCTTTCCTCCCCAACGGCGCCAGAAAAGTGCTTGACGCGTAGTTGACGAGGGAGGAAAAGTGCTTAGTTGCCGGGCTTGCCAATGTGTGAGTGCCGTTTACCTTCCCTCCCCGGCAACGGCGCCAGAAAAGTGCTTGGTGTCTACGTTCCCCTCCTTTCCTGTAGACAGTGTTGGGCCTCCAAGAGCAGAGGTTTGTAGAACAACAAGTTTCCCTTAAGTGGATTACCCAAGGTTTATCGAACTCAGGAGGAAGAGGTCAAAGATATCCCTCTCATGCAACCCTGCAACCACAAAGCAAGAAGTCTCTTGTGTCCCCAACACACCTAATAGGTGCACTAGTTCGGCGAAGAGATAGTGAAATACATGTGGTATGAATGAATATGAGCAGTAGTAACGGCGCCAAAAGTGCTTGCTGGCGTGTAGTTGATGGTGGTAGTATTGCACAGTAGTAACGCAAAAAACAAAGAAACAAGCAGCGATAGCGTATTTAGGAACAAGGCCTAGGGATTACACTTTCACTAGTGGACACTCTCAACATTGATCACATAACAGAATAGATAAATGCATACTCTACACTTTTGTTGGATGATGAACACATTGCGTAGGATTACACGAACCCTCAATGCCGGAGTTAACAAGCTCCACAATAATGCTCATATTTTAGTAACCTTTAGTGTAAGATAGATCAAAAGACTAAACCAAGTACTAGCATAGCATGCACACTGTCACCTTCATGCATATGTAGGAGGAATAGATCACATCAATATTATCATAGCAATAGTTAACTTCGCAATCTACAAGAGATCATGATCATAGCATAAACCAAGTACTAACACGGTGCACACACTGTCACCTTTACACACGTGCAGGAGGAATAGAACTACTTTAATAACTTTGCTAGAGTAGCACATAGATAGTAGTGATACAAAACTCATATGAATCTCAATCATGTAAAGCAGCTCATGAGATCATTGTATTGAGGTACATAGGAGAGAGATTAACCACATAGCTACCGGTACAGCCCCGAGCCTCGATGGAGAACTACTCCCTCCTCATGGGAGCAGCGGCGGTGATGAAGATGGCGGTGGAGATGGCAGCGGTGTCGATGGAGAAGCCTTCCGGGGCACTTCCCCGTCCGGCAGGTGCCGGAACAGAGACTCCTGTCCCCCAGATCTTGGCTTCGCGATGGCGGCGGCTCTGGAAGGTTTCGCGTACCGTGGCTTCCTCCGTCGGGGTTTTTAGGTCAGGACCTTTAAATAGGCGAAAGGGGAGCCTCGGAGGTCGAAGGGGCGACGACACCATAGGGGGGCGCGGCCCAGGCCCTGGCCGCGCCACCCTATCATCTGGGGCCCACAGGGCCCTCTCGCGGCTCGGGGTGTTCGGATGCTTCCGGCAAAATAGGAACCCGGGCGTTGATTTCGTCCAATTCCGAGAATATTTCGTTACTAGGATTTCAAAACCAAAAACAGCAGAAACAGAACTGGCACTTCGCATCTTGTTAATAGGTTAGTTCCGTAAAATGCGTAAATACGACATATAATGTGCATAAAACATGTAGGTATCATCAATAAAGTAGCATGGAACATAAGAAATTATCGATACGTTGGAGACGTATCAGACCCACAAGTATAGGGGGTGTATCGTAGTATCTTCGATAAGTAAGAATGTCGATCCCAACGAGGAGCAGAAGGTGTTGACAAGCAGTTTCGATGAATGATTCACTGTAAATGCTCACAGACAAGTATTCAAGGGGTTTTGATGTAACAGATGAATAAAGTACGAGTAAGTAAAGTGCGAGAGAAATAATTGCAGCGAGTGGCCCAATCCTTTTTAGCACAAAGGACAAGCCGGTTTGTTTACTTATAATGACCAAACGTTCTTGAGGACACACGGGGATTTTAGTCTAGTGCTTTCGCTTCATACAGCTAATTAATCTTCATTGTTTTGATAAGTGTTGTGTGGGTGAACCTATGCTAATGCACCGCCCTTCCTAGGACTAATACATACTTGTGATTATACCCCTTGCAAGCATCCGCAACTACAAGAAAGTAATTAAGATAAATCTAACCACAGCCTTAAACTCTGAGATCCTGCGATCCCTCTTGCATCGATATACTAACGGGGGCTTCTCACTCCGGCAACCCCGCAATTAGCAACCGAATACAAGATGCACTCCCCTAGGCCCATAAATGGTGAAGTATCGTGTAGTCGACGTTCACACGACACCACTAGAAGAATGACACCACAACTTAAATATCATAACATTGAATATTACTCAACCATAGTTCACTACTAACATTTAGACCTCACCCATGTCCTCAAGAACTAAACGAACTACTCACGAGACATCATATGGAATACAATCAGAGGTGATATGATGATGAATAACAATCTGAACATAAACCTTGGTTCAATGGTTTCACTCAATAGCATCAATAACAAGTAGAAATCAACACCGGGAGAGTTTCCCCTATCAAACAATCAAGATCCAACCCAAATCGTTACAGCGGTGACGAGGTGCAGCGGTGGTGATGGCGGTGTAGATGGTGGAGATGATGATGATGATGATGGAGATGATGTCCAGCTCGATGACGATGGCGATGCGTCGATTTCCTCCTCCGAGGGAATTTCCCGGCGGATTCCCGCCGCCGGAGAGCTCTTTTCTCTCGGTGTTCTCCGCCCCGCAGAGGCTCAGAACTCTTCGTGAGGTACCCTCTGTGGCTTAGGTTTTCGGACGAAGGAGTACGCGAAGAAAAGGAGGCGAAAGGCTGTGGGGCTCCCACACCACAAGGTGGCGCGGCCAGCCATGGGCCGCGCCGCCTATGGTCTGGGCCCACCTTGGGTCCACTGCCTCCCCTCCGGCTTCCTTCGTCATCCGGAAAATAGGAATTTACGTGTAATTTCCTTCCACGCTGATCTTCCGAAATATTGCGTTCGACGGTGCTTCCAGGGGCTCCGGCTTGATCCTCCAATAATGATGAAACATGCAAAATAGATGAAATAACATAAGTATTGTGTCCCAATATGAAATATATCAATGAATAACAACAAATTATGATATAAAATAGTGATGCAAATTGACGTATCAATGAACTACTCGCATCAACTGGAGGCGGGCATGATGATGTAGAGCCCTCCGGTGATGATTTCCCTCTCCGCAGGTGCCGAGGCGATCTCCTGAATCCCCCGAGATGGGATTGGCGGCGGCGGCCTCTCGCAATAATGTTCGTGGCCCCTGTGACAGGGGTTTCCCGACGAAGGATATTTGTAGGCGGAAGGGTAGGTCAGGGGGCGCACGCGAGGGCCCACACACTAGGGCCGCGCCGCCCGGGTGTGTGGCCGCCTCCGCCCCACTCCCCGTTTCCCTTTCGGTCTTCTGGAAGCTTCGTGTAAAAATAGGCCCCCGGGCGTTGATTTCGTCCAATTCGAGAATATTTCCTTACTAGGATTTCTGAAACCAAAAACAGCAGAAAAACAGCAACTGGCACTTCGGCATTTTGTAAATAGGTTAGTGCCGGAAAATGTATAATAATGTTGTAAAGTATGTGTAAAACACTCAAGTATTGTAATAAAAGTAGCATGGAACATAAGAAATTATAGATACGTTTGAGACGTATCAAGCATCCCCAAGCTTAGTTCCTACTCGCCCTCGAGTAGGTAAACGATAACACAAATAATTTCTCAAGTGACATGCTACCAACATAATCTTGATCAACATTATTGTAAAGCATATGAGATGAATGGAGTGATCTGAACAAAACATTGCTAACAAAGATAATGACTAAACAAATTAATCATATAGCAAAACTTTTCATGAATAGTACTTTCAAGACAAGTATCAATAAGACTTGCATAAGAGCTAACTCATAAGCAATAAATTCAAAGTAGAATGCATCGAAGCAACACAAAGGATGATTAAGTTTCAGCAATTGCTTTCAACTTGTAACATGTATATCTCATGGATATTTGTCAACATAGAGTAATATAACAAGTGCAATAAGTAAACATGTAAGAATCAATGCACACAGTTAACACAAGTGTTTGCTTCTAAGATAGAAAGAAGTGGGTAAACTGACTCAACATAAAGTAAAAGAATGGCCCTTCGCAGAGGGAAGCATGTATTACTATTTTTGTGCTAGAGCTTTTGTTTTGAAAACATAGAAACAATTTTGTCAACGGTAGTAATAATTCATATGTGCTATGCATAATATTTCCTACAAGTTGCAAGTCTCATGCATAGAGTACTAATAGTGCTCGCACCTTGTCCTACTTAGCTCGGAAGACACGGATTATCATCGCATAACATATGTTTCAACCAAGTGTCACAAAGGGGTACCTCTATGCCGCACAAAGTGTCTAAGGAGAAAGCACGCATTGGATTTCTTTTGATTATTCTCAACTTAGACATCCATACCGGGACAACATAGACAACAGATGGACTCCTCTTTTATTGCTTAAGCATTCAACAACAGTTTAATATTCTCATAAGATATTGAGGTTGTATGTCCAAACCGAAACTTCCACCATGATACATGGCTTTAGTTAGCGGCCCAATGTTCTTCTCTAACATATGCATACTCAAACCATTTGATCATGAAATCACACTTACTTCAGACAAGACGAACATGCATAGCATCTCACATGATATCCAACAAAGGTAAAAAGTTGATGGCGTCCCCAGAAACATGGTTACCGCTCAACAAGCAACTTATAAGAATTAAGACACATAACTACATATTCATCACCACAATAGTTTTTAAGATATTTGTCCCATGAGCTATATATTGCAAAGGTAAAGGAATGAAATTTTAAAGGTAGCACTCAAGTAATTTACTTTGGAATGGCAGAAAAATACCACATAGTAGGTAGATATGGTGGACACAAATGGCATGGGTTTTGCTCAAGGTGTTTGGATGCACGAGAAGCATTTCCTCTCAGTACAAGGTTTGGGCTAGCAAGGTTGTTTGAAGCAAACACAAGTATGAACAGGTACAACAAAACTTACACAAGAACATATTGCAAGCATTATAAGACTCTACACTGTCTTCCTTGTTGTTCAAACACTTTACCCGAAAATATCTAGACTTAGAGAGACCAATCATGCAAACCAAATTAAACAAGCTCTACGGTAGTTCTTTATTAATAGATTAAACTACATGATGAAAGAGCTTAAACATGATCTATGAGAGCTCAAACAATTTCCAAATTGCCAAACCATATGCAGCATTTTCCGATTCCAACCAAATAGCAATTTAACGAAGCAATCAGCCTTCGCTATGAACATTAAAGCACAATTAAGAACACAAGTGTTCCATATGAAAAAGCGGAGCGTAATATCTCCAATATAAGAATGGTGGGATCCAACTTTATTCAAACCAAAACAAAAATAAAAACAAACCGACGCTCCAAGTAAAGAACATAAGAATGTGACGGAATAAAAATATAGTTTCACTAGAAGTGACCCGATAATGTTGTCGATGAAGAAGGGGATGCCTTGGGCATCCCCAAGCTTAGATGCTTGAGTCTTCTTAAAATATGCAGGGATGAACCACCGGGGCATCCCCAAGCTTAGACCTTTCACTCTTCTTGATCATAGTATATCATCCTCTTCTCTTGACCCTTGAAAACTTCCTTCACACAAACTTCAAGCAAACTCATTAGAGGGTTAGTGCATAACCAAAAATTCACATATTCAGAGGTGACACAATCATTCTTAACACTTCTGGACATTGCACAAAGCTTCAAAGTTAATGGAACAAAGAAACTCATTCAACATAGCAAAAGCGGCAATGCGAAATAAAAGATAGAATCTGTCAAAAACAACAGTCCGTAAAGATGAATCTGGAAGGGGCACTTAACTTGCTCAAATGGGAAAACTCAAAACTAATGAAAGTTGCGTACATATCCGAGGATCATGCTCGTAATTTGCACATTTTTTTTTTTTTACAGAGACTTCTGCGAGAATTCGTGATAGACATCAATGCTGTTTCTCAGCGATCCCAAATATAGCATCAACTTTAACATAGAAACTTTACTTGGCACAAAAACATGATAAGGAGAGGTTGCTACAGTAGTAAACAACTTCCAAGACTCAACAATATAGTAAATAAAATGAAACATGGGTTATCTCCCAAGAAGTGCTTTTCTTTAACGCCTTTCAGCTAGGCGCAAAAGTGCAAATCAAGTAACATCAAGAGAAGAAGCATCAACATCATTATTTTTCTTACAAACACGACTTGTTGCAGAGGGTATCTTAGATGCTCCATTATCTAAATTTCCTATGGTGGTGCTAGGGGTTTTATCAATTTTAGGCCTATAATAATTCTTTTGTTTAGGCACCTTAGAGGCATACATGAATTTTTGCTCTTTACCCACATAAGCTTTCTCCTTATACTTAAGAGAAGAAAAAGTTGAACCCAAGGTTTCCATAGCTTTTTCAAGTTCATCAATCCTATTGGTTTGATTATCATGGACAACACAAGTTCCTAGGACACTAATTCTTTCATCAATTCCTCCTAAGGATTTATCAAGTTCATCAGTTTTATCAAGTAACATTTCCAATTTAGTTTCAATACTTGGAAATTTTTTCTCTATGGTTTCCAATTTTTTCATAACATCCTCAAGAGAGATTTCAATTTTAACTTCATTAACAGGTGGTATTCCAACTAGACTCTCAATGATGCAACTAGCTTCTAAAGCGGGAGTACCTAGGAAATTACCTCCGAAAGAGTATCAAGAACATACCTATTCCAACTAGATAAGCCAACATAAAAGTTCCTAAGAAGGATAGTAGTGGAGTGTTTCTTAATGCACCTATGATGAGCATTACTAATTCTGTACCAAGCATCTTTAAAACTTTCTCCACCTTGTTGCTTAAAAGAACGAACTTCAACTTCAGGATTACTCATTTTAGTAGTAAAGTAAACTAGGCAAATAAAGTAAAGACAAGTAACTTATTTTTTTTGTGTTTTTGATATAGAGCTAGTAAATAAGACAGTAAGTAAAACAACTAATTTTTTTGTGTTTTTAGTATGAAGCAAACAAGACAGTAAATAAAAATAAAGTAAAGCAAGACAAAAACAAAGTAAAGAGATTGGAAGTGGAGACTCCCCTTGCAGCGTGTCTTGATCTCCTGCAAGAAATAGCTTGATGCGCGTAGAAGTACACGTCCGTTGGGAACCCCAAGAGGAAGGTATGATGCGCACAACGGCAAGTTTTCCCTCGAAAGAAACCAAGGTTATCGAACCAAGAGGAGCCAAGAAGCACGTGAAGGTTGTTGGTGGAGGAATGTAGTGCGGCGCAACACCGTGAAACCGGCGCCAACGTGGAACCTGCACAACACAATCAAAGTACTTTGTCCCAACGTAACAGTGAGGTTGTCAATCTCACCGGCTTGCTGAAAACAAAGGATTAAGCGTATCGAGTGGAAGATGGTGTTTGTTTGCAAAGAACAGAAAAGCAGAGAATGTATTCAGATGTATAAGAATGGACCGGGTCCACACCACTAGTGGTGTCTCTCCAATAAGATAACTAACATGTCGGGAACAAATTACAGGCGCAATTGACAAATAAAGATTAAATACATATCAATGATGATTACTATGTGATTTAATCGGGGCATTACGACAAAGTACATAGACCGCTATCCAATGCATCTATGCATAAATAATCCACCTTCAGGTTATCATCCGAACCCCTTCCAGATTAAGTTGTAAACAACAGATAATTGCATTAAGTATGGTGCGTAATGTAATCAACACAAATATCCTTAGACAAAGCATCAATGTTTTATCCCTAGTAGCAAGAGCACATCCACAACCTTAGAACTTTCTGTCACTGTCCCAGATTCAATGGAGGCATGAACCCACTATCGAGCATAATTACCCCCTCTTGGAGTTACAAGTATCAACTTGGCCAGAGCCTCTACTAGCAACGGAGAGCATGCAAGAACATAAACAACACATATATGATAGATTGATAATCAACTTAACATAATATTCTATATTCATCGGATCCCGCCAAACACAACATGTAGCATTACAAATAGATGATCTTGATCATGTTAGGCAGCTCACAAGATCTATAACAATGATAGCACAAGCGGAGAAGACAACCATCTAGCTACTGCTATGGACCCATAGTCCAAGGATGAACTACTCACGCATCAATCCGGAGGCGGGCATGATGATGTAGAGCCCCTCCGGTGATGATTCCTCTCCCAGGTGCCGGAGGCGATCTCCCGAATCCCCCGAGATGGGATTGGCGGCGGCCTCTCGCAATGTTCGTGGCTCTCACAGGGGTTTCGCGACGAAGGCTATTTGTAGGCGAAGGTAGGTCAGGGGTACGCGAGGGCCCACACACTTGGGCGCGCGGCCAGGGCCTCGGGCCGCGCCGCCCCGTGTGGTCGCCTGTCGCCCACTTCGTTTCCTTTCGGCCTTCTCGGAAGCTTCGTGTAAAATAGGCCCCGGGCGTTGATTTCGTCCAATTCGAGAATATTTCCTTACTAGGATTTCTGAAACCAAAAACAGCAGAAAACAGAACTGCACTTCGGCATCTTGTTAATAGGTTAGTGCCGAAAATGTATAATAATGCTGTAAAGTATGTGTAAAACATTCAAGTATTGTAATAAAAGTAGCATGGAACATAAGAAATTATAGATACGTTTGAGACGAGTCCCTAGTAAGCCTCTTGTATAACTAGCTTGTTGATTAATAGATGATCATGGTTTCGTGATCATGAACATTGGATGTTGTTAATAACAAGGTTATGTCATTGGGTGAATGATATAATGGACATACACCCAATTAAGCGTAGCATAAGATCAAGTCATTTAGTTCAACTTGCTATAAGCTTTCAATACATAGTTACCTAGTCCTTCGACCATGAGATCATGTAAATACTTATACCGGAAGGGTACTTTGATTATATCAAACGCCATTGCGTAAATGGGTGGTTATAAAGATGGGATTAAGTATTCGGAAAGTATGAGTTGAGGCATATGGATCAAGAGTGGGATTTGTCCATCCTAATGACGGATAGATATACTCTGGGCCCTCTCGATGGAATGTCGCCTGATTAGCTTGCAAGCATGTGACTAGGTCACAAGAGATGACATACCACTGTATGAGTAAAGAGTACTTGTTGGTAACAAGGTTGAACAAGGTATGGAGATACCAATGATCGAACCTCAGATAAATAAAGTATCGCGTGATAAAGGGAATCGGTGTCGTATGTAAATGGTTCTTTCGATCACGAAGTCATCGTTGAATATGTGGGAGCTATTATGGATCTCCAGGTCCCGCTATTAGTTATTGATCGGAGAGGAGTCTCGATCATGTCCGCATAGTTCTCGAACCGTAGGGTGACACACTTAAGGTTTGATGTCGTTTTAAGTAGATATGGAATATGGAATGGAGCTCGAATGTTGTTCGGAGTCTCGGATGGGATCCGAGACATCACGAGGAGGTTCGGAATGGTCCGGAGAATAAGATTCATATATGGGAAGTCATTTTCCGGGGTTCGGAAAAAGTCCGGTGTTTTGACCGGAGCTTCTAGAAGGTTTTGGAAGGACCGGAATAGTCCGGAATATTATGGAAGGTTCCGGAAGTGTCCGGGACGACCCGGGCTGTCTAAGGAAGTTCGGAGGGTTCCATAATAGGTGCAACCACGTTGCCTTAAGGGAAAAGGAGTCTTTCCTTAATGCAATTTCGGAATTGGCAAAAGAGTCCGAACTTGGGGGCAGGTTTATGGACGACCCAACGGGCTTGGCCACCTATTTAAAGGGACCAAGGGGCACCCCAAGGGCACCTCAAGTCGCATCCCTAGCTCCCCAAGTCGCAGCACCACCCTGCGCCCAAACCCTAGCTACTCCCTCCTCCTCCTTCTTCTCCCGCAGCGCTTGCGAAGCCCTGCCGGAGATCTCCACCACCACCGTCACCACGCCGTTGTGCTGGCGGGATTCCGAAGAGGATCTACTACATCCGCTGCCCGCTGGAACGGGGAGAAGGACGTCGTCATCAACACCGTACGTGTGACCGAGTGCGGAGGTGCTGCCCGATTGTGGCACCGTCAAGATCTTCTACGCGCTTTTGAAAGCGGCAAGTGATCGTCTACATCCACCACGAGATTTATCTCGTTAACGCTTAGCGATCTTCGAGGGTATGTTGATCTTCACCTCGTTGCTACCATCTACTAGATTAGATCTTGGCTTTTTATTCGTTCTTGCGGTAGGAATTTTTTTGTTTTCTATGCTACGAATCCCAACAGATGGAAGCGTGACTGCGTGACTCTTAACCCCTTGAGCAAGCTCCCCCCACCCCCACCAAATTGCCACGTTAGGGTATACCAATTCTTGAGTACGTAGTAGTCCTCCCAAGTTGTGAACATGTGGCCATTAAATCAGATAAGATATGGGTGTTGTGGAATTAACTTTAGTCCTCCCCACCCTCCACCCCCCGCCGCACGCCATTGCACTATGACCGTTGCCACACTGCCACCCAAGAGCAGATCCTCCGCTCTCCCATGTACACCGATACTGCATCCGTTGGCCGTTGAATCATCTTTTCATCTTCCTCTTCGAGTACACCCCTCCCCCTCCCCTGCTGCTCAATAAGTATGCCACACTGGACCACCGCGCCGCCTCGAAAGATCCACGACAACCCCTTAGTGGTTCCTCCACGGCCAAATCACACTAAAGCATGCACATAAGTGGTGCAAAGGAGCGAGGCTGCGTGACCCTCCCGACATCCTTCTTAGGACAAATGGAGTACTAAATTTACAGACAAACTATAAATGAAAATCATAGTCAAACTTGTGCATTGTCGACCAGAAAAAGTCAACCGCTTCTTATATTTTGGGACGAAGGGAATAGTTTTGTTTGGAAAGAGGCCCCGAGGGATCGGACGGACAGGATTATGTCGATCCTATTGTTTGGACGCTGTTGCTGCCCCACCAATTTTTAAGTTCCCGCTGGGCAGCCGATTCGAACGAAACAGAGAACCAACCCTCCAAAAGATTAGTTCAAAAAAAAACCCTCCAAAAATATTCAGTTCCCCATCGGCCATCGCCATCTCATTTCGCCGTTCCCGGCGCCGCCTCCGCCTCCGACGACCCCGGCCAAGACTGCATCTCCGTCAAGGTCCGCATCTACGCATGGATTCGCCGCTCCACATCGGTGAGCCACCCCGCTACCCTCCCCCCTCCGCCCCCTCCCTCTGTGTGCGCGCGCGGTTTGATTCGGTTATCCAATGCAAGTCTGGGCGGCTGAAGACCTAGGTTACGCGTCTGCGTTCTCGTCCGCCGTCTTTAGCGCGCTCGATTTTACCCGCTCTTATGCTGCGTCCAGCGGTACGGATTCACAGCATCCAGTGCCGGATTCATGGGTACTAATTCTAGATTTCTGATCTAGCACAGATTCTCCACCACTCATGGAAAAGGGCGATAAAGAGAATATCTGCCCAACCCTGCACAGGGAGGGGGCTGTCTCTACAAAGAGGAAGAAGAAGCCTGGGGGGTTCAACCTCAGGAAGAGCATCGCATGGAACCCGGCTTTCTTCACCGAAGAAGGTGCGAGTAACTCCTTCACAGATCTTCGTGCCAGATCGGGCTGGAGCTGACGGGTTTTGTGAAATTTCGCAGGCGTTTTAGATAATTCGGAGCTTTCTGTGCTCAGTGGCTCCCAAATGAAGCCAAGCAGGAGCCCTGGCTCAGGGGTTGGTGCTACCATTTCCCCGTTGTGTAGGGTTGGGAGAACTGGCAGTGCATCCATACTGAAGGATGTCGCAGAGAGTTCCCGTGGCAAATTGCTCGTGAAGTATCGCAGCGCCGACAACAAGGGAAGGAAACTGTTTTCTCCTGCAAAGATTTCTGAGCGGGTTGAACAGAGAGAACTTTCGGTCAGTTCGTCATTCAGCGCATAGTTTATTCATGGTAGTGGGGACACTAATTATCGTGCAATATCATTCCTCTTTCTGGTCAATTTCAGGAAAAACAGGATAAGAGGTCAGCGCGAAGCATTCCAAATTTGATACCGAGGTCACCAGCAGGATATGCATATCCTTTGTGATGTTTTATTTTAGGATAATTGTACAAGTCTTAATTTTTTGTTACCAACAGTAGGTTTAACTTATCGTCGATACTGTTGTTGCGAAGTTTAAGTCTTGGTAACTACACATGTTGTTACTCTTAACTTGGTTATACACAGAAGAAGGCATCAAACTCAAATGCTACAACTCAACTGACAAGAACACCCAAAAAGTCATTGCAGCCTTCTATTCCTATGGTCCCTAGAAGTACCTCATCAGCGACAAATTTTTCTAAATCAAACACAAAGTTACCTCCAGGTATTCTTGTGTATATTTCTTTTAAAGGAAGTTCAGTCTTTGCGAACTCAGGGATTTCTTTTACTTTACCTCAGTAACATTCGTCTATTGTTTAACTTTACTTTATTTGCACTCTTGTATGCTACTACCAACTAGCTAACGCATGGCACTGCTATTTTTCAGTTAAAACCGACCACCCAAGTAGAGTGGAGGCACTCCAACTAAAGTCGAAGATTAAGCCTACATCTTCAACTAAATCCTCTGGACTTACCACAGAGAAGGATGTGGTGAGTTCTTGTACTAAGTACCATCTTAATATGGGAAACTTGTCTATGCGCCACCGATATTTCAAGCAATGTCATTCTATCCCTGAATTTTCATCATTTCCCTAGATAAAACTAAAGGTCTAAAATCATGCCTATATAATATATATGCAGTTTTAGGCACTTGAAAAATGTGGATATTTAAGGTCTGAACTTTCGAACTGTAAGCAACTTCATTCTGTATTGTATTTCTTTCTCTTAGAGTCCACAGATTTAGATTTACAAATCTTGATGTATGTAGTTTTTTACCATCTCAAAAATGTTTTAATTAAATTAAATAATTATCTGAGGGAGTAAACATGTGAGCATGGCATCTAGCATCCTTGCTAGAGAAAAAGGGCACCTAGATTTTATTTTCAAATCTTATGTATGGAAACAAAACTTAGTGCTAACATGACCTCTTAAGCTGGGGATTTTTTCTGCATTCTTGTTTGCAGTAAATGAAACAGATCTTTTTATTTTTCAGGAGCCTGTTACAGCCCTCCATGGAGAAGGCAATAGTTCTAGGAAATGTGCAAGTTATTCAACATATACACAAAGTAGGCCCTCTAGTTTCGTTGGTGTCCCTGCATCAACTTCTGCTAAACCATCAGCACTTCGCATGCCTTCACCTTCAGTTGGTTTTTTCTCTCAGGTTATGTTCTTCCAAACCTAGTCCCTACTCACATGTGATGATTTTACATCTACATTTTTTTGCCTTTTTCAGAATATATGTCTTTTCCTTTGTGGTTTAGTCCACTGGTGTTGTTTGTTGTTCAATGCTTGGTATGGAAAATAATGCAATTATATTACAGCTACCTGAGTAATAAGTAGACATGTGATTCTAGTATTCTACGCAACGTTCTTGTCTGCATATCACCAAACTTTGAAAACTAGTTCCATGCAAATGTATGAGACAATGGTGTTGATATCCTGATTTGTGTGGACATTTGGAGTGCATTAGCAATTAATTGCTATAGGGTTATGTATAATTTGCTTTTGTTCATGGGATGATATGAAAATTTCTTGTGAAAGAGATGACCATGCTACAGACACTACTTTTAATTTTTCCATAAGAAAACCTGACCAACAAGGCACTAGCACCTGGTGCCATTGTTTGTACAAGAATGACCAGGACACCAGGCACCCCATGAAATAAATTATGCCAATGGGAGTCGAATCCTGGTGTCTGCTTGTACAAAGAGATGTTTGTACAAAGAGATGTTGCTTGACTTCGATTAACTTAGCTTCGAAGTTTTATCACTCTTGAACTTCTGAAATCAGTTGGTTTGACTTTGTCATTAAATTCTTACTTTCTTGATTGTTTTTTTTTGGTATTTTGTCAAACTTTTTTTTTCTTGAACACTGTCAAAACTTCACTGATTGAATGTTTGTTTTCAGGAAAAGGCTCTTGTGTCACATGGTGATGCTGCTCAAGGAAATGCAAAGAGCTGTGTTACTCGAACTACTTCATCACTCGCAAAGCCTCCCAGATATAAGCAGTCTGAGTATGTAAATAGCAGGCTATCTCAGGCTCCTGTATCAAATGGTGATACTGCTCAAGGAAATGCAAAGGTCTGCTTTACGAGAACTACGTCAGCACTTGCAAAGCCTCCTAGATATAAGCAGCCTGAGGATTTAAAAAGCAGACTCTGTCTTACAGCGCAGCTGCCAACTAATTGCCCTGCCAATTCAGAGCCGGTTGTGCATCCTGCAATCAGCACTTTGGCCTCTTCATTACCTGGTCTAGAGCATGACAACGCTTGTTCTGGGACAGAAGGTAAAACAACATGCTCAGAAAATTCAAGAAATGCAAATACTGAACCAACACGGAAGTTTGATTGCCTCTCTTCTGGAAGTAGAGCTACTACACAATCATCAGGTTCAGAAAAGAATTTTGGTTCCAGAAATGGCATGCCGAATGTGGAGGATATTGTTGCATCACATGTAGAAGGAGGGGGCACTATGAACAGAAATGAACCTAGTGAGGACTCCCACTCTCTAAAATCTATTTGCCCCTCAACCATTGAGCATGTTGAGGACTCCTGTTCTCATGAAGCCGCCATCGACTCAATGAAACCTGTTGCAGTGAATATATCGTCATCGTCTCGTATTGCTGAAGTGCGCACCCTTGATGGTTTCATTTATGAAAGCAAGTCAGAAAATTGTGCTGGTGTAGCAATTGTCCTGGAAAATTCTCTTTCTGGAGAGACAATGGTCTCAGTTTCTTCCTCAGAAGGCAACAGTTGCACTCCAGGTCCTGACTTCTTGCGAGATTTTGATTCCTGCAATCAACAACGTACTGAATCTTCCACTAGGAAATCAGTAGAGTCTACAACATGGGCAGATCGGGTGCTACAGTGTGGTAATTCAGTTGATATAAAACCAGCTTCAGCTGATAGTACAGCAAATTTGCCTGGTTCCTTTTGTAATGAAGCTGAACCTAATTCATCAGACGAACCAAATACTGATGGTAGTGTCGACTTTGACTCAGATAGTCCATTGATTGGCAAGGAAGTTCAGCTGTTAGTAGGGGGTGATTGTGACAATGACTATAGGAGTACAGAATGCCCCCCTATAGAACCAGAAGCACCTGCACCTTGTGCTGATTTTAGTGATCTAAAAGAAGTCACAGTAGATTTTAGGACAGAAACACATGATTCTTTGGCAGTGGAAAGACAGCCTCTTTTATTGGAAGAATCCAATGCTGAAGACGATATGGATATTGACTCAGATAGTCCACTGGTTAGCAAGGAAGTTCAGCTGTTAATAGGGTCTGAATACGACCATGATTATAGGAGTACAAAATGTTTGCCTATGGAACCAGGAGCACCTGTGCCTTGTACTGATTTTAGTGATCCAAAAGAAGTCACGATTGACTGTAAGACAGAAACACATGATTCTTTGCCAGTGAAAAGACAACGGGTTTTATTGGAAGAAGCAAATACTGAAGACGATATGGAGCTTGACAAAAACGAGTTGTTAACTCTAGAGGATCCATCACCTATAGGGTATGCATGCACCAAGTATATCAAATGCATAAAGTTAAATGGCTTCAGCTGCATAGTGCATTGATAGTTTCTCCTTATGTTTTGCAGAAAGACCAAGGCAGTGCACAGACCAGGCACAAATACCATCATAAAAAATCATCTAAAACAATTGGTACCATTTTCGGAAGAATGGCTTGCTGCCATGGAGGCTTGCGGGGAGGTCTGTTTTCATGACATAATTGACTTTCCGAACTTATTTGTATTTGAATAAGTACTTCTGGTAATTATCTGGATTTTCTGTAAGTGTGATGTTCTATATAGCTAGAATGTATGATATACCCTTGCCCTAATTATGCAGAAACGTTAGTATACCAATATAATCCTTCAGTTTTGTAGTTCTCTGTTTGTATATTACGTGGATGAATCTGATCAAGTATCCTGATAATCATATATGAATCCAGTATCTGGGTAGTAGCTGATTTAGGACCATTGCATTGATATATTCCCTGGGGGCACATTGCATATAAATATAGTCTCATACTTGGATTAAGGTATATAAGTGTGCAATGGCTTCTTTTTAATTTTACCAGAACATTAGCATTCATCTTACTTCTGGCTGTTACAACTTACAAGTTCCACTGATTCTATCACTATCGTCACTACGAGGTTTGCATCTGACGTGTAAATATGTTTTAACAGGAAGTTTTGGAACAGAAGAGTGGAGCTGTGCAAAATTCTCCTACCGATAAAACTATCCCAGAGCCCAGTCCTTGGTCACCGGTATGCTCCTGCACAACTGCAAATAATTCATATCCTCTAAACATGCACCAGGTGGTGCTTTGATGTTTCGTGAGGTTTAGGAATGTGTACATGGGACATGCAATAAATCTACTTACAATAAGTTCCATGTTTAAAAAAAATCTTAATATACGGTACATTTTCTTCAGTCTTGATGTGAAAAGTTCTGTTCTTGAAATGCACAATTTAAATTCACAATATCAAATCGATTTTCGGCAACGATAAAACAAGGATACTGATTCAGCTAGGACCAGTAGATTCCTTACAAACTGAAGATCATGCATACGGTATGACTCTTTGTCATCTGGTGGAATTCAAGATGTTTTGCATCTGTCTTTGTAGGTTAAACGCAAAGCTCAAGATGTTGGTCCATTTGACTGTACCAAGTACTCCAAAAACGTTCGGACAACTGACACCCCTTAACCTGCTCAGCTACGTTTCACCTTCTCTCGAGGTACCAGCAGACACGCTGTACAAAGTCAGAGCACAGCTCGGAGCCTTGTGAGATCTGCCACTGAATCTTACTTTGTTCAATACAACAGCCTCGTTGAGGTGCTTTTGTTTGTTACCTGACATTGTTCCCTTGAATTGTAAAATCACTACTGTTGGATCACGACACAAGCAATGCTTGGTAAATAAAGAGATCATTTCTTCTGAATCCTAAATAGCAGCAAACGGATCAGTCTCTTAGACGGATGAGACTGATCACACCTGATCAGTGATCAATTCTGGCACAATGAATTTACGAGTTATTTTACACAATGAATTTACAAGCAGATGAGTTTGCAACGGTAGATCGATCTCAATGTTATCTTAACGCCATAATATCTGACAAGGCATTTTTATGTTCCTAATCTAATGAAGCGATCGAGCAACAGCATGAGTTGGAAGACTTATTCATACAAGGTAAAATTGCCATGATTTATGTAGTGATACAACATCAGTATTATGTATACAGCAGTATGGTAGTATCTCTTTGTAGTTGTCAAAACTTTCTTGGGTGAGATGCAGAAGGGCTCTACTCTAGCTGAGGTCGTCATCGTCGTCGTTGCCTACGAGGGGGCTGATCCGCCACTCGCTGCCGTAGTAGGAGTTGGGCAGGCCGAGCCAGAACTTGAATGCCTCCGCCGCCCGCTTGCGCTCCCTGCGGCGGTCCTGCCTCGCCTGCGACGCATGCTTGCTGGTGAACATCCTGGAGTGCATCTCGATGTAGATCTTCTTGTACTTGGTCTTGTTGGGCGCGATGCCGTTCTCCTCCATGCACGCCACGATCTCCAGCGCCTTCTTGAAGAAGGCTCCTCGGACGCACACGTCAGCGAGCGCGTCGAGGAGCTCCTCGTCGGGTTTAAAGGGTGGCTTGCCGCCGGCGCCGGCCTCGCACCGCTCCTTGACCTCGTTCCACAGCACCAGCGCCTCCCCGGGCTTCCTGGCGATGGCGACCCCCTTGGCCAGGCTGCCGTAGGTGGCCACGTCCGGCAGCACGCCGCGCTCCTTCATCCTCTCCACCGTCTGCTTCGCCGTGTCCAGCAGACCTTGCTGGCAGTACCCTTCCACCAGCATGTTCCATGCCGCCCTGTCCACCGTCACCCTGGGGTCCTTGTCCATCTCCTCGAACACCTTGAGCGCCACCCTGGGCTGCCCCGACGCCGCGAACGCCTTCATCAGCGTCGTATAGCTCACCGTCGACGGCGGCACCCCGCGCGACCGCATCTCGTTGAAGAGGGCCAGCGCGCCGGCGCTGTCGTCCATGAGCACGCACCCGTCCATGAGGGTGTTGTAGGTGACCACGTCGGCCTCGATGCCGGCGTCGGTGGCCATCTCCTCCAGGAGCTCCCTGGCCCTGCTCATCTGCAGCTGCTGGCAGTAGCCCTTGATGAGCACGTTGTAGGTCACCCGGCTCGCCGGCACCCCTGCTCTCCCCATCTCGTCGAGCACGGAGTGCGCGCGGTCTACGTCGCCCGCCGCCACGAGGGTGGAGATCACCGTGGTGTAGGTGACGTGGTCTGGCCGGCTCTCCGGCACCGTCTCCCCCTCCAGCCGCATGGCGCGCGCCATGGCCACCACGTCGTCCACGCGGCCGGCGTTCATGTACCCCTTCATCAGCGTCGTGTACACCCTGGAGTTGGGCGGGTACGTCCTCGCCAGCAGCGGCGCCTCGCTGCCTTCTTCCGGCCTGGCCCCGACGACGTCCTCAAGCACAGCGCTGTGCTCGTCGGGGACGACGACGGTGTTTGTTTCTACGGCTGATGCTACTTGCCGGAGCAGGAGGCAGACGTCGGCGCGGCCTTCCCGCATGGCCTGCACGATCTTCTCTGCCGTGGGGATGTCGCCGAAGCCGACGTAGGCGGCGACGAGGGAGTGGAAGGTGGTGGCGCAGGGGGCGAGGCCGGCGGCGAGCATCCGCTCGAGCGCGCGCGCGGCGAGGTCCCGGCGGCCGGCGCGCGCGCACATCTTGATGGCGATGTTGTAGGTGAGGGCGTCGGGCGCGGCGGCGGCGCCCCAGTTGCGCGTCTCGTGGAAGAGGTCGCGGAAGCGGCGGCAGTCGCCGGCGTCCGCGCAGGCGCTGAGCGCGGCGTTGAAGGCGGCCGTGTCGGGGAGGGAGGAGGGGGAGGGCGGGGCGCGGCGGAGGTGGTGGAGGACGGCGTGGAAGAGGCGGAGCGCGCGGGCGGGGCCGAGGCGGGAGACGGCGGCGGTGTAGGCGCGGCGGTCGGGGAGGAGGCCGCGGCGGAGCATGGAGAGGAGGAGGGAGTAGGCGAGGTGGGCGTTGCCGGAGCGGGCGGCGGCGGAGGCGGCGAGGGAGAGGGAGTTGGCGTCGAGGAGGGTGAGGCCGCCCTGGGCGCGGAGGCGGTGGAGGAGGCCGGCGGCGCGGGAGAAGGTGCGGGAGGAGGTGGAGGTGTAGGAGAGCTGGGCGAGGAGGCGGGAGGCCGCGGTGGGGGACTCCGGGAGGGAGGGGGAGGAGGCGAAGAGGCGGTAGGCGGCGTCGGTGTCGCCGGCGCGGAGGAGGGCGAGGAGGGCGTCATCGTCTTGGTGGGTGGTAGAGAGTGGCGCGGCGGGGGAAATGGCGGAGTGGATGAGGTGGTGGGTGCGCGAGGAAGAGGAGGTGGTGGGCGGTGAGAATGGCGGCGGGACGGAGAAGGGGGCGACCGGAGGGTGAGGATGGGGCTGGAGGTGGAGCTTGCCGTGCAGCATGATGGATGCTCTGCTTGCTTTGCTCTGTTCTGGTGTGCACAAGAACAAGAGCAAGAGCAAGAGGAGGAAGAAGAAGAGGATGACGCTGACGTGTTAAACTGTGAGTGTCTCACACACAAATACAGATCCTTTCAATTTTTGTTTCTTCGTGTGGAGCCTCTTCCAAATCGTGGCCGAATCTCTGCCAAGCTAGGCTCACTCAGCCCACCAATATTCAGGGCCCAAACAATATGGACCCATTTCTCTTTTTTTAAAAGTAAATAATAATATAAATAAAAGATAAATGTGGAAATATTTTTATCCATATCTCCAAATTTTAATTTAAAATCAATATTCATTTTTTCAAGGAAAAGTAGAAGATATAAGAAAGCTTACAAAATACCGAAAAAAGAAAAAAAGGCAAAAGCCAATGTACATGTATTTATGTTTAAAAGTAGATCACACACAAAAAAATAAAGAAATAAGAAATGATACAAAGGGAGAACCCTTTTCCTCGAATAGATTTTGTAATGATTCGTTATGTATGACTTAAGTTGTTCATGTCCTTCGATCGTGCCCTCATCCTGAACAAGAGAATGAATAAGCTTTTTCCTATGTCTTCCATTAGCGACACTATAAAAGTTTCCCGTAGTCGAATCTCCTTCTAGAATGAACTGAGTTTTTGATCTTTGGTACCATCTGAGTTCCTCTTCTCGCAAAAGGTTAGCTATCTACGCATTTGATTGACTTTTGAAAGATCGAGATGTCGCCTAGAGGGGGGGAGGGGGGTGAATAGGCAATTACAAACTCTTGCGGATTTGTCTTGTAAGAATGCGGAATTAAACTAATATTTAGTTTACAAGCACAAACCCTAAATATGCTAAGCTCAACTAAGTGTAACAATGACAACTAGAGCTAAGCAAGATAAGCACAAGATATATGTAGCACAAGTGATAGCAAGATATATGTACTTCAAGCACGATGGCTATCACAAGGAAAGAGAGCTCGGGTATAGAAATAACCGAGGCACGCGAAGACGAGGATGTATTCCCGTGTTCCCTTCCTTTGCAAGAAGGTACGTCACGTTTGGAGGAGTGAAGGTCCCACGAAGGATTCCCCGCGCCACGAAGGCTCACCCTATTCTCCGAACCACACCCACGAAGGATAATGGCCCTTTCCTTATGGTTAGCTTTTCCTCCGCTCCGGAGATGGCAAGCTCCACAACCACTTCACAAGCTCCACGAAGGAGAAGCCCGGGCCTCTTCACAATCTTCTTGAAGAGATCACCGGAGCACCAACCGCCAAGCCAACTAGGAGGTTTCCCTCCAAGAGTAACAAGCTCACGGTCTCTCACTCGAACTAATCGTGGTGGAGAGCTCAACACTATGCAATGATGCAAATCAAGAACACTAGAGGTGTTCAAGTCCTTCACTCTCAAATCCCACCCAAACAACAAATGCTAGGATGAGATTGGAGAGGAAGAACAATGAGGAAAGTCCACAAAAGACTCCAAGATCTAGATCCCAAGAGTTCCCCTCACTTAGAGAAGAAATGGTTTGGTGGAAGTGTAGATCTAGATCTCCTCTCTTAGATCCCTCAAGAATGAGCAAGAATCATGGGGGGGGAACAAGAGAGAGAGCAACTTCTTCAAATGCAACAATGGAGGTGAGAGAAAGGGAAGTGACTCAGCCCAAGGTGGAAGAAGGGCTATTTATAGCCCAAGAGAAAATATAACCGTTGGGGAAAAGTTGGGCTGAGTCAACCATCGAGGAGGCCGGTCAACCGGCTTGAGGCCGGGCCGTCCGGTCAGGGGCCCGGTCAGACCGGGAACAGACCGACCACCGGTCCAAACCGGTCGGCAGGACCCCGACCGGGGTCACTTTGGTCGTCCAGAGGTCCCCGCTGGCGCCCGGTTGGCGACCGGTCAACCGGACGGCCGCCGGCCCGAGTAGGCCGGCCGACGGCAGACGAACCGGCCGGCGCATGGGCAGGTCCGACCGGTCCCCGACCGGTGAGCAGGAAAACATGTTATACAAAAACGTGATAACTTTTGTGTCCGGACCCGATTGACATGAAACCAATTTTGTTGGAAATATGGAGACTCCTCACAGAACATTTTTAGATGATTTTAGAGAGGGAGTCTCCCACCATCAAGAAACGGTGAAGACGTCCAAACTCGAAAACGCAATAGAAGATGCATCCGGATTCCGTTTTCGATGAACTTGGGCTTGTTGTAAAGCTAGCAACAAGCTCAAGAACCTCACACAGAGAAACACCAAGAAGCAATAAGGATATGCAAAGTATGCAAAGGATTGAGCTCCCTAAGACGATGTGATCAAGTTACCCAACCGAAAGCCCCTCTTAATAGTGCGGCTATCTATCCTATAATCCGGTCTCCCATCAACCACCTTGAGACCGGTAAAAGGAAAACCTATCAAGGTCATACCTTTGCCTTGTGCATCCCGCTTGATCTTGATGATAACTCTTCAAGATCTACACAAGTCGGAATGCCTCACTTGATCAATGTTGCTTCGTGAATACTCACAAATGCTCCCCCATACACTATGATGGGAAGGCTCCATTGATGCACATCTTCACATGTCCATTATCACCAAATGGACGGCAAGCTTCAAGCATGTGATCCACTCAAGATGCTCATCTTGAACTTGCCCAACTCAACCTTGTATCTTCTCATACTCACATAAGATAGAGCATGGCTAATATTGAGTTCCATCTAAGAAATCCATCTTCATTTCTTCTTCTTGATCATATCACATATATGTCTTTAAATCGATGATCTTGATGCCAATACACAAGGTGTATCTTTATCTTCATGGCATCCATACTTGAATCCAACACATGGAATACAAGTAGTACTTATGGAATATTCCTTCATATAAACTCAATAAAAACATTAGTCCATAGGGGTTGTCATTAATTACCAAAACCACACATAGGGGCAATATACCCTTACAACTTTTAAGTTCAATCTACTGTGTTCACAATGATCGAACCTCAGCGATTGCCTCGAGCTCATCAATAATGGTAGATACGTGGAACTTCTCAAGCTACCCGACATGTGCCTTGCCCATCCTCCAAGGTGTTTACGCATCGCACACATTTTATTATTCCACCTCTCATACTTCATAACCATAACAGAAAATCCCTCTCGATGTAATCATCGAAGTTCAAACTTGAATTGATGTTTACATTGAGTTATGGGAATTCCGGTGGATAGTAGTATGGGTGCATGATCCAACAAAGTCTCAATACATTCAAGGGCCCGTATAGAGACCAGTGGAAATTCACTTTCCCAGTATGTGTCCATGAGTACGCGGTTCAATTTTTCGTATGTCGGCTCTGGATGACTGTTCATCCAAGTGAACTGTCTTCCAATCATTAAAACCTCCCTTTGATCTAAACTGCCAATGTCAATATTAAATAAGGAAGGCTAATGGTCGAATCTAACTTTGCTCTTCTCGTGTGGATATCTTAACAAATTGAAATTCCCACCTATAAGAATAGAGTACGGATTATCTTTTGCCAAGTTTACCAATTGACGAAGAAATGCAGGTTTAAACTCTTCCCGGGATGCACCATACACAGCGACAAGACTCCATGAGAAGTTTTCAGCCTTGTTACGGATATGGAGTTTAATATGATAATTTCCTTTCAAACTAGCCAATACATTCATAGTTTCTGATCTGACGCCTAGTAATATGCCCCCATATCTTCCACGCAGCGGTCGAGAAATTTAGGTAAATTATACACCACCAGATAGGCGGTTGAATAGACTCTCCGAGAAATCTGGTCTACCAGTTTTCGAAATAGCCACAAAATCGAATACGTGTTCCCGCACACTATCAACACTATGTAAATGTTTAACCAAGTCATGAAGACCAGTGTTGTTCGTAAATATGCCATTTATTGGGAAACTGTTGACGTCAGAAACCCACCGGCGGGCAGTGACTGGTCAACACCGTAGAGCCGGGAACAACTAGGGCTGCGGCTGGCCCCAGTCCCTCGGAGCGACGGCCCGCAAAGCCTCCCGGGTCGCGCGCCGATGCAAATTGCAAGGGCGTGCCACGACCTATACCTGGTCATGAAGGTGTGGATGATGCCTCTTAGTTTCCGCAGGGCACACACGTACACGTTAAATACGAGCCTCGATCGGCTCTCAGGTTATCCCGTGAATCGGCTCATGGAGCCGATCCACCCATGATTCGTCCAAGGTGGCCGAATATATGGTGGTCCTGCTTGATCAAGATAAAGCATATGAGATCCACGACGATTTAGGGTTTTCACCGCATAATCGGATCATCCTACTCACGATTGGGCCTCGCGCTCACGCACGGTGATCGTAAGCCAGCCCTAGACAAGGCCTAAAAACCAACACTAGGTTGATCCTCGGAACATCCCGTCTAGGGGCAAACTACACCCTACATGCCGCTGGATCCTCCAACCCTTTGTAAGGCCTAACTATTGCAGATATTAAACTAATCCTTGATGAATCAAGGAGCAATCGTAACGGATCAGATCCACTAAATAATGATCAAGCGGGGTGCCGCCCGCACCCATGATGAGGTACAAGGACGGCTAGATGCGCAAGGGTTGCACTACGACAGCATATGATACGAAGAACAATGCTAACCCTAACACATCTATGATAACTACGTTGCTCGCCATCAAAAAGGCTTCAGACGAGCAACGCATGAACAACGTGCAGCTTGTGCTGCCTAGATCGCGAGATGCGATCTAGGCAGCATGGTGCTTACCGGAGAAACCCTTGAAACGAAGGGGTTGGCGATGCGCCGAGATTGGTTTGTGGTGAACGTTGGTTGTTGTTTATTCCATAAACCCTAGATACATATTTATAGTCCAGGGACTTTCTAATGTGGGCGTGCACCAAACCCGGGTAAAACTCTAACTTCTAAACTAAGATGCGATCTAATATGTTACGTATACATGGGCTTAGCCCAACTTGGTATAAAAGGCCGATTCACGTATTTCTTCCATGTACAATCTTCACGTCCATCTTGATCGCGGCCACCTCTCACTCGGTCAAATTTGTGTTAACATGCCCCCCTGGTTTTGGAAATGACATTTCCAAAATCATTACGCTTTCTCTTCGTCGGGTCATATCGTGGCAGAGCAACCGTCGCAGAGTCCTTCATCATGATAACTTGCCTCCTCAACTTCTCTGCACGATTTGACGTTTGGCACCACCTCCTCGGAAACTGCTGTGGCATTGAATTTCTATATGCCCCTTTTATTTAACCGCTACAAACAGTTCTCCTCTCATCTCCTTCGCATTAGCACTCCCAAAACCCTCCTGTGCCACCATGTCTTCTTCCCCTCTGCCTCATCGGGTCTTTCCACCCAGTCCTCTTCGTCTCGCGAGCCGACGCCGGAGCACAACCCGGCGGAGGTCCATGCGGCCAACATCCGCCGCGCCATTGCGGCCGGGGAGGAGTCAGACCATGACTTCTCCATCTGGTCCGAGGACGACCAGTCCTCGACGGACGGGGAGAGCGACCTCCGCTTCCTCGCCAACGGGGAATCGGAGGAGGAGAGCGATGACGATCGCTTCTCCTGGGTGACTTCACCTCCTCCGAGGGGGTGAAGGAGGAGGAAGAGGAGGAGGACGACGACAGCCTCCTCCGACGAGCCGCCGGCCAAGCGGTTCTGCCTTGGCCGGGCAATCTTAGCGACTTCGACAGCGACGAGGACGACGCTGACGACGAAGATGAAGACAACGAGGGCCCTGTCGGCGCCATTGGAGCGACGACGAGCCCGCCGGGAGCAGCGCCGACGGCAGCGACGAAGGCGACGACGAGGGCAGTGATGGTCCGTAGATAGGACCTCTAGAATAGGGCCAACAGTAGTAGATGGGGCAATGTATCCCCTAGTATTTCCTTTTGAGAGCAATTAGCTCCTTATGTAAGAAATCTTGCCTATTAGTGAAGAACTTTTCCCCAATTTGATTTGCCGATTTCTTCTGAGTTCAATTGAGCCGATTCCCTCTTCTACTGAACTTGCCGATTCGTCCTCTTTGCCAATGCGTAATGAGCCGATAGCACCGCATCGGTCCTTTGAAATTCGCCCTTCCCTTCTTCAACTGATGATTTTCTAAATCTGGTCAGAAAATGCAGGATCTTCAGGAAAACCTTTGAACTTTTCCAACCAAACCCAATAATCCTCTTCAGTACTCATCATTTGTGAAGAAAGTTGCAATGAAGGATCAGCCGATGGTATTCCAATCGGCTCTTTAAACAGAGTGAAACAGAGTATCCACCAGGCCTGCTGCCCCCCGAGCCTTACTCGAGGCGAGAATGTCAGAGAGAATGTACCAAAGCCGATCCCCTTTCTTCCTTAGACAACCGATAACCAGCTGAACTAGCCCCGAAGATTGGAAATCCTCGAAAAAAAGGTTCAGGAACCCAGATCGGCTCGAAGCAGCTGAAGAAACAGAAGGCACCACCGCTGGCCTGAATTTGGTGGAGACTCGATAATTATCGCATAATTCCACTAGAGTCGATGGCTGCGCATCGGCTACTTCTCAATTCTAAAGTCGATGCCCTTGCATCGGCTGTGAAATTTTTTCAAATTTTCAAATTTTTTAGGCCGATTTGTGTATCGGCCCCCATACTTGATGTATCCTCATGTTTTATCCATCTAGGTGCCCCCGAGCCGATTCTGTCAAGAGAATTGATGGTATCGGCTCTTCAGGTAGTCCCTGTTGGGTCAAACGCTGATCCCAGGTAAAATAGATGGTGAGGATAATTTCGGCCGATTGCTGGAATCGGCCTCCACGTTGCTTGCTCGGTGAAGGTCTTGTAATGTCCCTTCATAAATTTTTGGAGGGCCGATCGCAAGGATCAGCCTCGCCACCTTTGCTTATTGACGTAGTCTTGCTACTCGTCCATGTCGGTGGATAAAACCAGCCCAATCTCTGACTTTATCACGTTGGAGCGCTTGCTGGTGTCCACCTCGGGTGCAACGTGTGATCGTGGAGGTCTACACTTCGCCGGACGAACGAGCACCATGTTTGTGCCAGCCGATGTTTCCTCATCGGCTTTCCTTTGCTTGGGGCGCCACTCTTTTCTTTGCGGCAGTCCCTCTTCATCCAGGGTCCTCTGGACTTTCGCAGCCAAATCAGGTCGTGCCTTCCTCAGCGTATGCATAACCTTTCGGCTTCCTCCAGACCGCGCAATCGCTGAACCCTGCGCTTTTGTGAATGGCTGAGACCATCAGGGCACCATCTTGGACGGTGGCACCTGTCTTCTTCGTCTTCCCCCTCGTCTTCCGAATCCTCGAGATCTTCCAACAGAGGGGTCTCAGCACTGTTTTGTGGTGGGAGAGGCCCTAAGCGCTCGAACACGTACACGTTGGCTGCCTCCTTCTTTTTCTGGTTGCATTCTGGGCAGTTGCCGATCGTTGGTAATCGGCTCATTCCTGAATCCCAGCAGTGTCTGAAGAAGGGGCAGTCCCAATGTCTGCTTGTGTCGTCCTGCTCCCTGGCGTGGCGCTCCTGTCGCTCCTCATCGTGATTATGCCGACGATGCCTTCTGTCGTTTCTGGCCCGACGATCTCTTTCATCATCGTCGCCGTGTCGCCGGTGTTGGTCATACCGACTCACATACTTGTTGAGGAGGTGATCAGAGAGGGGTCGTTGATATCTTATGTTCTTCACTTCTCCCTCTGTGACGTAGCGCTTGCCATCTTGACGGAGCCGATCGCATGGAGCGGCCTCCTCTGTGTCTTTGCTATGAGAGTAGCAGTCCTCATCCCCGCCCTTCTCAGAGTGGTGTCCAAGCTCTACCATGTTGATGTTGGCTGAGAAATCTGGCTGGCACCCTCCGAGGTGGGTAAACTCCACCATGTTGACGGCGGGAAAGGGGTGTGTGTCGACCTTCATGGCGTATTGGTTAAAAATTAGTCGCCCATTTTCTATCGCCATTTGGATCTGCTGACGCCACACCCTGCAGTCGTTAGTGGTGTGGGTGAACGTGTTATGCCACTTGCAGTATGGCTTTCCGTTCAGCTCTTGCACCGTAGGGACCTTGTGGCCTTCGGGTATCTTTATGTGCTTCTCCGCGAGTAAGAGATCGAAAATCTGCTCGGTTTTCGTCACGTCGAAGTCGAACCCTCTTGGAGGCCCTGGTGGCTTCACCCATTTGCAGGTTACTGGGCCTGCAGCTCGAGTCCACTCAGCCACCGCGACCTCTTGTTCTCCCGTAGCACCTTCATCTTCGCATGTGTCAACCATGGTAACCACGCGCTTGAATTTGTCCTGGTAGACATCTGGGTGGCGCTGTTCATACGCTGACAGCTTCTGCACCATGTGTGCTAATGAAGGGTAGTCCGCTTGGGAGGCCACGTCCTTGATCGATGATGATAGACCCACCACCGCCAACTCGACTGCTTCTTTTTCGCTCACGTGAACCAAATAGCATCGGTTCCTAATGGTCCTGAAGCGCTGGATGTATTCCGCCACTGTTTCCCCGCGCTTCTGTCGTACTTGTGCTAAATCGGCAATGCCAGCCTCGGAAGCTTCCGAGTGATATTGCTCATGGAACCGTTCTTCCAACTGCTTCCAAGTCTGACTGAGTTCGGTGGCAGTGATGTGTACCAACCGAAAGCCGATCCTGTGAGGGACTGTGAGAAGTACCTCACACGCAGCTCGTCTGACGCTGAGATCATGCCCAGCTGTGCCAAATATCGGCTCACATGTTCGATGGAGCTGGAACCATCTGATCCGCTGAACTTTGTGAAGTCCGGGAGCCGATACTTGGGTGGTAGCGGGATCAATTCGTACTCGTTGGGGTACGGCTTGGTATAGCCGATCGTCTTCCTTTTCGGCATCATGCCGAACTGATCTTTCAGAATCGTACAAATCTGATCCGCGGTGATGGCTGAGGTGCCGAACCTGAAGATTCGTCGGAGTGGCGTACTTAACCAGCCATGCTTGTTTTTCCGGTTCTGAGCCAACTGCAGGAGCTGGGCTCGGGAGTTTTGTCGGGGTGGCGTATTTAGCTAGCCACGTTTGCTTCTCAGGGTCTGCCTCCGACGTTCCTCCTGTTGCTCCAGAAGTCCCCGCTGTTGCAACCTGGTTCGAGGGTGCCCAGGTGCTGCAGTCTGGCACGTATGCGCATGCGTATCCGTGCGGGATCTCCTTGGGCGCGTCATGTAGGAATTGGTAGTCACTGGGGTCACCACCAATCTTGTAGACGACGTAGGCCGATGAATTCGGCGCTTCGGGCGCTGCCAACGCGAACGGCAGCGGTGGACGGGACTGGAGTAGCAATTCCCCTTGGTGAGTCCCTAGGGCTGGTCCTGACGGAGAGTACTGATGGCTCATGATCTCCTGGATCACGCGCAGAGCGACGCGCTCCAACGTATTCACCAGGCTCTCGAATGGCGGTGCAGCGAATGAGCCACCATGAAGTTGATCTCCTGACGCAGCGACCTGGTGCGTTCTTCTGACGGGGTGGATAGGTCCACTCCATCAAGCGCGCCTTCAGGTGAGAACCCCTTCCATCTGATGCCATGGGAACGGGTCCTGTGGAAAGAGCCGATGAGGTCGGCTTCGAGGAAGGCTTTGACCTCGTCATACTTCTTCTTGAGCTCGCCATTGAGCTCCTCGTAGGTGACCGGAGTTTCCTCCGCCATCTCTGATGTAGACGGTGATGTGGTTGATGTTGAGGACTGTCCCACCGGGCGTGCCAGAATGTGTTGACGTCAGAAACCCACCGGCGGGCAGTGACTGGTCAACACCATAGAGCCGGGAACAACTAGGGCTGCGGCTGGCCCCAGTCCCTCAGAGCGACGGCCCGCAAAGCCTCCTGGTCGCGCGCCGAGGCAAATTGCAAGGGCGTGCCACCTGACCTATACCTGGTCAGGAAGGTGTGGATGATGCCTCGCTTAGTTTCCTGCAGGGCACACACGTACACGTTAAATACGAGCCTCGATCGGCTCTCAGGTTATCCTGTGAATCGGCTCATGGAGCCGATCCACCCATGATTCGTCCAAGGTGGCCGAATATATGGTGGTCCTGCTTGATCAAGATAAAGCATATGAGATCCACGACGATTTAGGGTTTTCACCGCATAATCGGATCATCCTACTCACGATTGGGCCTCGCGCTCACGCACGGTGATCGTAAGCCAGCCCTAGACAAGGCCTAAAAACCAACACTAGGTTGATCCTCGGAACATCCTGTCTAGGGGCAGCAAACTACACCCTACATGCCGCTGGATCCTCCAACCCTTTGTAAGGCCTAACTATTGCAGATATTAAACTAATCCTTGATGAATCAAGGAGCAATCGTAACGGATCAGATCCACTAAATAATGATCAAGCGGGGTGCCGCCCCTGCACCCATGATGAGGTACAAGGACGGCTAGATGCGCAAGGGTTGCACTACGACAGCATATGATACGAAGAACAATGCTAACCCTAACACATCTATGATAACTACGTTGCTCGCCATCAAAAAGGCTTCAGTACGAGCAACGCATGAACAACGTGCAGGCTCGTGCTGCCTAGATCGCGAGATGCGATCTAGGCAGCATGGTGCTTACCGGAGAAACCCTTGAAACGAAGGGGTTGGCGATGCGCCGAGATTGGTTTGTGGTGAACGTTGGTTGTTGTTTATTCCATAAACCCTAGATACATATTTATAGTCCAGGGGACTTTCTAATGTGGGCGTGCACCAAACCGTGCACGGGTAAAACTCTAACTTCTAAACTAAGATGCGATCTAATATGTTACAGATACATGGGCAGTTTAGCCCAACTTGGTATAAAAGGCCGATTCACGTATTTCTTCCATGTACAATCTTCACGTCCATCTTGATCGCGGCCCACCTCTGACTCGGTCAAATTCTGGTGATAACAACAAAAGGAGATTGTGACCTTTTCGCCTTTTTATTTATCTTTTGAGTCCTCTTTGAAGAGGAGGCTTTGGATTTACGGCTTGACACTTTCAGGTCATAAACTAAACTGAGCATTGCCTCATCCAAGTCTACCTCCGATACCTCACCAATAAGATGTGAGAGGAGCCAACCATCGGTTGTGGTATGCATTTCCTCCTCATTTAATTGAGAGATATTCGACTTGCTTCAGTTTTTAGAGTGACTTTTGATCAATCAAACTTCATATGTCTCAAGGAATTAGTCGAGAGGACAATTTATTTTCATTATTGTCCAAACTAACACCTACACTACACAATTTTACAAAAATATTTGTAGCAGTAAATGCCAAAAATATGCATTAGCATTTTCGTTACATGCAGGGTCCAAGTTGATGGCTGCCTTGTGCCGCATCGTCTTACCCATGGTGTCTGATACGTCTCAAACGTATCTATAATTTCTTATGTTCCATGCCACATTATTGATGATATCTACATGTTTTATGCATTCTTTATGTCATATTTATGCGTTTTCCGGAACTAACCTATTGACGAGATGCCGAAGGGCCAGTTGCTGTTTTCTGTTTTTTGGTTTCAGAAATCCTAGAAAGGAAATATTCTCGGAATCGGACGAAATCAACGCCCAACATCCTATTTTTCCCGGAAGCTTCCAGAGCACCGAAGAAGGGCCAGAGGGGAGCCGGGGGCCCCACCACGGCGGCGCGGCAAGGGGGGGCCACCTAGTGTGTGGCCCCCGTGGCCCCTCCGACTCCGCCTCTTCGCCTATTTAGTCGTCCCGACCTAAATCCTCGACCCCGTTCGACGAAACCCGAGAAAACCTTCCAGAGCCGCCATCGCGAAATCAAGATTCGGGGGACAGAAGTCTCTGTTCGGCACGCCGCCGGACGGGGAATTGCCCCCGAGTCATCTCCACCGCCGTCTCCACCGCCATCTTCACCGCCATCGCTGTTTCCATGATGAGGAGGGAGTAATTCACCCCCGGGTGAGGGCTCCGCTGTAGCTATGTGGTTCATCTCTCTCTTTATGTGATCTAGTTGAATATCATCTATGTGCTACTCTAGTGATGTTATTAAAGTACTCTATTCCTCCTGCACGGTGTAATGGTGACAGTGTGTGCATCGTGTAGTTCTTGTCGTAGGCTATGATTGTAATCTCTTGTAGATTATGAAGTTAACTACTGCTATGATAGTATTGATGTGATCTATGCCTCCTTCATAGTGTGATGGTGACAGTGTGCATGCTATGTTAGTTCTCGGTGTAATTGTGTTGATCTATCTTGCACTCTAAGGTTATTTAAATATGAATATCGAATGTTGTGGAGCTTGTTAACTCCGGCATTGAGGGTTCGTGTAATCCTACACAATTAGTGGTGTTCATCATCTAACAAAAGGGTGTAGAGTAGTCCTATTATGTTATCATTGTTGAGAGTGTCCACTAGTGAAAGCAGGATCCCTAGGCCTTGCTTCCAAGCATCGAATCTCCGTTTGTTTACTGTTTTGTTACATGTTTGCTCGCTGCCATATTTTATTCAGATTGCTATTACCACTCATACTCATCCATATTACTTGCATCTCACTATCTCTTCGCCGAACTAGTGCACCTATACATCTGACAAGTGTATTAGGTGTGTTGGGGACACAAGAGACTTCTTGCTTTGTGGTTGCAGGGTTGCTTGAGAGGGATATCTTTGACCTCTTCCTCCCTGAGATCGATAAACCTTGGGTGATCCACTTAAGGGAAACTTGCTGCTGTTCTACAAACCTCTGCTCTTGGAGGCCCAACACTGTCTACAAGAATAGAAGCTCCCGTAGACATCAAGCACTTTTCTGGCGCCGTTGCCGGGGAGGAAAGGTAAAAGGCACTCATACTCCGGTTCCAGGTAACAGTACTTTTCTGGCGCCATTGTGTGTGTGCTCGAAGCTATTTCCTTTAGATCCTGCAATTGCATCTTTTTGTTTCTTGTTTTACACTAGTTAGGCATAATGGACAACAATGAGCTTCTTATTTTATTTCCTGAGTTAAGACATGAATTGTGTGATGCGAAAATTAAAGAACCTATGGAGCCTCAATTGCATGCTAGTAGCAATATTATTAGTATGAACGCAATCACTGCTAATGCTATGGATAAGTCTAAGCTTGGGGAAGCTAGTTTACATAAAAATAATCTTTTTTGCTCCTCAGCTTTGGAAGAAATATTTTGCTCTGATAATGCTTTATCTCCCATATGCGATAACTCTAATGATGCTTCTGATATTTTAAATCCACCTGCTGAAAGTATTCCGTATAAAATACCTATGAAAATTATTGAACGTGTTATGGATAACCGCTATGAAGGGGATGGAACTGTCCATCCTGGAGATCATTTACTGTTTTTGCATGAATTATGCGGGTTATTCAAGTGTGCAGGTATCTCTATGGATGAAGTGAGGAAGAAGCTATTCTCTGTTTCGCTGTCTGGTAAAGCGGCGCATTGGTATAAATTGTTGAAGAATAGTCATTCTCTTGGTTGGGAGGAAATTGTATCTCTCTTTTACTCTAAATTTTATCCTCCTCATGAAGTGCATATTGATAGGAATTACATTTATAACTTTTATCCTCGTAATGGAGAGAGTATCTCTCAAGCGTGGGGGAGATTGAAGTCACTAATGCTCAAATGTCCCATCCATGAGCTCCCCCGTAATGTTATTGTTAACAATTTTTATGCGAGGATTTCAGGACAACACAAGGACTATCTGGATGCCTGTTCGGAGGGATCTTTCACAAGCAAGGAGGTTGAAGCTAGGTGGGATCTTCTTGATCGGATTGAGGAGAACGCTGAAGGATGGGAGAACAACAAAGGTGAAGAGTCAGGTATAAATTATGATTATGAATGCATTGAAACTTTTATGGATACTGATAAATTTCGAGATATGAGTGCTACTTATGGTCTTGACTCTCAAGTTGCTGCAAATCTTTATAAAGCCTTTGCTTCTCATTTTGAATTGCCTAAAAAGAATTTTGATAAGTATCATGAACCTTTTAAAGAGGCTTGCATGAAGAATGAAATTGTTGTTAATGATTGCAATAAGCATGCTCAAACTCCTAAGAATGCTATTTCCTATAAGCATGTTAATTTTTGTGGAATGCATAGACCTTGTGGAATTAATCAAATCGAAGATGAATATTGTATCCACCATATTAATGAAAAAACTAGAAAGTGGGCTAGGACTCTAGATGATCTTGGTAAAAAAGTTTGTGCCCTCTATCCTTTTATTTGTGAAGTTTGCCATGAAGTGGGTCATTTTAATTTTCAATGCTCCTCCAATGATAATTTGAACCCAATGAGTGCTGCAAATTTGTATTGTGATGATGAAATTACTCCTAATCAGCATGATGAACTTACTTTATTTTTGTGGTGTGAAGAGCTCTCAAGAAAAATCTCTTTGTTACATATGAGTGATCTTGATATTGATGATGTCCTGCATGGGTGTTTTTCTTATTGCATTGATAATAGCCATACAAATACTTACATACAAAATATTTTAGAAGATGACACCTTGCCAAAATATGATAGGACCGCTGTGTGTTTTCAACTAATTAATGAAAAGGAGGGATCCTCCCAAGTTTCTTCTATTGTTTCTGAAAATAAATCAGGTTATGTGGACAAGCCCACCTTCAAGCCTCTTCCTCCTAAAGAAGGGAACGAGGAGAAGGAAAAGAAGAAGAAGAAGGGAACGAAGAAGAAGAAGAAGAAGAAGAGGAAGGAGAATAAAAAGAAAGAGGTAACGGCATATCCCCGTGTGAATGAGATAACGCTAGGTAACCGTAAGTATGTTGCTCCTAATGATTATTATGATAATGAATCTGAATACAATGATCTTCCTATACCCTTTACCCATATTAGTGATCATGATTTGGATGAGCACACTACCTTTGATATTGGAAATCTCTTTGGTACTGATTATGAAAGTAATGATGATAGCACTATTCATGTCCCCTCAAACGATGATATTGAAAGCTCTAAGCTTGGGGATGTTGTGCTTGAAGATCCTATATTTGAGACCTCTACTTTTAGTGAAAATGATGATATTACATATTCTGGTTTAGATAATCGCTATAGAGATGGATATGACACATATTACAATTATCCTTATGAAACTTGTCATAGTTATGATGGGCTTGCCAAAAACCATTCCCTTAGTATGCAACTTGTTTACCATGTTCAAATTCTTGATAATGATCCTGCTCCAATTACTATTAATGAGAAGAGTTTTTCTTATGTCAAAAATAATGATACCTTTATGCATATGAACCATGATAAGAATGTTTTAAGTGATGGTTATATTGTGGATTTCATCAATGATGCTACTGAAAGTTATTATGAGAGAGGGAAACATGGTTATAGGCATCTTAATAATATTAAGTTTCCCCTCTTTATGTTGAGAATCTTGAAGTTACTCGTGTTTTATCCTCTTATGCTTGTCACTTTGTTCTTCATGAATTCATTTGTGTACAAGATCCCTATGCATAGGAAGCATGCTAGGCTTAAATTTGTTTTGAATTTGCCTCTTGATGCTCCTTTTTGCTCCAAATACTATTTCTTGCGAGTACATCATTAAAACTGCTAAGCCCATCTTAATGGCTATAAAGAAAGAACTTCTTGGGAGATAACCCATGTGTTTATTTTGCTACAGTACCTTTGTTTTATATTTGTGTCTTGGAAGTTGTTACTACTGTAGCAAACTCTCCTTATCTTATTTTTATTGCATTGTTGTGCCAAGTGAAGTCTTTGATAGAAAGGTTGATACTAGATTTGGATTACTGCGCAGAAACAGATTTCTTGCTGTCACGAATCTGAGCCTAATTCCCTGTAGGTAACTCAGAAAATTATGCCAATTTACGTGAGTAATCCTCAGATATGTACGCAACTTTCATTCAATTTGAGCATTTTCATCTGAGCAAGTCTGGTGCCATTTTAAAATTCGTCTTTACGGACTGTTCTGTTTTGACAGATTCTGCCTTTTATTTCGCATTGCCTCTTTTTCTGTGTTGGATGGATTTCTTTGTTCCATTAACTTTCAGAAGCTTTGTGCAATGTCCATAAGTGTTAAGAATGATTGTGTCACCTCTGAACATGTGAGTTTTTGATTATGCACTAACCCTCTAATGAGTTGTTTTGAGTTTGGTGTGAAGGAAGTTTTCAAGGGTCAAGAGAGGAGGATGATATACTACGATCAAGAAGAGTGAAAAGTCTAAGCTTGGGGATGCCCCGGTGGTTCATCCCTGCATATTTCAAGAAGTCTCAAGCGTCTAAGCTTGGGGATGTCCAAGGCATCCCCTTCTTCATCGATAATTTATCAGGTTTCTTCTCTTGAAACTATATTTTTATTCGGTCACATCTTATGTATTTTACTTGGAGCGTCTGTGTGCTTTTATTTTCGTTTTGTTATTTTTATTCTCTGAATAAGTTCATCCTTGTGTGGGAGAGAGACACGCTCCGCTGGTTCATATGAACACATGTGTTCTTAGCTTTTAATGTTCAAGGGCGAAAGTTGATCGCTTCACTTGTTGCTATATGGTTGGAAACGGGAAATGCTACATGTAGTAATTGGTAAAATGTCCTGGATAATGTGATACTTGGCAATTGTTGTGCTCATGTTTAAGCTCTTGCATCATATACTTTGCACCTATTAATGAAGAAATACATAGAGCTTGCTAAAATTTGGTTTGCATAATTGGTCTCTCTAAGGTCTAGATAATTTCTAGTATTGGGTTGAACAACAAGGAAGACGGTGTAAAGTCTTATAATGTTTACAATATGTCTTTTATGTGAGTTTTGCTGCACCGGTTCATCCTTGTGTTTGTTTCAAATAACCTTGCTAGCCTAAGCCTTGTATCGAGAGGGAATACTTCTCATGCATCCAAATCCTTGAGCCAACCACTATGCCATTTGTGTCCACCATACCTACCTACTACATGGTATTTCTCCACCATTCCAAAGTAAATTGCTTGAGTGCTACCTTTAAACAATTCAAAAGTTATTACCTCTTATTTGTGTCAATGTTTTATAGATCATGAGGAAGTATGTGGTGTTTATCTTGTAGGATAACGTAGCATAGAAAACAAAAATTTTCCTACGGCGAACACGCAATCCAAGCCAAGATGCAATCTAGAAGACGGTAGCAACGAGGGGATTATCGAGACTCACCCTTGAAGAGATTCCAAAGCCTACAAGAGGAGGCTCTTGTTGCTGCGGTAGACGTTCACTTGCCGCTTGCAAAAGCGCGTAGAAGATCTTGATCACGATCGGTTCCGGCGCCACGAACGGGCAGCACCTCCGTACTCGGTCACACGTTCGGTTGTTGATGAAGACGACGTCCACCTCCCCGTTCCAGCGGGCAGCGGAAGTAGTAGCTCCTCTTGAATCCGACAGCACGACGGCGTGGTGTCGGTGGCGGTGGAGAAATCCGGCGGAGCTTCGCTAAGCGTGCGGGATATGGTGGAGGAGCGGGGCGCTAGGGTTTGGGGAGAGGGGGTGGCCGGCCACTATGGGGGGCGGCCAAGCTTGTGGCTTTGGTGTGTCCGGCCCCCTCCCCTTGGCCCTCTATATATAGGTGGAAGCCCCAAGTGTTGGACTACAAGTCTTCGAATAAGACCCGAACCCAAAACCTTCCATATGGTGGGAAACCTTCCCTCCCACTAGAGGTGGGAATTCCACCTTCCATAGGGGGGGTGGCCGGCCCCCTAAGGGGGAGTCCACTTGGGACTCCTCCCCCACTAGGGTTGGCCGGCCATGGAGGTGGAGTCCCATGTGGACTCCACCTTCCTTGGTGGTTTCTTCCGGACTTTTCTAGAACCTTCTAGAACCTTCCATAGAACCTTCCGCATCATTTTATTCACATAAAATGACATCCTATATATGAATCTTATTCTCCGGACCATTCCGGAACTCCTCGTGATGTCCGGGATCATCCGGGACTCCGAACAAATATTCGAACTCCATTCCATATTCAAGTTCTACCATTTCAACATCCAACTTTAAGTGTGTCACCCTACGGTTCGCGAACTATGCGGACATGGTTGAGTACTCACTCCGACCAATAACCAATAGCGGGATCTGGAGATCCATAATGGCTCCCACATATTCAACGATGACTTTAGTGATCGAATGAACCATTCACATACGATACCAATTCCCTTTGTCACGCGATATTTTACTTGTCCGAGGTTTGATCATCGGTATCACACTATACCTTGTTCAACCTCGTCTCCTGACAAGTACTCTTTACTCGTACCGTGGTATGTGGTCTCTTATGAACTTATTCATATGCTTGCAAGACATTAGACGACATTCCACCGAGAGGGCCCAGAGTATATCTATCCGTCATCGGGATGGACAAATCCCACTATTGATCCATATGCCTCAACTCATACTTTCCGGATACTTAATCCCACCTTTATAACCACCCATTTACGCAGTGGCGTTTGATGTAATCAAAGTACCTTTCCGGTATAAGTGATTTACATGATCTCATGGTCATAAGGACTAGGTAACTATGTATCGAAAGCTTATAGCAAATAACTTAATGACGTGATCTTATGCTACGCTTAATTGGGTGTGTCCATTACATCATTCATACAATGACATAACCTTGTTATTAATAACATCCAATGTTCATGATTATGAAACTAATCATCCATTAATCAACAAGCTAGTTTAAGAGGCATACTAGGGACTTCTTGTTTGTCTACATATCACACATGTACCAATGTTTCGGTTAATACAATTATAGCATGGTATGTAAACATTATCATAAACACAAAGATATATAATAACCATTTATTATTGCCTCTTGGGCATATCTCCAACAGTCTCCCACTTGCACTAGAGTCAATAATCTAGTTTACATATGTAAAGATATAACACCTTGGCCTTCTGGTGCTTTATCATGTTTTGCTCACGGGAGAGGTTTTAGTCAACGGTTCTGACATGCTCAGAAACGTATGTATTTTGCAATTCATATGCGTCTCAACGCATCACTCATTTTCCAAATGAGTCGGCATATATGCTTAGTCCTCTGGTGGAACCTTAATTCCGCGGTCTGAAATATGTCACTAATATTGTCACACACAATATAGCTTCAAAGTTCTGACTTTGTCGGAACTACACCAAGTTCTCAAAGAACCTCCTGACTTAACATCCTTTGTCATTGTCAAAACAATGACATATTCTGCCTTCTTTTGTAGAATCCATCACAATATTTAGAACTCTTCTAAATCTAGCATAGACAACTTCTAGCTCATTGTGCTACCTTTTAAACAACACTTAGTCTAATTTGAGATTTGAAATTATATTTTATATGTGACAAAACCAATATCGGTGTAACACCTTACAGCGATTTGTTTGTCATTTCTTCATACAAAAATATATATATATATCCTTAGTTCTTCTAAAGTACTCAAGGATATTCTTACTGTCGTTCAATGATCATCATATGAATCATTCTGGTATATGCTCATAACATTTTATAGCACATGATATCTGATTGTGTACATGTTATTCGTGATCTATAATCACTCATGTGTTTTTACTCATTGAGTGTCAGATACACTCAAGTCTTGTTAAACCTTCACATGACAAGAACATTTTCTTAATATTTCTATATTGAACTACTTCAATATCCATCATATGTACTTTGACTTAAACTTATTTATGTGTTTCAATCTATCTTCATAGATCTTGACACTAAATTTGTTTCAGTCCATATCCTTTCATTGAAGTTAATTCTCAATGAAACCTTTTAATCAAGTATATAATTACATCATTTATAACCAACTATATGTCACTTACATAAAGTATTATAAATGTGTCTTAGCGCTCCCACTTAATTTCTTGCAAATGCAAGCCTCTTCATCGTCTCTGATGAAATCAAAAACTCTTTGACTATTTCATCTGGTGAAGATTCTAACTCCGTGATACTTACTTCATCCAATTGAAGTTCGTATACCTATCTAGTATTCCACGGACCAGCAAAACTCTTGGTTGTATCTTGTATACACCTTTAATACATACTTCTGTTAAGTAGTGTATTTTGCCATCCTACTAGCATATCTCATAAAAGAAATATGTAGTGATTACTAGAATAATCCACATAGACTATAAGCATTGCTACGGAAGATCTAATCTTATCGTAGTCAACTCTTTGAACTTTGTCGTAAACAATTTTTCGACAAGTCGAGCTTCTTTAAGGATATTCCATCCAAGTCCATCAATTTTATAGATCCATTTACTTTCAAAAAGTATTTATCTATCTTGGATTTCATGGCATATAGCCATTTTAACGGAGTCAGGGCCCATCATAACTTCTTTGTTTGTAGTTGGTTTATCATTATTCAAAATCAATCCTTTGTTCACAAATCATTTATTTGATCACAAAGTAAACCATACCTACAAGGTTCAATATGTACTTCGATCTCCATGGCTAAAACACTTTGTAGTCATGGGAGCCATGATCGTCGTGGCCGCTTCCGAAACAAATTCCGATGTTGCGCTACTCTGATCATTATGCTCAGGTTCATAAACCTTATCAAATTATATTGTCCTCCCACTCAAATACTTCACTAGAAACAATTTCTCGGAAATAAGAAACATTGACAAACACTTTTGTCTTTGTCTCGTGGGAAGAATTCCCAATTAATTCTCTGGGATAACCAACAAAGACATTCATCCGATTTTGGTTGTAAACTCTTAGACCAAAATTTAAAGAAAGACTATTAGGGTTTATACCCATACCATAACTCGTATGGTGTCATTTCAACGGATCATGATGATGCTCTATTCAGTGTAAAAGCGGTAGTCACTAAAGCATAATCCACAAAAATATAATGGCGTCATAATATTTTATCTCATCATTAATCCAACAAGGTTTGGATACATATCTTGGATACTATATCATCATTATGATACTCCAAGAAATGTGAGTTGTAGAACAATTTCATAACTCTCTTAGATGTTCGCTAAAACTCGTAATTCAAATATTTCTACCATGATCCAATCATAGATATTTGACTTTTCTATTACGATGATTTCCACTTCATGCTGAAATTTATTTGAATCTATTCAAATGTTTCAAACTTCTTTCTTATTGAATATATCCACATTTATACTCAATTCATTGTTGGAAGTTTTCATGAAGTAGAAGAATCTCCCGCACACAACTATGCCCAGTGAACTACATACATCATCATGTATATTTCCACTAAGTTAGTTGCCCGTTTCAACTCTTGGCCTATGAACGGTATTTTAGTCATTCTCTTTAGAAAAGATTTGCAAACGCCAAACGATTCAAAAATCAAATGACTCCAAAAATCCATTTGCATGGAGTTCCTTCATGCGTTCCTTTCTAACATGACCTAAATGGCGGTTCCACAAATAAGTGGAATTCAAATCATTTGCCTTATGGCATTTTAGCGTCAGTGTTATGTATGTGTGTTTCACCATTAAGATTTATAATAACTTATCCATCGTTCATGGAGTAATGTCATAATTTGAACAACTCATTGTTTTCATTTGACCAGAGCAAAATAACAATTATTAAGTTCTTTATTATAAATTCTAAGGGCTAGATAGAATGCCAACGACGAACATAATAACACTTTATTTTTGTTCCAGACGTGCATTCTTATCATATTCCTTGTCAGTCACTTAGGCCATTGTATTCTTGTATTGCATTGTTTTGTATGACACTTCATACCAATCAATATGGTACAAATACCCAAGAATTTCATTGTGTGACCTAACTAGGAATACAACCATAACATGTATATCATTTATATACACCTGAGCTAGACTTTCTAGTCTTTTCTTTCTTTCTGCCAAAATATCTTTTGCAGTTTCTCTTTTAGCTTTCCTCATTATTCAGAAAAACACTTCAACATCAATAACTTCTAGGTTTGTTGGTCAAATACCAATAACCTTGAGGTTTTTACTTTGAAGTTGTTCATCATATGACAAGTGTTCTAGATTTCACTTATTAGTAACTATGATGAACAATTTCACTCATAATTTTATCCATCAATTCATGACAACTTTTTGAGACCATGTCTGTACATGCTAGGCTCATAAAGTTTAACCTTAGTATTTGTATGTGCAAATCTGGCTTGCACCCATTGTAAGCACACGTAGAATCTATAACACCCGATCATCACGTGATGCTTCGATACGACGAGTCTTAGCAACGGTGCATACTAAGGATGATAACTTCATGGATATGCGAATATCGTTAGTGCTCCAATAGTTGGAGGATTGTGACGCCTGGCGTCTTCAACCTTCATACATTCCCATAAAACTTATGAGTTTATGTAGTCTCACCAAATTATATTCTATCATCTTGCAATAAGGTCTTAGATATCACATATATCTCATACCTTGATTATTTCTGAAAACTAAATTTTCAGCTCCTTACTTTTCAAACAGATTTGAACTTCAAGTTTCACGGAGACAAGATAACTTTAGGTACTAATTGAAACCATAGCTCTCTGAATCAACAAAGTGAGTTTCACTAAAAGTTTGCAATAGGACTTAATCAATTCTTGATTCTTTAACAATACGGTACTAATCCGTAAAGTTTCTTATCAGATTTTAACAGTATTTCTATCTCAATAACAAGACTAGCGCATAGTAGTAAACGGATGCCAATACTACAAAATTAATTCAAAATACTACTCAGACTATGTTTATGATAATTAGTTCATGTTTTAATCTAATTACTAATGAACTCCCACTTAATACAACATCCCTCATAGTTGTTAAGTGGTACACGATCCAAATCCACTACATCAAAACCGATCATCACGTGAGATGATGTAGCTTCAATGGTGAACATCAACATGTTGATCATATCATCCATATGACTCGTGTTCAACCTTTCGGTTGTCCCGAGGCCATGTCTGTACATGCTAGGCTCGTCAAGCAAACCCAAGTATTCCGCGTGTGCAACATGGCTTACACCCGTTGTATGTCGAGTTTATCACACCCGATCATCACGAGATGCTTCAAAACGTCGAACAATGCAACGGTGCATACGAGGGAAGAACACTTTATTATCTTGATATTAATGTGAGGGATCATCTTATAATGCTACCGTCGCGATCTAAGCAAAATAAGATGCATAAAGGATTAACATCACATGCAATTCATATGTGATATGATATGGCCCTTTTGTCTTTGCGCCTTCGATCTTCATCTCCAAAGCACGGACATGATCTCCATCATCAACGGGCATGATCTCCATCATCGTCGGCGTAGCGTCAAGGTCCATGGCGCCATCTTCATGATTGTTCACCTCATGTAGCAACTATTACAACTACTTTGAAATACTACTCAACATGAAATTTAAAGACAACCATAAGGCTCCTGCCGGTTGCCACAATACAATAATGATCATCTCATACATAGTCATCATCACATTATGGCCATATCACATCACCAAACCCTGCAAAAACAAGTTAGACGTTCTCTAATTTGGTTTGCATATTTTACGTGGTTTAGGGTTTTCGAGCAAGATCCAATCTACCTACGAACATCAACCACAACGGTGATACTAGTGTTGTCAATAGAAGAGTAAATTGAATCTTCACTATAGTAGGAGAGACAGACACCCGCAAAGCCACTTATGCAATACAAGTTGCATGTCAAGCGTGGAGCAAATCTCATGAACGCGGTCATGTAAAGTTAGCCCGAGCCGCTTCATCCCACTATGCCACAAAGATGCAAAGTACTCAACTAAAGATAACAAGAGCATCAACGCCCACAAACCATTGTGTTCTACTCGTGCAACCATCTATGCATAGACACGGCTCTGATACCACTGTAGGATAACGTAGCATAGAAAACAAAAATTTTCCTACGGCGAACACGCAATCCAAGCCAAGATGCAATCTAGAAGACGGTAGCAACGAGGGGATTATCGAGACTCACCCTTGAAGAGATTCCAAAGCCTACAAGAGGAGGCTCTTGTTGCTGCGGTAGACGTTCACTTGCCGCTTGCAAAAGCGCGTAGAAGATCTTGATCACGATCGGTTCCGGCGCCACGAACGGGCAGCACCTCCGTACTCGGTCACACGTTCGGTTGTTGATGAAGACGACGTCCACCTCCCCGTTCCAGCGGGCAGCGGAAGTAGTAGCTCCTCTTGAATCCGACAGCACGACGGCGTGGTGTCGGTGGCGGTGGAGAAATCCGGCGGAGCTTCGCTAAGCGTGCGGGATATGGTGGAGGAGCGGGGCGCTAGGGTTTGGGGAGAGGGGGTGGCCGGCCACTATGGGGCGGCCAAGCTTGTGGCTTTGGTGTGTCCGGCCCCCTCCCCTTGGCCCTCTATATATAGGTGGAAGCCCCAAGTGTTGGACTACAAGTCTTCGAATAAGACCCGAACCCAAAACCTTCCATATGGTGGGAAACCTTCCCTCCCACTAGAGGTGGGAATTCCACCTTCCATAGGGGGGGTGGCCGGCCCCCTAAGGGGGAGTCCACTTGGGACTCCTCCCCCACTAGGGTTGGCCGGCCATGGAGGTGGAGTCCCATGTGGACTCCACCTTCCTTGGTGGTTTCTTCCGGACTTTTCTAGAACCTTCTAGAACCTTCCATAGAACCTTCCGCATCATTTTATTCACATAAAATGACATCCTATATATGAATCTTATTCTCCGGACCATTCCGGAACTCCTCGTGATGTCCGGGATCACATCCGGGACTCCGAACAAATATTCGAACTCCATTCCATATTCAAGTTCTACCATTTCAACATCCAACTTTAAGTGTGTCACCCTACGGTTCGCGAACTATGCGGACATGGTTGAGTACTCACTCCGACCAATAACCAATAGCGGGATCTGGAGATCCATAATGGCTCCCACATATTCAACGATGACTTTAGTGATCGAATGAACCATTCACATACGATACCAATTCCCTTTGTCACGCGATATTTTACTTGTCCGAGGTTTGATCATCGGTATCACACTATACCTTGTTCAACCTCGTCTCCTGACAAGTACTCTTTACTCGTACCGTGGTATGTGGTCTCTTATGAACTTATTCATATGCTTGCAAGACATTAGACGACATTCCACCGAGAGGGCCCAGAGTATATCTATCCGTCATCGGGATGGACAAATCCCACTATTGATCCATATGCCTCAACTCATACTTTCCGGATACTTAATCCCACCTTTATAACCACCCATTTACGCAGTGGCGTTTGATGTAATCAAAGTACCTTTCCGGTATAAGTGATTTACATGATCTCATGGTCATAAGGACTAGGTAACTATGTATCGAAAGCTTATAGCAAATAACTTAATGACGTGATCTTATGCTACGCTTAATTGGGTGTGTCCATTACATCATTCATACAATGACATAACCTTGTTATTAATAACATCCAATGTTCATGATTATGAAACTAATCATCCATTAATCAACAAGCTAGTTTAAGAGGCATACTAGGGACTTCTTGTTTGTCTACATATCACACATGTACCAATGTTTCGGTTAATACAATTATAGCATGGTATGTAAACATTATCATAAACACAAAGATATATAATAACCATTTATTATTGCCTCTTGGGCATATCTCCAACATATCTTTCAATCTTGTTGGGCAACTTTCACCAATGGACTAGTGGCTTCATCCGCTTATCCAATAATTTTGCAAAAGAGCTGGCAATGGGATTCCCAGTCCCAAATTAATTAACAAAAATAGACACTCCTCCATGGTATGTGATTGTTGGACGGCACCCGAAGGATTCGGTTAGCCATGGCTTGAGAAAGCAAAGGTGGGGAGGAGTATCGTCTAAATAAAACTAAAATAAAAAGGCACTCCTTCATGGTATGAGATTGTTGGACGGCACCCGAGGATTCGGTTAGCCATGGTTTGTGAAAGAAAGGTTGGAAGGAGTGCCACACAAAAATAAAAATAAAATGGGAGCCGCTCTTTGAAGGTTTGTCTGGCAAGGGGGTTAGAGTGCCCACTATCATTCGTTGACAACAACAAACACCTCTCAAAACTTTACTTTTATACTCTCTTGATGTTTTCAAAATAAAAGCTCTAGCACAAATATAGCAATCGATGCTTTCCTCTTTGAAGGACCTTTCTTTTACTTTTATGTTGAGTCAGTTCACCTATTTCTCTCCACCTCAAAGAGCAAACACTTGTGTGAACTGTGCATTGATTCCTACATACTTGCATATTGCACTTGTTATATTACTTTACATTGATAATATCCATGAGATATACATGTTATAAGTTGAAAGCAACCGCTGAAACTTAATCTTCCTTTGTGTTGCTTCAATACCTCTACTTTGAATTATTGCTTTACGAGTTAACTCTTATGCAAGACTTATTGATGCTCGTCTTGAAAGTACTATTCATGAAAAGTCTTTGCTTTATGATTCATTTGTTTACTCATGTCATTACCATTGTTTTTGATCGCTGCATTCATTACATATGCTTTACAATAGTATGATCAAGGTTATGATGGCATGTCACTTAAGAAATTATCATTGTTATCGTTTACCTACTCGAGGACGAGTAGGAACTAAGCTTGGGGATGCTTGATACGTCTCAAACGTATCTATAATTTCTTATGTTCCATGCCACATTATTGATGATATCTACATGTTTTATGCATACTTTATGTCATATTTATGCGTTTAACTAACCTATTGACGAGATGCCGAAGGGCCAGTTCTGTTTGCTGTTTTTGGTTTCAGAAATCTAGAAAGGAAATATTCTCGGAATCGGACGAAATCAACGCCCAACATCCTATTTTTCCCGGAAGCTTCCAGAGCACCGAAGAAGGGCCAGAGGGGAGCCAGGGGGCCCCACCCCACAGGGCGGCGCGGCCAAGGGGGCGCCCCCTAGTGTGTGGGCCCCCTGTGGCCCCTCCGACTCTGCCTCTTCGCCTATTTAGTCGTCCCTGACCTAAATCCTCGACCCCGTTCGACGAAACCCGAGAAAACCTTCCAGAGCCGCCGCCATCGCGAAATCAAGATTCGGGGGACAGAAGTCTCTGTTCCGCAGCCGCCGGGACGGGGAATTGCCCCCGGAGTCATCTCCACCGCCGTCTCCACCGCCATCTTCACCGCCATCATTGTCTCCATGATGAGGAGGGAGTAATTCACCCCCGGGGCTGAGGGCTCCGCTGTAGCTATGTGGTTCATCTCTCTCTTTATGTGATCTAGTTGAATATCATCTATGTGCTACTCTAGTGATGTTATTAAAGTACTCTATTCCTCCTGCACGGTGTAATGGTGACAGTGTGTGCATCATGTAGTTCTTGTCGTAGGCTATGATTGTAATCTCTTGTAGATTATGAAGTTAACTATTGCTATGATAGTATTGATGTGATCTATGCCTCCTTCATAGTGTGATGGTGACAGTGTGCATGCTATGTTAGTTCTCGGTGTAATTGTGTTGATCTATCTTGCACTCTAAGGTTATTTAAATATGAATATCGAATGTTGTGGAGCTTGTTAACTCCGGCATTGAGGGTTCGTGTAATCCTACACAATTAGTGGTGTTCATCATCCAACAAAAGGGTGTAGAGTAGTCCTATTATGTTATCATTGTTGAGAGTGTCCACTAGTGAAAGCAGGATCCCTAGGCCTTGCTTCCAAGCATCGAATCTCCGTTTGTTTACTGTTTTGTTACATGTTTGCTCGCTGCCATATTTTATTCAGATTGCTATTACCACTCATACTCATCCATATTACTTGCATCTCACTATCTCTTCGCCGAACTAGTGCACCTATACATCCGACAAGTGTATTAGGTGTGTTGGGGACACAAGAGACTTCTTGCTTTGTGGTTGCAGGGTTGCTTGAGAGGGATATCTTTGACCTCTTCTTCCCTGAGATCGATAAACCTTGGGTGATCCACTTAAGGGAAACTTGCTGCTGTTCTACAAACCTCTGCTCTTGGAGGCCCAACACTGTCTACAAGAATAGAAGCTCCCGTAGACATCAGTGTCCTCGTCGGTCCCCATAGATTCATCCTCCGCCATCACATTGCCGATCACTATGTCGTGAAGGTGTAAATGCACAACAAGAATCTTTTACCAAAATCGACGTAGCAGGTACAAGCGGTGCAGAAACCGTCGATGCAGGTAAGGGAGATCTAGAACCTGGCAGTGCAAGGGGAGGTGTAGCATCTGTTGTGGGTATACTATATGGGTATATCAACGACGTGGTCTAGATCCGGCAAGCCCGGGTGGCCCACAGATGGTGATGGTGGCATGTGGCCCATCGGGCGGTCCAGTTGCTGTTGACAGAAGATGGATGAAGTCCAGCCCAGGAACAAGAGCCGGATCTCAACCGACCTATGCATGTAGTCGGATCTGTGAAGGCCCATGAAGTATCCAGATCCATTACGGCGTATAAGGAAAGGTGGATCCTTGACGTGCACGGCAATGTAATATTCCGTAGTTAGGCATCTTGTATTCCGGCTAGGACTCTCCGTGTAAACCCTAGATCCTTGCGCCTTTATAAGCCGGATCCCGGGAGCCCTAGAGGCACAACCACAACTCATTGTAACAACGCGAGAGCGCCCAGATAATTCCAGACAAGCAGTAGTAGGCCCTATCATCGAGCAGCTGTTCCGAAGCTGGGTAAATCGCGTACCACCGTCTCGAGGACTCTCCGCCCAATGGCCCCTACTTCTTCTCCCTCTCGTGAGGATCCATCCTCCGAGGTACCGTCGAATAGGCAACGACAACATCCGTCGATGCCCTTGTCAAACTCGCGACGCCCAGCTTGGCGTTCTCCACGCTGCTGCCTTCCACATCCCTTCCTGGCCCGATCTTGTGTAGCTAGCTGCTGTCCGACCAGTATCCCTAAGCCAGAGTCCTCCTCCCTAACGCTCGCACGCGAAGAATCGCAACCATCGGTCAGGAACATGAACACATTAATGGGCCGGACCCTGGCGCTCGCACTCAAAGAATCACAACCATTGGCCAGGCACATTTACACATTAATGGGTTGGCCCACGTCAGAATTCCTTTAGTGAAACGGTATGTCGGTACCGCAGGCCACCGAGTTGTTTCCCCGCGCCACCTTGAAGAGTAGCTACCCACCTATGGCTGGGGCTCAACAATCGGCCCGACCAGATCCGCCTTGGGCTGGGCTTTGGCCGGAGTAACCGTGGAAGCTCGCAACAGTCCATGAACCGGCTGCTGCACCATTCCCTGGACGTCAACAGCGATACGAGAAAGGAACTCGCGAAATCGAATACATGCATATAAAAATAGTATTAGTCACATAGACACATGGTTGCTATTTATGTTTCCAGTGGTATCCTTCTTTATACACTAGACCTAGATAATTGGTAGAAAATTTTGGAATATATCTCCAATAACCATGACACTTAGCAAGAAGAGATACACCGTACCTAAAGCAAATATAGACATACATCACGGAGAAACTCTTGTATTAGTGTTCGAGGCAAAAAAAAAAAGTTCAATTAGTAGTAAATATTTGTGTCCTTCTTCCATTTCCACTCCACAACCATTCATCTAAACGAAGTAGTGAAGACTAATTAACTTCATTTACACCCTTAGCTATAACGCACCCGCTAAAGGTGCAAATGTGTTGCAAGGAAATGTCATGCGTTGAATAGCGTTTCCACCGCAAAAGTTGGAATTTTCAGTCAAATCATCCACAATTAACTACCGGGATGTCTGCGTATTCCACGGTATAGGGTGTGTTTGGTTTCTTCTGTTCTTAATTTTTTCCAACTTTGTACCCAATGCGTGTGAAGCTAGTCAAATTTGGTACCTACTTATGGAGAAAGATGGATAACCATAGATGTGATTCTTACAAGTAATGGATGGTTTACCGTAACTGCTTATATGAATAAATGTGGGTGTAAACTTGTTCTGAACATAATAGCCAAATCGCGATGAAAGTGCTCAATAATGCCTTTATAAATCCTATTGATCGAGAATTGTCTTGATTTTATTTTTATCAAGGATCTAACCATAATGGGCAATATTTTATAAAAGAGTAGTTGTTCAGTGCACTAAGATGATCTAGTACTAACAATGAAATGGCAATAAGGGGTACTAACAAGGGCGGCATCGGGCGCTCCGGCGCTGAAGGCTCAGCTGGAGGCTGGCGGAGGGAGGGGCGCCGGCGGGGGCGCCCGGCGAGCGCCCGCTCCCGCCCGGGGCGCCCGCGTTGGCGGCGGGAGGGAGGCGGGAGAGGGGCGGGAGGCGGGGCGGCGCGATGGCGGGGTGGGGCGGGAGGCAGGCGGGCGGTAGGGCGGGCGAGAGGCGGCGTTAGGCGGGCGGGAGGCGGGCTGGATGCGGGCGAGAGTGGGCGGGAGCGGGGCGGGAGTGGGGCGGCAGTGCCCAACGGCTAGCTGACGTGCCGCGACGCGATTGGTCCACGTCAGCTAGCCGTTGCTGGTTCAAAAAACCCTATAAATACCCCCATATGTTTTCAGCCATTCCACACCTCCACTCTCCATTTCCACTCCACTCTACACCATGTCTTCATCCAGCAGCAGTTCGAGCGACGGAGTGGAGGGTGATTTCATCGCTGCATTCCAGCAGGAGTATGAGGAGGAGATGCAAGCCGAGGAGTGAGAAGCAGCGAGTGTTCACTGCTGCTCAATCAGCGCATCGCAAAGATGTCGAGTGTGCCTTTGGAGTGTTGAAGTCTAGGTTCAACATTCTAGCAGTTCCGGGACGCTCCTACTCCAGGCGTACTCTTGGATTGATCATGCGTGCATGTGTCATTCTGCACAACATGATCATTGACGATGAGCGTGGACAAAATTTGGACAACATCTATGAGACAGTTGATTCAAATGTCGGCCCTGCAATACACCACCATGCACCACCAAGCCTAGCAGCCAGGATTCAGATGGACACCGAAATGAGGGAGTCACCGATGTATACACAGCTCCAGCATGATTTGATGGAGCATGTGTGGGCTAATTCCTAGATTATGTAATTTTTTCAGATTTTTATGTAATCTTTTCAGATTTTTATGTAATTTTTTTTATGATGTAATCGGTAACAATTTTAGTTCAATAAAATAATTTTCTTGCATTATTTATATTGTTGTAACGTAAACAAAGATATGCTCATGTTGAAGAGAGAGAAAAGCTGACGTGGAGGAGAGAGAACTAAAGCTGGCACTATAGCCTGTGCATTGGCACCGTGTGGTGAGAGTGGGGTGAGAGTGGGGTGAGAGTGGGCCAAAAGCTGACGTGGCGGGGCGGGAGCGGGGCGGTGCGTTGGCACCAGCCTAAGGGGTACTAACAAGAATACCCCTCCGGACAACTAAGCCTTGTTGAAGGCTCATCTGATGATGGAAGTGCCAGCAAAGCACTCGACATTGCAAGCTACTTCGAAGGAAAATAATGCCAACATGTTATGCATGCGTTGAAGAACCAATAATATCTTTGTGAATCACCCGGAAAAGTAGAACATCTTTGTGAAATATGAACATTGTCTCTAGGGAATCAGATGTTACTTTTTTTTTGCCAAAATCTGACAATGAATCAAATGCCACATCAAGCTCCATTGGCGAGAGTTGCTCCTCCGAAATGTTTTGGAGCACGAACCGTGTGATTCCAATGTACACTTTGGCGTATGACGTATCAACCCCATGGTGCCAGTAAAAGGTTACCTTGAATTATTTTTGTTTTGCCTTAGATAATTCATGTTATGTATGTTTGATTTAACGCGATTTTTCTCACGGAGCCAGTGTTTACGGAAAGGTATTCACCGTTCGTGGGCATCGCAACACATGTTGCATCCTTTTGCCATGTTTGACCAATATCAGTTTGATATGGTACACATTTGAAATTTAATTGAAATCATGATAAAATCATGCAGAACTTTTTATAAAGCTGTAAATTTAATTGGAGAATAACTGAAGTAGTCTAAATATGTGCGGAATCTATTCGTTATGCTTCTGAAATACTTCCTCCGTTTCTAGATATAAGCCATATAGTTTTTTCTAGAAAAATTTCATAATATATGTTTTATTGCATTGCACCACTTTTCTTGACAACTTTCTTTAGAATTTGATTATGTTTCCTTATCTTATGCAAACTCCTCTATTTTCTCATGTCAATTGCCCAAGGATAACCCCGCCCAAATCAGGGTAATTTTTTCTCCAAGTGCGTTCTTTAATTTTCATGCCCAAAACTATATGGCTTATATTTAGAACCGCAGAGAGTAATTAAACTTATCAAGATTTCAATTAAACTTTAGATGTGTATCATATCAAAATGAAATTTGTCAAACCTTCGCGTGGATGGTGGATGACTGACCGGTAATAATCGTCTCCGTGAGAAATGTGTTTTGGATGTTTGATTGATATATTGTGTTTTCATTAACATAAATCTTGCATCAATCTGATATGTAGATTGATATAGCGGAATTAAGGAGAAACATAACAGTTGCTAGAAATGTATCTGAACGGGAACCGTATCAATGTTAATGCATACAGACCACTGGAAAACAATACCAATCAACTAATTATTACTTAGCTGATACAAAACCATCACCAATAATGTCATCAAGGAATGGTGATCCTTTAATTAAGCATCGATCCCAAATGTTGATTCATTCATTCTCATTCTCAGGAGTATCACTCAAATAAAAAAAGACTCCTCTCTCATCTTGTTTAAACGAAACACGAAGAAATGGTGCGAGAATTAACCCAAGCAGGGAGTAACAAAATAGGAAATGTTGGACCGATCCACTTTTTTCTCCAATAAACGGCCTTCGCTTCCCACTGATTTTCTTGTTGCACTTACATCAGGGAGCCGCTGTTGATGAGGCTCTGCCACTGGTTTGATGAGCCTCCATTGTTGCTCCAGTAGCAGTCCCCAGATGACCCGTCATCGCCGTCGTCGTCGTCTCTGCCGCCGCCTCCGCCGTTGTTGTTGTTGTTGTTGTTGTTGTTGCCTGTCGCTGCATCGTTGTTGCCGGTGCCCAGCTGCTGCTGGGATCCAACACCGCCACCGCCATTAGCATTGCCAAAAGGTGGCTGCCACTGGAGCCCCATCATGCTGCCATCTCCATCCCCGCCCTGAAATGCTGCAGCAGCTGTGCCACCGATTCCATTCCCACCAAAAACGAGCCCGCCATGGGGCAGCATCGTACCTGCAATGCCAAACGACGGCGCCGGAGGCGTCATCAGCATCCCAATGCCTGACCCGGCGGCAGGCCCGCCGAAGTAGTAGCCGCCGCTGTTCAGACGGTGGCTGCCATCGTGAACCCCTCCTGCTCCCCCTCTCAGCACGTCCAGGAACGACGACGTCCCGGCGGAACCCGGTGCCGCCAGGTTGGAGGATGATGCCGAGACGAAGGTGGCCAGGGAGAGGCTGCCTGGATGCTCGAACCCGGCGGACATGTACGTCGGGAGGACGTTGGGAACGAAGTCCATCATCGCCGCGCAGGCGGGTGCGGTGCCCATGGGTGGCGGTTCAGAGGACGAGGAGGAGGCGGCGCCCAGCTGCTTGTTCTGGCCGTCGGAGGAGGAGGCCGCTGCGGGGCGTTTGGACTTGCGGCAGCCGCCGCCGACGGGGACGTTGCGGAGGGAGCCGCCCTGGGTCCAGTAGCGGCGGCAGGCCTTGCAGAAGTAGCGGGGCTGGGACATGCTGTAGTTGTTGTAGTAGCAGAACTTGGTGTTGCCGGACTTGCATCGCGGGCATTCCACCCTCTGCTCCGGCCTCGGCCTCGGTTTCCGCTCCCCAGCCGCCACCGCCGCCTGGACGGACTTGGAGTTGGATGACATCACTTCCTCCATCGATCTGTAGAGAAAGTAAATTAAAAATTAGAACGTCGATACAAAAATTGAGATAACTAGCTACCAGAATGAATGATAAGTCACTTGCATGCGCAACGTAATTGTGAATGCCTAATCAGGTTGCAATTTGAACAATGCATACACGATACTAATCAATGAACTAAAAGTTCGCAGTAAATATGAATGTTCATCAACAGATGCAGAGACCCAAGGTTTCCCTTTTCGAATTGTTTTTGTTACCGGAACACAAAGCTCCCAAATTTTCTACCTATTCAGTAGCCAAGTATGAAAAGACAATTCACGGGCTTTCGCCTGCCCACAACCGACTTGGAAACGCAGTCCTCCTACCGATTTCTCTAGAACACATGAAAAAAATTGAAGACGAAAAATCGTGGACCAAAATACCACTGAATTGAGGTACGAATTAAGCAAGCATGCATGGATGATGATCGATCGATGTATATGAGCAAGGTACTGGATCCCCAAATGAAACTTTTTCCGGTAGCTACAAGTGATTTGTAAATTAAGAAAGCAACAACTCCGAAATTGCGCAAATAAAACAAGCTAGATCGAGGAAGGCAATCCAGCGGTGAGTTCTTGCAAATGAAGATCAAGGCTTCAAGATGCATATACGCGCGCATGAGCAAAAAACATCAATAGTGGGTGATGATAGGTCAGTGTAACCTAGTCATGACAACATGCACAATCGATGCAGAGCCTGGGGTTATCCTTCTTTTATAAAGGAAAACCAGCTTACCTAGCAGGACGATTTACATGGAAGGAAGCTAGCAAAAATCACACGGGTGAGGAAGAAGAAGAAAAGCAAAAAAAGGTACATGAACATCAGAGGAAGAAGAAGCTCACCGGGTGAACGAAGAGTAATGGAGTGCCTACTTGCTCGATACGGTGATGTTATATGATGAGATATAGATGTAGTTGTCTTTCCTTTTATACCCGCAAATATAAACAGGTGATTAAGAACTACCACAAAATGGACGAGATAGATATGGAGCCAATTAAGAGAAGAGTTATACATGTGACTGATGAACTGTGTCTAGCCAGTGGCATTGGTAAGACAGAAACTGATGTAGAGCTGTTGTCCGGTTGTTTCCGTGGAAGACAAAACGGCTAGAGATGACGCACACACTAGAGAGAGAAGAGACGGATGGCTTGCAAGGCTTGGGATTGGAAACAGAAAAGAGAGAGAAAGACAAGCTTAATGCCAGGGCTCTTGTGCCGCAAGCTTCTCCATCCTTCCTCCTTTTGTTGCTTGTCAGAGAGTGGGGCCAACCAGAAAACATGGGGCCGAAAGGCTGTGCATACGTGTATATATGGGGATTTGACGTGTGATACACATATGGACGGTGCACACACTCTACGGTCTATGACAAGCATGGACCACATAACCCTCACACCACCTACTGGCATATCACAGCACATCACAGCACACCATATAGATATAAACAACATAGCATATAGATATAAACAACACCGCAAGTTTAATCCACTGCAAAGCTTCACCACCACTCTTCCTTCTATAGCTTCCATTGTATGGCTGTCCATCTTGTCAGCGACTAGACTAGAAAACACCCTATAGCAGTGCATTCATCGTGCACCTCGTGGAGCACTGGGAGCACCCCAAGGTTGAGAGAACCTGATGTATTTTTTTTTGAACCCAAACTCTGTATTCTCCGGGCAGAATCTGTATCCTTTGCCTTTTCAGTGAGAAATATCAACCCGCTCATCAATCATCTACCATCAATATCAATTAATTCCTTCGAATTATATCATTGCCATATGTCATCGACCCTACACCGCACCGTCAGATCAATATTTGCCTGAGAATTGGATAACACCTTTTTTTGAAAAAGAAATTATTGGTATCTGACGTAATACATATGAATATTATTATACTTTCATTCAAAATCATGACAAATACATATGAATAGTATTATACTTTCATTCAAAATCATGACAAAGGAATATGGACTCAATGAAAATACAAATATTTTCATTTTTACATACGGCTTGTGCTTCCATAGACTCCCAAGGATGAAACGTTTTAGTGTGTGAAACGTAAGGACGACTGAGATTAAACGATACATGTTCGGGGTAAGGGGTAGGATGGCTAAGATTAAACGACCACTCCTTTCAGGGTTTACACTATCCTGACGCTTGGGGTCTATGAAAGCACACACCCATACATAATATGGTTAGTTTTTTTTTTCATATGACCTATTATCACTACAAGAAAAGTTGCCATGGCCGATGAATTTCAAGTCGGGCCATGGTTGTTGAAGCACCAACCCTGACCATCTTTGCTCTCTCCATGGTGTATCTCAAAAAAAAAAATTCTCGTTTTTGAGGCCATCTGGCACCACGAAAACGTGGAAAACATCGCGTATGGTGGCCCGCGACATGGTGCATGATGAATTCTCGGGTGCGCCGGCCAAGTCAACGCAAACCCGCACTGGCCAGGGCTGTAGGGCCTAGATGGCAGCGTCTCTAACGATGTTTTTTTTTATCGCACCCTCTCGTTCATGTTCTCCGATCGAGCCGTTTACTCTGTTGGGTCATGGGTCCCGCATGGCATCCTCTATGAACGATAAATGTTTCTTTTCTTGGATTGTTTTTGACCCCCTGATTTAATTTTGGCTACTTGACTTTTCTTTCGATCCCGTGCCGCCTTTGAAATGTTGAGGACGCTGCTGGCTCATGGGTCTCACATGTCAGCCTCTCTGAACAATAAATCTTTCCTTTCTTGGATTTATTTTTGACCCCTAATTTCTGGCTATTTTCCTTTTTTCTTTCGATCCCCTGCCGCCTATGAAACATTGAGGCCGCTGCTGGCTCATGGCCCCTACATGTCAGCCTCTCTGAACGATAAACCTTTTCTTTCTTGGATTTATTTTTAACCCCTAATTTCTGGCTACTTCCCTTTTTCTTTCCATCCCCGCCGCCTTTGAAACGTTGAGGACGCTGCTGGCTCATGGGTCCCACATGTCAGCCTCTATGAATAATAAACCTTTCATTTGTTGGATTTATTTTTGACCCCTAATTTCTAGCTATTTTCCTTTTCCTTTCGATCCCCTGCCGCCTTTGAAACGCTGAGGACGCTGCCGGCTCGTGGGTCCCACATATCATCATGTCTGAACGATAAGCCTTTTTATCTTGGATTTATCTTTTACCCCTGATTTCAAGCTAGTTGCCTTTTTCTTTCAATCCTCTGCCGCCTTTGAAACATTTATGTCGCTCCTGCAAAATGGGACCCATATGTCATCATGTCTGTACAATATACGTTTTTTTCTTGGATTATTTTTGCCCCCAATGATTTCTAGCAAATTGAATTTTTCTTTGGATCCCCTGGTGCCTTGTTAAGGTTGAGGCGGCTGCTGTCTCATGGGACCCATACGTCAGCCTCTATGTGCAATAAAACTTTGGTTTTTTTGGATTATTTTTGGCCCCTTGATTTATGGCTACATGGATTTTTCTTTCAATCCCCTGCCGCCTTTGAAACATGAGGCCGTTGTTGTAAAATGGGTCCCACATGTCAGTCTCTCTGAGCGGTAAATTTTCCTTTCATGGGTTTTTTAAACCCATGATTTCCTGACTACTTGATTTTTTTTCTTTCGATCCCATGCCACCTTGTTGACGTGGCAGGATGATGGGTCCCTAGTGTCAGCCCTCTAGGTACAAGAAAGGTGTGATATCTCGATTATTTTTTACCATTGATATTGCGGGATATTTACCCCTTTTTTATCCCCTCCGTTTAATTTATTACCTTGTTATAACTTTGAGGGACGCTGACGCCGGCTGATGGGTCCCGGATGTCAGCCTCCTTGTACAAGAAACTTAAGATATCTTGATTTTTTTACCCGTGATATTGCGGGATACTTGCCTTTTTTTCCATCCCTTCTGTTTGATTTTACCTTTTAAAAGTTGAGGGATGCTACTGGCTGATTGGTCCCCAATGTCAGCCTCCCCGTACAAGAAACGTGTGATATCTTGATTATTTTGCAGACAATAAACAGTGTATTTCTCTTTGAGTTCTTGCAAATGGATAAATTAAATCTTTATTTTTTCCCATAAACCAACTTATATGTTGAATCTCCTTGTTTTTTGTTTTTGCGAAGCATATGACTTTCGTGTTTTGGAATGTGCTGAAAGGGCACGAGTCAAAAGGCCATTGTTAGTTATTGGGATAGCTTCATGCATGGCCTGAAGTAAAATTAGTCCAGCAGGAAAAGTTCGAAGGCCTAGATAGCCGGATGCAGCCCCAATTGAAATATTTGTCACTCCCTTTTTTGGCGGCAATAGTTTTTCCAATTATTTTTGGAATCAGAGAAGGGCATGAGACTTTAAATTAATAAGGTTGCAATCCTCTTTCTACAAAGGTTGTATTTCTAGATGACTAAGGTGGATTCGAATCTACCGTGGTTCAGGCAGTCCAGGTAAGCCTTCTTGCACTCGTTAATGGAAGTTATGTATAGCAGGGTCAAGACATGTGGCTCGGTGTAATGAATCTATTTGAATCATGTTGTGGGTTCAATCTGCTAGTTCTCTAACGCCTCAGCCAAAATACAAATTAAGTTTTTTTCCGAAACGGAAATGAAAATTAAGATGAACACAAATATTAGTTGTCATAATAGCTGATCATACATACATACTTTCTAAGAGAAAAAGCTTGCCACAATTTTACCACTCATACAATTAGCAGTTTAGATAAGATAACCATATATAACTATAGCTACAAATGCATTTGCTAAGAGCTCATGGAACAACAGAACTAGACAACCATGAACTTCATGACCAACATGTCGTAGTGCAAGCATATCGACAGATCTTGACCTTGAACTTTGATCCAATGCGAGTTTGGCACCGTCAATGAACTTTTTTCACCTAGAAGTAACAGCCAAGCGGCCATCTGTGGGATTGACGGAGTACCGTCCCTCCACGGTGAGACCTTCACTCCACATGACGAGGGATATCTTGCCCCTTCTGCCGACATGGAGATTGTTGGAGATACTTTTAGAAAATTTATGATTCAAAGCAAGAGATACCACCAAAATTAGCCAAAGGCACTAATGCACTGTACCAAGTGAGACTTTAAGCAGAGAAGACGTCAAGATAAGAGCAAATCTGTTGTCATGTACTCACGAACATATCGTTCAGATGCGTACGACCACATGGGTGGCTATTGCTATGACCTCATACCTTAGTGATCTGGCTAGGGTAGGTGCAGGAGCCTGAGCTAGTACACGAGCTGGTGCTGATGCAAGATCCTATTGGGAAAGTGTAGTAAACATGGCCTCTACAGGAACCGATGCTGATGCAGGAGCCTGCTGGGCAGGTGCAAAAAACGGGGCCTCTACAGGAACCGATGCTGATGCAGGAGCTTGTTGGGTAGATGCAGTAAGCGGGCAGGTACAGGAACCGGTGCTGATGCAGGAGAGGGAAGCCGGTGCCGTGCTGGTGTCGGTGCTCTTAGTGACATCCATTCCTGTTCCGTTAGGGGATCTGCAGCTTTGATCATGTTAAACTTAGCTAGAACAGAGAGAATGGTTTAGAAAAACTGCTTGGAATGCAGTAATCAAAGGATATGAGTACAATAATGTAGGAGAACGTAGCATAGAAAACAAAAAATTTCCTATCGCGAACACGCAATCCAAGCCAAGATGCAATCTAGAAGACGGTAGCAACGAGGGGATTATCGTCTCACCCGTGAAGAGATTCCAAAGCCTACAAGATGAGGCTCTTGTTGCTGCGGTAGACGATCACTTGCCGCTTGCAAAAGCGCGTAGAAGATCTTGATCACGGCGCCACGAACGGGCAGCACCTCCGTACTCGGTCACACGTTCGGTTGTTGATGAAGACGACGTCCACCTCCCGTTCCAGGCAGCGGAAGTAGTAGCTCCTCTTGAATCCGACAGCACGACGGCGTGGTGTCGGTGGCGGTGGAGAAATCCGGCGGAGCTTCGCTAAGCAGCGGGATATGGTGGAGGAGCGGGCGCTAGGGTTTGGGGAGAGGGGTGGCCGGCCACTATAGGGGGCGGCCAAGGTGGTGGCTTTGGTGTGGCCCCCTCCCCTATGCCCCTCATTATATAGGTGGAAGCCCCAAGTGTTGGACTACAAGTCTCCGAATAAGACCCGAACCCAAAACCTTCCATATGGTGGGAAACCTTCCCAAGCTAGGATTCCCACTAGAGGTGGGAATTCCACCTACCATATGGGGGGGTGGCCGGCCCCTTATGGGGGAGTCCACTTGGGACTCCACCCCACTAGGGTTGGCCGGCCATGGAGGTGGAGTCCCATGTGGACTCCACCTTCCTAGGTGTGTTCTTCCGGACTTTTCTAGAACCTTCTAGAACCTTCCATAGAACCTTCCGAATCATTTTAATTCACATAAAATGACATCCTATATATGAATCTTATTCTACGGACCATTCCGGAACTCCTCGTGATGTCCGGGATCTCATCCTCCGAACAAATATTCGAACTCCATTCCATATTCAAGTTCTACCATTTCAACATCCAACTTTAAGTGTGTCACCCTACGGTTCGCGAACTATGCGGACATGGTTGAGTACTCACTCCGACCAATAACCAATAGCGGGATCTGGAGATCCATAATGGCTCCCACATATTCAACGATGACTTTAGTGATCGAATGAACCATTCACATACGATACCAATTCCCTTTGTCACGCGATATTTTACTTGTCCGAGGTTTGATCATCGGTATCACACTATACCTTGTTCAACCTCGTCTCCTGACAAGTACTCTTTACTCGTACCGTGGTATGTGGTCTCTTATGAACTTATTCATATGCTTGCAAGACATTAGACGACATTCCACCGAGAGGGCCCAGAGTATATCTATCCGTCATCGGGATGGACAAATCCCACTGTTGATCCATATGCCTCAACTCATACTTTCCGGATACTTAATCCCACCTTTATAACCACCCATTTACGCAGTGGCGTTTGATGTAATCAAAGTACCTTTCCGGTATAAGTGATTTACATGATCTCATGGTCATAAGGACTAGGTAACTATGTAACGAAAGCTTATAGCAAATAACTTAATGACGTGATCTTATGCTACGCTTAATTTGGGTGTGTCCATTACATCATTCATATAATGATATAATCTTGTTATTAATAACATCCAATGTTCATGATTATGAAACTAATCATCTATTAATCAACAAGCTAGTTAAGAGGCTTACTAGGGACTCTTTGTTGTTTACATATCACACATGTATCAATGTTTCGGTTAATACAATTATAGCATGGTATATAAACATTTATCATAAACATAAAGATATATAATAACCACTTTTATTATTGCCTCTTGGACATATCTCCAACAGTCTCCCACTTGCACTAGAGTCAATAATCTAGATTACATTGTAAGGTACCTAACACCCATGGCATTCTGGTGTTGGTCATGCTTTGCCCTAGGGAGAGCTTTAGTCAACGGATCTGCTACATTCAGATCAGTGTGTACTTTGCAAATCTTTACTTCTCCATCTTCGATGTACTCGCGAATCGAATGATAACGCAGCTTGATATGCTTCAGCCTCTTGTGTGACCTTGGTTCTTGTGCATTGGCGATGGCACCCATGTTGTCACAGTAGATGACTAGTGGGTCCAATGCACTAGGAACCACACCGAGCTCTACAATGAACCTCTTCATCCATACCGCTTCTGATGAAGCCTTTGAAGCCGCTATGTACTCCGATTCTGTTGAGGATTTCGCCACCGTGCACTGCTTCGAGCTTGCCCAGCTTACTGCAGCACCATTCAATATAAACACGTACCCAGATTGTGACTTAGAGTCATCAGGATCAGTGTTCCAACTTGCATCGGTGTAACTTGTTACAACGAGCTCTTGGTCACCTCCATAACAAAGAAACATATCCTTAGTTCTTTTCAAGTACTTCAGGATATTCTTGACCGCTGTCCAGTGTTCCATTCCTGGATCACTTTGATATCTGCTAGTCAAACTAACAGCATGTGCTATATCCGGTCTTGTACATAGCATGGCATACATGATAGAGCCTACTGCCGAGGCATAGGGGATTTGACTCATCCTTTCTCTTTCTTCTGCCGTAGCCGGACCTTGAGTCTTACTCAAGACCTTGCCTGGTAACATAGGTAAGAATCCTTTCTTACTTTCGTCCATTCTAAACTTCTTTAGAATCTTGTCCAGGTATGTACTCTGTGATAGCCCTATTAGACGTCTTGATCTATCTCTATAAATCTTGATGCCTAATATATATGATGCTTCACCAAGGTCTTTCATTGAAAAACTATTATTCAAATAACCTTTTACACTGCTTAATAGTTCTATATCATTCCCAATCAATAATATGTCATCTACATATAATATCAGGAATGCTACAGAGCTCCCACTCACTTTCTTGTAAATACAGGCCTCTCCATGACACTGTATAAACCCGAAGTCTTTGATCACCTTATCAAAGCGTCGGTTCCAACTTCTGCTTGCTTCAGTCCATAGATTGAACGCTGAAGTTTGCATACTTTGTCAGCATTTTTAGGATCGACAAAACCTTTGGGTTGTACCATATACAACTCTTCCTCAATGTCTCCATTAAGGAACGCCGTTTTGACATCCATCTGCCAAATCTCATAATCGAAAAATGCAGCTATTGCTAACAAAATCCTCACAGATTTTAGCTTCGCTACAGGTGAGAAAGTCTCATCGTAGTCAACACCTTGAATTTGTCGGAAACCCTTTGCGACAAGTCGAGCTTTATAGACAGTAATATTACCATCAGCATCTGTTTTTCTCTTGAAGATCCATTTATTCTCGACAGCCTTTCGGCTATCAGGTAAGTCTACCAAAGTCCATAGTTTGTTATCATACATGGATCCCATTTCGGATTTCATGGCTTCTTGCCATTTGTTGGAATCTGGGCTCATCATCGCTTCTTCATACGTCGCAGGGTCTTCATCATTGTTATCCATAATCATGACATTTAGACAAGGATCATACCAATCTGGAGTGGCACGTTCCCTTGTCGATCTGCGAGGTTCAGTAGTTATCTCATTTGAAGTTTCATGATCATTGTCATTAGCTTCCTCTGTTGCCGGTGCAGGCGGCACAGGAACATCTTCCGGCACTGCGCTACTCTGATCAACAAGCAGAGATTCTTCAATCTCATCGAGTTCTACTTTTCTTCCAGTCACTTCTTTAGTGAGAAATTCTTTCTCAAGAAAGGTTCCGTTCTTAGCAACAAAGATCTTGCCTTCGGATCTGTGATAGAAAGTGTACCCTATAGTTTCCTTAGGGTATCCTATGAAGACGCATTTCTTCGCTTTGGGTTCTAGCTTGTCCGGTTGTAACTTTTTTACATAGGCTTCGCAACCCCAAACTTTTAGGAACGACAGCTTAGGTTTCTTATTAAACCATAATTTATACGGTGTCGTTTCAACGGATTTTGATGGTGCTCTATTTAAAGTGAATGCAGTTGTCTCTAATGCATAACTCCAAAATGATAAAGGTAAATCAGTAAGAGACATCATAGAACGAACCATATCTAAGAGAGTTCGATTACGACGTTCGGACACACCGTTTCGTTGTGGTGTTCCCGGCGGTGTCAATTGTGAAAGTATTCCGCATTTCTTTAAATGCATGCCAAACTCATAACTCAGATATTCACCTCCGCGATCAGATCGTAGAAATTTAATCTTCTTGTTACGTTGATTTTCTACTTCACTTTGGAATTCCTTAAACTTCTCGAAAGTTTCGGATTTATGTTTCATTAAATAGATATACCCATATCTACTCAAATCATCTGTGAAGGTTAGAACATAACGATAACCACCGCGCGATGCTACACTCATTGGTCCACACACATCTGTATGTATGATTTCCAATAAGTCAGTAGCTCGCTCCATCATACCCGAGAATGGAGTCTTAGTCATTTTTCCCATCAGACATGCTTCGCATCTATCAAGTGACTCAAAGTCAAGTGATTCAAGTAATCCATCGGTATGGAGTTTCTTCATGCGTTTCACTCCAATATGACCAAGACGACAGTGCCACATATAAGTAGAATTATCATTCAATTTAATTCGCTTAGCGTCAATGTTATGTATATGTGTATCACTACTATCGAGATCTAACAGAAATAAGCCATTCTTTTCAGGTGCTCGACCATAAAAGATATTATTCATAAAAATAGAACAACCATTATTCTCAGACTTGAATGAATAACCGTCTTGCATTAAACAAGATCCAGATATAATGTTCATGCTTAACGCGGGTACAAAATAACAATTATTTAGGCTTAAAACTAATCCCGAAGGTAGATGTAGAGGAAGTGTGCCGACAGCGATCACATCGACTTTGGATCCATTTCCAACGCGCATCGTCACTTCATCCTTCAGTAGTCTTCGTTTATTCTTTAGTTCCTGTTTCGAGTTACAAATATGAGCAACCGAACCAGTATCAAATACCCAGGTACTAGTACGAGAACCAGTGAGATAAACATCTATAACATGTATATCAGATATACCTTCTTTCTTCTTCTTGACAAGGCCGCTCTTCAGATCCGCCAAATACTTGGAGCAATTACGCTTCCAGTGTCCCTTCTCCTTGCAGTAATAGCACTCAGCATCAGGCTTAGGGCCAGACTTAGGTTTCACAGGAGTCGTGGCAGCTTTCTTGCCACTCTTCTTGTTCTTGCCTTTAGACTTGCCCTGTTTCTTGAAGCTGGTGGTCTTGTTGACCATCAACACTTGGTGCTCTTTCTTAATTTCAATCTCAGCAGATTTTAGCATGGCGAAGAGTTCAGGTAACTCTTTGTTCATGTTCTGCATATTGTAATTCATCACAAAGTTCTTATAACTAGGTGGCAGTGATTGAAGGACACGATTAATCCCCAGTCTGTTAGGAATCACTATTCCCAAGTCACTGAGTTTCTTCGCATGCCCGGTCATGGCGAGCATGTGCTCACTAACGGAGCTGCCTTCTTCCATCATGCAGCTGAAGAAGTGTTTCGATGCTTCATAGCATTCCACGGCTGCATGAGTCTCAAAGATAGTCTTTAACTCATTGATTAACTCATGTGGATCGTGGTGCTCAAAACGTTTTTGAAGATCGGCTTCCAGACTGCACAGGATGGCACACTGAACTTGAGAGTACCGAGTTTTCCGAGTCGCGTAAACATTCTTTACTTCATCGGTTTCAGTTTCTGCAGGAGGGTCACCTAGCGGTGCATCAAGCACATATTGCAGGTTTCCGCCATTGAGGAAGATCCTCACATGACGGAACCAGTCGGTGAAGTTGCTACCGTTGCTCTTAAGCTTTTCTTTCTCTAGGAACTGGTTAAAATTGATTGGGGACGCCATATCTACAACATATTTGCAATAGTTTAGACTAATGTTTATGACAAATTGAGTTCAAATTTTAATTTAACAAAATTAAAAACTAGGTGAACTCCCACTCAAAACAATATCCCTCGCATTGTCTTAGTGATCACACGAACCAACTCCATCACACCTATGCCCGATCATCACGAGACAAGATGTAATTTCAATGGCGAACACTCAAAGTGTTCATCATATCAATCATATGATTCATGCTCTACCTTTCGGTATCATGTGTTCCGAGACCATGTCTGTACATGCTAGGCTCGTCAAGGCCACCTTAGTATCCGCATGTGCAAAACTGACTTGCACCCGTTGTATGCACTTGTTGATTCTATCACACCCGATCATCACGAGATGCTTCGAAACGACAAGTCTTGGCAACGGTGCTACTAAGGATGAACACTTTATTATCTTGAAATTTTAGTGAGAGGGATCATCTTATAATGCTACCGTCGCGATCTAAGCAAAATAAGATGCATAAAAGGATTAACATCACATGCAGTTCATATGTGATATGATATGGCCCTTTTGTCTTTGCGCCTTTGATCTTCATCTTCAAAGCACGGACATGATCTCCATCATCAACGGGCATGATCTCCATCATCGTCGGCGAAGCACCAAGGTCAATGGCGCCATCTTCATGATCGTCCTCCATGTAGCAACTATTACAACTACTTTGAAATACTACTCAACATGAAATTTAAAGACAACCATAAGGCTCCTGCCGGTTGCCACAATACAATAATGATCATCTCATACATATTCATCATCACATTATGGCCATATCACATCACCAAACCCTGCAAAAACAAGTTAGACGTTCTCTAATTTGGTTTGCATATTTTACGTGGTTTAGGGTTTTCGAGCAAGATCCAATCTACCTACGAACATCAACCACAACGGTGATACTAGTGTTGTCAATAGAAGAGTAAATTGAATCTTCACTATAGTAGGAGAGACAGACACCCGCAAAGCCACTTATGCAATACAAGTTGCATGTCAAGCGTGGAGCAAATCTCATGAACGCGGTCATGTAAAGTTAGCCCGAGCCGCTTCATCCCACTATGCCACAAAGATGCAAAGTACTCAAGCTAAAGATAACATAAGCATCAACGCCCACAAAACCATTGTGTTCTACTCGTGCAACCATCTATGCATAGACACGGCTCTGATACCACTGTAGGAGAACGTAGCATAGAAAACAAAAAATTTCCTATCGCGAACACGCAATCCAAGCCAAGATGCAATCTAGAAGACGGTAGCAACGAGGGGATTATCGAGTCTCACCCTTGAAGATATTCCAAAGCCTACAAGATGAGGCTCTTGTTGCTGCGGTAGACGATCACTTGCCGCTTGCAAAAGCGCGTAGAAGATCTTGATCACGGCGCCACGAACGGGCAGCACCTCCGTACTCGGTCACACGTTCGGTTGTTGATGAAGACGACGTCCACCTCCCCGTTCCAGCGGGCAGCGGAAGTAGTAGCTCCTCTTGAATCCGACAGCACGACGGCGTGGTGTCGGTGGCGGTGGAGAAATCCGGCGGAGCTTCGCTAAGCGTGCGGGATATGGTGGAGGAGCGGGGCGCTAGGGTTTGGGGAGAGGGGGTGGCCGGCCACTATAGGGGGCGGCCAAGGTGGTGGCTTTGGTGTGGCCGGCCCCCTCCCCTATGCCCCTCATTATATAGGTGGAAGCCCCAAGTGTTGGACTACAAGTCTCCGAATAAGACCCGAACCCAAAACCTTCCATATGGTGGGAAACCTTCCCAAGCTAGGATTCCCACTAGAGGTGGGAATTCCACCTACCATATGGGGGGGGTGGCCGGCCCCTTATGGGGGAGTCCACTTGGGACTCCACCCCACTAGGGTTGGCCGGCCATGGAGGTGGAGTCCCATGTGGACTCCACCTTCCTAGGTGTGTTCTTCCGGACTTTTCTAGAACCTTCTAGAACCTTCCATAGAACCTTCCGAATCATTTTAATTCACATAAAATGACATCCTATATATGAATCTTATTCTCCGGACCATTCCGGAACTCCTCGTGATGTCCGGGATCTCATCCGGGACTCCGAACAAATATTCGAACTCCATTCCATATTCAAGTTCTACCATTTCAACATCCAACTTTAAGTGTGTCACCCTACGGTTCGCGAACTATGCGGACATGGTTGAGTACTCACTCCGACCAATAACCAATAGCGGGATCTGGAGATCCATAATGGCTCCCACATATTCAACGATGACTTTAGTGATCGAATGAACCATTCACATACGATACCAATTCCCTTTGTCACGCGATATTTTACTTGTCCGAGGTTTGATCATCGGTATCACACTATACCTTGTTCAACCTCGTCTCCTGACAAGTACTCTTTACTCGTACCGTGGTATGTGGTCTCTTATGAACTTATTCATATGCTTGCAAGACATTAGACGACATTCCACCGAGAGGGCCCAGAGTATATCTATCCGTCATCGGGATGGACAAATCCCACTGTTGATCCATATGCCTCAACTCATACTTTCCGGATACTTAATCCCACCTTTATAACCACCCATTTACGCAGTGGCGTTTGATGTAATCAAAGTACCTTTCCGGTATAAGTGATTTACATGATCTCATGGTCATAAGGACTAGGTAACTATGTATCGAAAGCTTATAGCAAATAACTTAATGACGTGATCTTATGCTACGCTTAATTTGGGTGTGTCCATTACATCATTCATATAATGATATAATCTTGTTATTAATAACATCCAATGTTCATGATAATGAAACTATCATCATTGCCCAACAAGATAGTGGGCCGGGCCAAAAACACAGGTGGGTCCCACTTTCCTGTTAAAGGGCCGGCCCATTTAGTGTGTGGGGCCCACCATATAGCAAGTGGGCTGGCCCACCAAGATAGTGGGCCGGGCCAAAAACACAGGTGGGTCCCACATTCCTGTTAATGGGCCGGCCCATTTGGTATGTGGGGTCCACCATATAGAAAGTGGGCCGGCCAACAAGAGTGGGCCGGGCCAAAACACAGGTGGGTCCCACCTTCCTATTAAAGGGCCGGCCCATTTGGTGTGTGGGGTCCACCATATAGAAAGTGGGCCGGCCCATTTGGTATGTGGGGTCCACCATATAGAAAGTGGGCCGGCCCAACAAGATAGTGGGCCGGGCCAAAACACAGGTGGGTCCCACCTTCCTATTAAAGGGCCGGCCCATTTACCATGTGGGACCACCATAGAGCAAGTGGGCCGGCCCAATAAGCATGTGGAGCCCATTATCGTGTAACCGGGCCGGCCTACTAAAGAAGTGGGCCGGCCCAAAATGAAAGTGGGTCCCACACTACTGTAAGTGGGCCGGCCCAATCTGTTGTAGGGCCCTACTTGTTTGACTAGTCAACTTGCATTAAATTTCATGAGCCTAAAATCTGATTTCAATGATACACACAATTACATACACAAATAAAACAAATAGGAAAATTACAAGGCAATTAATGTGCCCAAATAAAAAAATTACATAGAATCATTGAGGACTTCTATTAGCATCATCAATAACACGTTGACATTTGGCAATCGCCTTGATTGAATCTTGTGTACTCTTTGTCAACATATCAGCTACAGATCTTAAAGCAGCAATACCATGTCTTTTATAAAGTACAGCCTTGAGATATTTACTGTCTGATGAAAGAAATGGTCTAGGTTGACGGCTATGAGAAGATGCATCAGAAGAAAGATCAGAACTTTTTGTGGGCCTCACTGGTAATGAAGATTGCTTCATCACAACTGCATTCTGATAATAATGCAAAAAGAGTTAAACGATGAACTATGCAAACATTTATTATGCAATGTAGATATAAGATAATAACAAGTTGCATAAATAAGACATGTATGGAACTTGTACTAAGCACAAACTTACATCATAATGTTGCACAGGGTCGCTACAGATCCTTTTTTGGCGACTATCTTCTAATGATGACTGCTTCATTAAAACAGCATTCTGGTAACATTGTAAACATAGTTACAACAATTAACTATTCAAACATGTATTACGCAATGTAGAGATCAGATAACAGCATGTAGCAGAAATAAGCACAAGATAAGATAAGATGCATGTACTAAGCACATACTGGCTCACTGCAGGTCCTTCTCTTGCGTGCACTAGTCGTGGTCAACATGCCTATCATTTTAGGTTCAGCCATCAAGTGAAATGCTAATCCTCCTGCTCCATTGTCCTTAATCTGTGTTTAGATATCACATTTAAGACCAAGTCAGCTGGTTTCAAATAACAAAAAACTTGAGCTGCCAAATGAATAAGCCAATAGTTACCAGATATCAGATTAAAACCAACTAGATGTTGCTTTGCATGAGATACGAATTTCAGACATTCAGATTTAGAGTAGGGTAATGCCAAGGTTTTACACATAAAGTAAACTGGCATTAAGAATGACCAAATGTCAGGTTCAAATCACCCTCGAAGTTTCTCCAAGACAAGCATATCAAATAGGCAGAAACATAGTAAAGCATGAATGGCATTGCTATGGCAGGGTTCCAAGTGTTAATCTCTTGCATAAGGAACAATGCATATAGGTTATAGATAATAACGGAAGTAAACTGCCAAAATTACCAACCACGAACTCAGATTCCAACCTTACCTAGCGTCCCCGCTGTTAATGTTGGATGTTCTAATAAGTGGTTCGCATGATCAATCCCAAGGAAAAATAACATTGACAAGTCAGTCTACGATAATACAAAGACCAGACATGCACGCAGCAATAACTATATAAGCTAAAGACGAGGTATAAGAGCAAGCAGATTGGAAATGCACATAGCATGATTATAAAAGCAGTGTGAGAATAGCAGACACGAGAAAACAGCTAGCGGTGAGCTAATGACGTGGTATAAGAACAAGCAGATTGGAAATGCCCATAGCACGACTATAAAAGCAGTGCGACAATAGCATGCAGTACAAAAACAGTTGGCAGCAAATGAATGGGTACAAGGCTATAAATATGTGGATGCACACAGGTGTCAGTAGAATGAACAGGATGGTAGCGACCGGATAATGCTTTTGTACTGTACAACATTTAAACAAACTTCATGTGAAGCAACACATCAAGAAAGTTAACGGCATATGAGATCTGCAAATAACTACACAAAACATGGCTAAAGAAACACCGCGATCTAACGGGCCAGCGTACTAACCAAGCTGCGGCGGGGTGGACGGGGGCGGCAACTTGCATTCCAGCGGCGGCGAACGCGGGAGACGATGAATCGACCCTGTTTCAGTAGAAGCGGGCGTTAGTGAAGCAGATCTGGTTGGCTGGCAAGGTATTCGGTGAAGTTGATACAGCCGCTGCGGCGAGGTAGTCGGTGGCGAGGTCGGCGGTGAAGCAGATCCGTCGGTGGCGAGGTCGGCGGTGAAGCAGATCCGTCGGTGACGAGGGCGGCGGGGGAGCGGATCAGGTGGGTGGACAGCCAACACGATCAAGGCTACGCTGTGGAGGAGTATGCCGGCGGCGAAGCAGATCTAGTACTGTAGAGAGTCAGAGCTTTGGCGTGTGAGAGTATTTTTGAGCTAATGGGGCGAATGGTTGGTGGGTGGGTGTGGGCCTGTGGGGAGGGTTCGGGATCTAGGCAAGATATTTCATTGTTACCGAATGAGCCCTCCATGGTCGGTGGGTTGTAGCTTCCGGACCAGGGTTAAAAGGGTAAAACTGGTCACGGGATTTTCGAATGGATGCGGCGGGATGATTTGGCGCGTGGCCGAAATTTTCAGTTTCAAGCTACAGTACGAGCAGAACGACAAAAATAATGTTCTTCCCCAGGGAGCTCTCATTTCTTCCTCTTCTCTTTCTCTCTCGAGTCTCTCCCACTCCCCCGGCTCCTCTCCCCCTTCTCTCCGGCGGCCTCGCCGGCCGGAGACGAGGCCGACTTCTCTCTGTATATTGTACACCCTCCGAACTAAATTAATTGATTCAACTTTCCTTAGACGTGTATGTATCTAGAGTAAAAACATGTGTGGATACATCCATATTTAGATAAGCAAAGTTGAGTCAGCTAATTTGGATCCGAGGGAGTTAGTGTTGTTGTAAGCTTAGATCCAGTGTTTCCCATGAGCAGAATGGCGCAATGGAGTCGGGGATCTCGTCATCGGCTTCAGATCTGGCCTATGGTGAATCTGGCGGATCTTGCCGGCCAAACCCCGATCTAGTGCCATCAATGTGATGGCGCTAACGGTGAGGCTTGCTTTGGTCAGTGCTTCAGATCTGGCCAATGGGGAAGTCAAGCTGCTAAAGTTCACAAGCTCGGGGCATACGACGGCGTCATCCGTCTTGCCCGTGCACATCTTGGACTTTCAGCGACCCTTCTCAGAGCCAATATGCCGTTGCTGAGGCCCTTCTTCTCCTTCGTCCTGGCGACTACCGGCGACACCGTCCCAAGTGGTGCGTCCCCGGCGACGGAGTTGCTGGAAAGGATGCGGAGCAGAGATCTGATGTGCGGTCGAGAAGGACTCGATTGATTTTCTTCTATATGTTTTGGGGTCCTTTTTGTAAAGTTGCAGGTTCTATTAGTTATTGTCTAGTACTTTTGGTCCTCTATGTAATTTTTTGGACTAGTTTCCATTGGCACTGATAAACTTGAATTTTGACAAGTTCACGAGGAAAAAAATTCCTTTGCACATATGGCCTATCATGTATAAACATTCTTGAGATTTAAACTATATGTAATGTGCCATGCATTAACCCTAAACCATATATATGTAACTAACCCTAGCTGATCAAACCCTACTTAATTAAAACAAATAACCCTAAACTATACGCATGCACTTTATGCGCAAAGGCGCGGGTGCCTCTAATAATGTGTGTGCGCACTCGATCGATGATCCCTAAACCTTATACAACCCTGAAACCCTAATCCCTAAACACCCTAAACACCCTAAACACTAAACCCTAGACCCTAAACCCTAACCCTAACCCTAAACCCTAATTAAACCCTATATATAGGCCAACGACACTTAATTGTGCATCAAGCAGGCCAGGGGTGCCTCGCGGTCCTCTAATTAAATTAAATGTGCCATGCATTAACCCTAAACCATATATATGTAACTAACCATAGCTAATCAACCCTACTTAATGAAAACACATAACCCTAAACTATACTAGCTATAACCCGATCTAATAAAAACATGCTCTATATATAGCAGCTAGCTAGCAAACCGTAGATTAACACCAATTAATATATACATGGCCTATATCGATCATGTTGTATAACATATCCCTGAGATTCATTAATTAATTATATAATTATCGTGATAAATTAATTAACTTTAATTTTGACAAGTTCTCTCGAATGAAAACACATTTGATTAAGTTGCCTCATAATATATATATATAATTAGTGTGCATGCATGGCCTACCATGCATTCGTGCATATATTTTAATGTATATTTGAACATATTCTTGGGGATTTCAATCTCTCTCTCTCGATCATCTATATATCGTTGGTGGCCAAAAAACACACATATATATATATGCATGCAATTTATGCGTAAAGGCGCGGGTGCCTCTAATAATGTGTGTGCGCACTCGATCGATGATCCCTAAACCTTAAACAACCCTAAAACCCCTAAATCCCTAATCCCTAAACCCTAAACACCCTAAACACTAAACCCTAAACCCTAGACCCTAAACGTACCCTAACCCTAACCCTAAACCCTAGCTAATCCTAAACCCCAATTAAACCCTATGTATAGGCCAACGACACTTAATTGTGCATCGATCGAGCGGGTCATGGGTGCCTCGCGATCCTCTAATAAAATTAAATGTGCCATGCATTAACCATAAACCATATATATGTAACTAACCCTAGCTAATCAACCCTACTTAATTAAAACACATAACCCTAAACTATACTAGATATAACCCGATCTAATAAAAACATGCTCTATATATAGCAGCTAGCTAGCAAACCGTAGATTAACACCAATTAAAATATACATGGCCTATATCGATCATGTTGTATAACATATCCCTGAGATTCATTAATTAATTATATAATTATCGTGATAAATTAATTAACTTGAACTTTGACAAGTTCTCTCGAATGAAAACACATTTGATTAAGTTGCCTCATAATATATATATATATATTAGTGTGCATGCATGGCCTACAATGCATTCGTGCATATATTTTAATGTATATTTGAACATATTCTTGGGGATTTCAATCTCTCTCTCTCTCGATCATCTATATATCGTTGGTGGCCCAAAAAACACACATATATATGCATGCAATTTAGGCGCGGGTGCCTCTAATAATGTGTGTGCGCACTCGATCGATGATCCCTAAACCTTAAACAACCCTAAAACCTTAAATCCCTAATCCCTAAACCCTAAACACCCTAAACACTAAACCCTAAACCCTAGACCCTAAACATACCCTAACCCTAACCCTAACCCTAACCCTAAACCCTAGCTAATCCTAAACCCCAATTAAACCCTATGTATAGGCCAACGACACTTAATTGTGCATCGATCGAGCGGGTCATGGGTGCCTCGTGATCCTCTAATAAAATTAAATGTGCCGTGCATTAACCCTAAACCATATATATGTAACTAACCCTAGCTAATCAACCCTACTTAATTAAAACACATAACCCTAAACTATACTAGCTAGCTATAACCCGATCCAATAAAAACATGCTCTATATATAGCAGCTAGCTAGCAAACCGTAGATTAACACCAATTAAAATATACATGGCCTATATCGATCATGTTGCATAACATATCCCTGAGATTCATTAATTAATTATATAATTATCGTGATAAATTAATTAACTTGAACTTTGACAAGTTCTCTCGAATGAAAACACATTTGATTAAGTTGCCTCATAATATATATATAATTAGTGTGCATGCATGGCCTACAATGCATTCGTGCATATATTTTAATGTATATTTGAACATATTCTTGGGGATTTCAATCTCTCTCTCTCTCGATCATCTATATATCGTTGGTGGCCCAAAAAACACACATATATATGCATGCAATTTATGCGTAACGGCGCGGGTGCCTCTAATAATGTGTGTGCGCACTCGATCGATGATCCCTAAACCTTAAACAACCCTAAAACCTTAAATCCCTAATCCCTAAACCCTAAACACCCTAAACACTAAACCCTAAACCCTAGACCCTAAACGTACCCTAACCCTAACCCTAAACCCTAGCTAATCCTAAACCCCAATTAAACCCTATGTATAGGCCAACGACACTTAATTGTGCATCGATCGAGCGGGTCATGGGTGCCTCGTGATCCTCTAATAAAATTAAATGTGCCATGCATTAACCCTAAACCATATATATGTAACTAACCCTAGCTAATCAACCCTACTTAATTAAAACACATAACCCTAAACTATACTAGCTAGCTATAACCCGATCTAATAAAAACATGCTCTATATATAGCAGCTAGCTAGCAAACCGTAGATTAACACCAATTAAAATATACATGGCCTATATCGATCATGTTGTATAACATATCCCTGAGAATCATTAATTAATTATATAATTATCGTGATAAATTAATTAACTTGAACTTTGACAAGTTCTCTCGAATGAAAACACATTTGATTAAGTTGCCTCATAATATATATATAATTAGTGTGCATGCATGGCCTACAATGCATTCGTGCATATATTTTAATGTATATTTGAACATATTCTTGGGGATTTCAATCTCTCTCTCTCTCGATCATCTATATATCGTTGGTGGCCCAAAACACACACATATATACGCATGCACTTGATGCGTAAAGGCGCGGGTGCCTCTAATAATGTGTGTGCGCACTCGATCGATGATCCCTAAACCTTAAACAACCCTAAAACCCTAATCCCTAATCCCCTAAACCCTAAACACCCTAAACACACTAAACCCTAGACCCTAAACACCCTAAACACTAAACCCTAAACCCTAGACCCTAAACACCGTAAACCCTAAACCCTAAACCCTAAACCCTAAACCCTAAAACCCTAAACCCTAAACCCTAAACCCTAAACCCTAAACCCTATAAACACCCTAAACACTAATTAAACCCTAAACCCTAGACCCTAAACACTAAACCCTAAACCCTAGACCCTAAACACCGTAAACACTAAACCCTAAACCCTAAACACCCTAAACACTAATTAAACCCTAAACCATAGACCCTAAACACTAGACCCTAAACCCTAGACCCTAAACACCCTAAACACTAAACCCTAGACCCTCTAAACACCATAAACACTAAACCCTAAACCCTAGACCCTAGCTAAACACCCAAAACACTAAACCCTAAACCCAGCTAGCTAACCCTAAACCCTAATTAAACCCTATATATAGGCCAACGACACTTAATTGTGCATCAAGCAGGCCAGGGGTGCCTCGCGGTCCTCTAGTTAAATTAAATGTGACATGCATTAACCCTAAACCATATATATATAACTAACCCCTAGCTAATCAAACCCTAGTTAATTAAAACACATAACCCTAAACTATACTAGCTATAACCCGATCTAATAAAAACATGCTCTATATATAGCATGCAGCTAGCTAGCAAAAACGGTAGATTAAAACCAATTAATATATACATGGCCTATATATCGATCATATGTTGTATAACATCTCCCTGAGATTCATTAATTAATTATATAATTATCGATGATAAATTAATTAACTTGAATTTTGACAAGTTCTCTCGAATGAAAACACATTTGATTAAGTTTCCTCATAATATATATATAATTAGTGTGCATGCATGGCCTACCATGCATGCATTAATTCGTGCATATATTTTAATATATATTTGAACATATTCTTGGGGAATTTCAATCTCTCTCTCTCGATCATCTATATGTCGTTGGTGGCCAAAAAACACACACATATACGCATGCACTTTATGCGCAAAGGCGCGTGTGCCTCTAATAATGTGTGTGTGCGCACTCGATCGATGATCCCTAAACCTTAAACCCTAAATAAACCCTAATCCCTAATCCCTAAACCCTAAACACCATAAACATTAAACCCTAAACCCTAACCTCCTAACCCTAAACCCTAATTAAACCCTATATATATAGGCCAATGACACTTAATTATGCATCAAGCAGGCCAGGGGTGCCTCGCGGTCCTCTAATTAAATTAAATGTGCCATGCATATATATGTGTTTAATTTGGGGATTTCAATCGCTCTCTCGTATGTAGCTCTCTCTACCTCTATCTCTCTCTCTCTCTCTCTCTCTCGTTGGTGGCCAACAACACACACATGCACTTTGTGCGCAAAGGCATGCGCCTCTAATAATGTGTGCGCAGTCGATCGATCTAGTTTTGATTAATCATAGCACACAAATAAAGAAGTTGTATTTGAATCCACACAACCTAATCTAAAACACATAACCCCTAACATGGCCTAATTAATTAACCCTTCTCGATCTCTACCTAATTAGTGGAAATTGCACAAAATCAAAAGGGGTCCCTCACTAATTATGCATATCTGCTAGATTGTGATAAACTTTTGCCACATATATATTTGGTGGATGGGTGCATCTTGGCATGTAAACAATTAGTGTTTGCAAATGGCGTTGTCAAAATTTATGTACAAATGATTTCTTTCCATCCAAAGTGCATAAAATGGGAGTTTTAATGAAGAAAGTACAAATAAAACAGCTCAACATGCTTCCACACCCCGATTTTCACACGAAGTAGAGCATATTTAAAGGATAATTCCAGAGTTTTACTATTTTTCAAGCAACTTTGCTAATTTCCCCCACTCACATGACTTTATGTCGATTTAACGAAAATATGGCGAATTTAAACTACATGGGCGGGATAGTTTGAATTGTGCGCGCGGCAAAGGGAACCGCCTATTCCTCAACCTTGTGCACGGCAAATTACACACGCAACTCCATTAAACGCCACCTACCGACCTTAATTATCACCCCGGCGGCCCGGCCGCATGACCCCCCACCCACCCGTACACAACTTATCCCCGTCCGTGCGAAGAGCTTCCCCTCCCCGTCCCGTCCGTGCGAAGAAGAAGCTTCCCCTCCCCGTCGTTCTTCTCGAGACGCACCGGCGGTCAAGTTGATCCACGGTAGGGCTGCTATCTCTAGCTCAATCATGTATCGGGCAAGACAGCCTAACGATTTATATTTTCTTGATGCTGCTAAAAAAATTCGTCAGTATGCTCGAACTAATTGGCACTTTATAGTTTTCCGCTCGATTTGTCATCGATCAATTTGTTCATTTGCGTGGGCATATAGAGTCAGTTCTGCACTCGATCCGTTAATTTGCTGAAATGCCATGGCAGAGTTTTGTACACGATCTGTTTGCTAAAATGTCGATGGGCATTTTTTGTTTTGTACTCGACATGATTGCTGAAATGCATAATCATGTAGTATAGTTTTGTACTCGATGGATATACATTTCCTACTTCGCCTTAAATTAATCACCAACCACTGTATCTCATAATTAAACAGATGGACAGAACTTGGAAACTGCATGGACACTTATGTTCCCCTTCATATATAAATGGTGTTCAACCCTTTATGGGGTTTATTAGAGCTCATGATGGTCACAACCTGGACGTGTATTGCCCGCGCTGCACATGTATGAATGGTGAGAAGAGGCCTCACCCTGTAGTGGCAGATCATTTACACATTTTTGGGATGGACCGCACATATGTTAGGCGGGTTTAGCATGGTGAACCATATAATGATCCTTTAGCAGGAGAAGCAGATCTTGCTCACACTGTATGTGTGCTGGCATATGTAGTTAATTATTTATATTGATGCTGCCGCTGTTTCAATCAATAGTTTGCATTGCTGTGCAAGGTTCTGTACTCAAATTTAACTTGTTGCAGATGGATGGACGGGAAGGAGAGAAAAAGCGCTTGCTTCAGGAAACGGGTTTCAGCTCTGGGACATGTGCTGTGCCAGATGAGAAGGTAAATATGTAAAACGGCATTTGTTCAGGTTGCATCCCTTAGATGTTTGTCTAATCGGTTGATGTACTAATTGCAGAAGCATAGAGTTAAAGAGGTCTCTCAGTTTGATGGGAGATTTGAAGATGAATCTCAGTTTGATGCACCTGTGGATGGTACTGATGACGAGCCTTTCATAGACGAAGGTCCTGCACCTGAGATTATCCAGCCTACAGAAGGAGGCCGTGGACCGAGTACACAGCTTTGCGTTGAAGTGGATGCACGCCCGGAGATCATCACGGGCGTCCGGGTAGTCTCAAGACCACCCAGCCCTGATGCACCTGTGGATGGTACTGATGACGAGCCTCTCATAGACGAAGGTCCTGCACCTGAGATTATCCAGCCTACAGAAGGAGGCCGTGGACCGAGTACACAGCTTTGCGTTGAAGAGGATGCACACCCGGAGATCATCAGGGGTAGTCTCAGGACCACCCAGCCCTGATGCAAAATGTTGAGCTACTTTATGATTCGTACTCTTATGTTCTGGTGCTGTAGTATGTTATGATTTGTACGCCTTTGGCGCTAGATTAAGCATTCAGTGGATGATCGCGTTGCAAAATTCGACACCCACACAATCAGTTCATCGTACAAGTAGTAGCACAATTACTTCTACAGCGATTCCTGCCAGCGCATTAGTTGGTAGCATGAAACACTTTCAGGTACTCCCCTCTGATTCATATTAATTGACTCAATTCTGTCTAGATATGGATGTATCTAGATGCATTTGTTAACTAGACTAACAAACTTGAGTCAGTTAATATGAATCCGTGTAAACCGCCCAAGTCCTCGAGCAGCTAGTTTATTGACTCTGGACTCCAAGCCTCTCGCGGCAAGCCATCGACGAAGCTTTGACCAGATCTTGGCCCGCAATTTTTTTTGTGTGGCGAATAGCAAAGCTTTGACCAGTTCCTCTCGGGATACAGCACGCCGGTGAGCTTGCACGGTTGCCATGAGCACTTTCCGGCGGAACTTCCTCTTCAGCGCCCTCAAGCCGCTGCTGCGAGACAGCACGCAGTGCCTCGAGGTGGACGGAATTCTGGATCTCAGGGCGGGTGGTCCGCATCGTCCGGGAACGATCTCCAGCGGGTTAACGAGGACATGCATGGCGGCCAGGGGATTTGTTTTTTGTTTTTTTTTTGGTTTGAGCTTGGGATTTGGGGTTTTTTCGGATAGGGGAGGAGGAACCGAGGAAGAGGAAGGAACAGCCGCGTGCTTGGCGCGTGGCGGTGTGCTTGAATTTCGAATTTTTGTGAAATGTTTCATTTCCCCGCTACAATTCGGGGGTTTCTTGACGCGCCAATGCGTCCCGCCGGGCAGCTTCAAGTAAATTTGGGGTGCCACACTATGGGCCCTAGTTTCAGTGAGACATGTAATGACTAGTCACATCAGTAAGTTCACTGTGTAATAAAATATGTTACCCCTCCCCTTTATGTAGCACCCCTTCTCTCCCGATCGAGTGCCGATTGCCGACGGATGCAAGCCGCTAGCTCGATCCCCTCCTTTCGCCTCCACCGTCCAGGCATCCAGCTTGGAGGGGCAAGCTGCATCTAGCCCAAGCGGATTAGGTAGGACTAGTAATGTTCTCTCCTTTCTCGAGATCGGTTCTTTTTTCCTCTCCTCGATATCTTGCGCATCTCTTTCCTATTCTGGGCAAAGGGGTGTCTTTCTGGTCACCCTCGAGCTGGGAGTGATTGATGGGGGTGGGGGCGGGGGCTACCTTTGCTTGGATTGGGGTGTTCTTCCTTTATTTGTCGACATTTGCAACCTTTGTAGTTTCTGCTGATCCTCACTGTATCTTTTGTCAGCTTGTACAGGAAAGGTAAGACCTCGGCGGTGGGGGCAATGGAGCGTAAGGCCACCACGCATGTGGGCAGTTGGCTGAGCCTGAGCTGCGTCCCCAGCCCCGCGAAGCAGGTACTCCGTTTGCTTATCCACTCTTTACCTTTTAAGTGTCTCTCTGGTCTCTGCATCCTCAATCTGTTCCTGTTCTGGAATATGCTTAAAGTAGCACATGTCTTCAGCTGTTTGTGCGTAAAGCCTCTGTGACACCATGCTCTATATTCTCTGTATCAGGTTGGTACCTCCAGGTTCCGTGCTGAGGCTATGGGGAACGAGAATAGCGCCCCACCTGCTGCAGGAGCATGGCCCGATCTGCAGCACAAGAAGCGAAATGCCACTGCCGAGCTGGGCAGGGACCGCCCAGGGGTAATTTTTTTAACCAACTTACCATGATGTAGTCTGAATCTGATACTCCCTCAGATCCAAATTAATTGACTCAACTATCTGTAGATACGGATGTATCTAGATGTGTTTTAGCTCTAGATACTACTGCCTCCATCCCAAAGCTTTGGGCTTATATTATTTTTAGAAAGTCAAACTATACCATGTTTGACTAAGCTTTTACCAAAAATCAGTAACATGCAAAATACAAAATTAATATCATTAAATAGATAATAAAATATATTTTCCTACGGTATCTACACAGTATTATATTTGTTGATAGAATGTTCTAAAATTTTGGTCAAACTTTGCTTGTTTTGATTTCTCAAAAATAAATAAGGCTTAAGCTTTTGGATGGTGGTAGTACATAGCGTGTAACTCACACGTTCGTTGGGAACCCCAAGAGGAAGGTATGATGCGCACGTAGCAAGTTTTCCCTCAGAAAGAAACCAAGGTTTAATCGAACCAGGAGGAGCCAAGAAGCACGTTGAAGGTTGATGGTCGCGAAATGTGATTCGGCGCAACACCAGGGATTCCGGCGCCAACGCGGAACCTGCACAACACAACCAAAGTACTTTGCCCCAACGAAACGATGAGGTTGTCAATCTCACCGGCTTGCGTAACAAAGGATTAAACGTATCGAGTGGAAGATGTTTGCAAAGAAAACAGTAAAACACAATTGCAGTATTGTATGCTATGTAAAGAATAGGACCGGGGTCCACAGTTCACTAGAGGTGTCTCTCCCATAAGATAAAAGCATGTTGGGTGAACAAATTACAGTCGGGCAATTGACAAATAGAGAAAGGCATAACAATGCATATACATGATATGATAAATATAGTGAGATTTAATTGGGCATTACGACAAAGTACATAGACCGCCATCCAACTGCATCTATGCCTAAAAAGTCCACCTTCAGGTTATCATCCGAACCCCCTCCGTATTAAGTTGCAAAGCAACAGACAATTGCATTAAGTATGGTGCGTAATGTAATCAACAACTACATCCTTAGACATAGCATCAATGTTTTATCCCTAGTGGCAACAGCACATCCACAACCTTAGAACTTTCTGTCACTGTCCCAGATTCAATGGAGGCATGAACCCACTATCGAGCATAAATACTCCCTCTTGGAGTTAAGAGTAAAAACTTGGCCAGAGCCTCTACTAATAACGGAGAGCATGCAAGATCATAAACAACACATGAACAATAGATTGATAATCACCATAATCATAGTACTCTCTATCCATCGGATCCCGACAAACATAACATATAGAATTACATATAGATGATCTTGATCATGTTAGGCAGCTCACAAGATCCAACAATGAAGCACAACAAGGAGAAGACGACCATCTAGCTACTGCTATGGACCCATGGTCCAGGGGTGAACTACTCACTCATCACTCCGGAGGCGACCATGGCGGTGTAGAGTCCTCCGGGAGATGAATCCCCTCTCCGGCAGGGTGCCGGAGGCGATCTCCAGAATCCCCCGAGATGGGATTCGCGGCGGCGGCGTCTCTGGAAGGTTTTCCGTATCGTGGCTCTCGGTCTGGGGGTTTCGCGACGGAAGCTTTAAGTAGGCGGAGGGTCAACGCGGGGGGCCACACGAGGGCCCGGGGGACAGGTCGGCGCGGCCGGGGCACGGGCCGCGCCGGCCACCCCTGGCCTCCTCGTGGCCCCACTTCGTTAGGTCTTCGGTCTTCTGGAAGCTTCGTGCAAAAATAGGACCCTGGGCGAAAGTTTCGTCCAATTCCGAGAATATTTCTTTACTAGGATTTCTGAAACCAAAAACAGCAGAAAACAACAATGGCTCTTCGGCATCTTGTTAATAGGTTAGTTCCAGAAAATGCATAAATATGACATATAATGTGCATAAAACATGTAGGTATCATCAATAAAGTAGCATGGAACATAAGAAATTATCGATACGTTGGAGACGTATCAGCATCCCCAAGCTTAGTTCTGCTCGTCCCGAGCAGGTAAAACGATAACAAAGATAATTTCTGAAGTGACATGCCATCATAATCTTGATCATACTATTTGTAAACATATGTAATGAATGCAGCGATCAAAGCAAAGGTAATGACATGAGTAAACAACTGAATCATAAAGCAAAGACTTTTCATGAATAGTACTTCAAGACAAGCATCAATAAGTCTTGCATAAGAGTTAACTCATAAAGCAATAAATCAAAGTAAAGGTGTTGAAGCAACACATAGGAAGATTAAGTTTCAGCGGTTGCTTTCAACTTATAACATGTATATCTCATGGATATTGTCAACATAAAGTAATATAACAAGTGCAATATGCAAGTATGTAGGAATCAATGCACAGTTCACACAAGTGTTTGCTTCTTAAGGTGGAAGGAGATAGGTAAACTGACTCAACAATAAAAGTAAAAGAATGGTCCTTCAAAGAGGAAAGCATCGATTGCTGTATTTGTGCTAGAGCTTTTATTTTGAAAACATGAAACAATTTTGTCAACGGTAGTAATAAAGCATATGAGTTATGAAAATTATATCTTACAAGTTGCAAGCCTCACGCATAGTATACTAATAGTGCCCGCACCTCGTCCTACTTAACTTGGACTACCGGGTCTTCGCATGCCATGTTTCAACCAAGTGTCACAAAGGGGTACCTCCATGCCGCCTGTACAAAGGTCTAAGGAGAATGCTCGCATTTTGGATTTCTCGCTTTTGATTATTCTCAACTTAGACATCCATACCGGGACAACATGGACAACAGATAATGGACTCCTCTTAAATGCATAAGCATGTAGCAATGATTATTATTCTCATATGAGATTGAGGATATATGTCCAAAACTGAAACTTCCACCATGATTCATGGCTTTAGTTAGCGGCCCAATGTTCTTCTCTAACAATTTTGCATGCTCCAACCACTAAAATGATAGACCTTCAGACAAGACGGACATGCATAGCAACTCACATGATATTCAACAATAGTTGATGGCGTTCCCCAGAAGCATGGTTATCGCACAACAAGCAACTTAATAAAATATAAAGTGCATAAGTACATATTCAATACTACGATAGTTTTTAAGGCTATTTTGTCCCATGAGCTATATATTGCAAAGGTGAATGATGGAATTTTAAAGGTAGCACTCAAGCAATTTACTTTGGAATGGCGGAGAAATACCATGTAGTAGGTAGGTATGGTGGACACAAATGGCATAGTAGTTGGCTCAAGGATTTTGGATGCATGAGAAGTATTCCCTCTCGATACAAGGTTTAGGCTAGCAAGGTTATTTGAAGCAAACTCAAGGATGAACAAGTGCAGCAAAACTCACATAAAAGACATATTGTAAACATTATAAGACTCTACACTGTCTTCCTTGTTGTTCAAAACTCAATACTAGATATTATCTAGACCTTAGAGAAACCAAATATGCAAATCAAATTTTAGCAAGCTCTATGTATTTCTTCATTAATGGGTGCAAAGCATATGATGCAAGAGCTTAAACATGAGCACAACAATTGCCAAGTATCACATTATCCAAGACATTTTTTAGAATTACTACATGTAGCATTTTCCAATTCCAACCATATAACAATTTAACGAAGAAGAAACTTCGCCATGAACATTATGAGTAAAGCCTAAGGACACATGTGTCCATATGCAACAGCGGAGCGTGTCTCTCTCCCACAAAGTGAATGCTAGGATCCATCTTATTCAAACAAAAACAAAAACGAAAACAAACCGACGCTCCAAGTAAAGAACACAAGATGTGATTGAATAAAAATATAGTTTCAGGGGAGGAACCTGATGATGTTGTCGATGAAGAAGGAGATGCCTTGGGCATCCCCAAGCTTAGACGCTTGAGTCTTCTTAAAATATGCAGGGGTGAACCACGGGGCATCCCCAAGCTTAGAGCTTTCACTCCTCTTGATCATAGTATATCATTCTCCTCTCTTGACCCTTGAAAACTTCCTTCACACCAAACTTCAAGCAAACTCATTAGAGGGTTAGTGCACAATTAATAATTCACTCATTCAGAGGTGACACAATCATTATTTTCACTTCTGGACATTGCATAATGCTACTGGACATTAGTGGATCAAAGAAATAAATCCAACATAGCAAAAGAGGCAATGCGAAATAAAAGGCAGAATCTGTCAAAAACAGAACAGTCCGTAAAGACGAATTTAGAAATGGCACCAGACTTGCTCAAATGGAAAAACTCAAAACTAATGAAAGTTGCGTACATATCTGAGGATCACGCTCGTAAATTGGCAGATTTTTTCGAATTTTCTACAGAGAATTGTGCCCAGATTCGTGACAGACAGCAATGCTGTTTCTGCGCAGCAATCCCAAATATAACATCAACTTTGACATAGAAACTTTACTTGGCACAAAAACTTGATAAGGAGAGGTTGCTACAGTAGTAAACAACTTCCAAGACTCAACAAAACAAAAAATTGCTGTAGGTAAAAACATGGGTTGTCTCCCATAAGCGCTTTTCTTTAACGCCTTTCAGCTAGGCGCAGAAAGTGCAAATCAAGTAACATCGAGAGTAGAAGCATCAACATCATAGCTTGTTCTAATAATAGAATCAAAAGGCAACTTCATTCTCTTTCTAGGGAAGTGTTCCATACCTTTCTTGAGAGGAAATTGATATTTAATATTACCTTCCCTCATATCAATAACAGCACCAACGGTTCGAAGAAAAGGTCTTCCCAACACAATTGGACAAGATGCATTGCATTCGATATCCAAGACAACAAAATCAACGGGGACAAGGTTATTGTTAACCGTAATATGCACATTATCAATCCTCCCCAAAGGTTTCTTTTTAACATTATCGGCAAGATTAACATCCAAATAACAATTCTTCAATGGTGGCAAGTCAAGCATATCATAAATCTTTTTAGGCATAACAGAAATACTTGCACCAAGATCACATAAAGCATTACATTCAAAGTCATTGAATTTCATTTTAATGATGGGCTCCCAACCATCCTCTAACTTTCTAGGAATAGAAGTTTCAAGTTTTAGTTTCTCTTCTCTAGCTTTTATGAGAGCATTTGTAATATGTTTTGTAAAGGCTAAATTTATAGCACTAGCATTAGGACTTTTAGCAAGTTTTTGTAAGAACTTTATAACTTCAGAGATGTGGCAATCATCAAAATCTAAATCATTATGAGCTACAGCAATGGGATCATTGTTCCCAAGGTTGGAAAAAATTTCAGCAGTTTTATCACAAGCAGTTTCAGCAGTTTTAGCAATTTCAGGCAGTTTTGTACGCTTTGCACTAGGAGTAGAAACATTGCCAACACCAATTATTTTACCATTGATAGTAGGAGGTGCAGCAACATGTGAAGAATTAGCATTACTAGTGGTGGTGATAGTCCAAACTTTAGCTACATTATTCTCTTTAGCTAGTTTTTCATTTTCTTCTCTATCCCACCTAGCACGCAGTTCAGCCATTAATCTTATATTCTCATTAATTCTAACTTGGATGGCATTTGCTGTAGTAGTAATCTTATTATCAATATCATTATTAGGCATAACTTTCAATTTTAAAAGATTAACATCAGAGGCAAGCCTATCAACTCTAGAAGCGATAGTATCAATTTTATCAAGCTTTTCCTCAACAGATTTGTTAAAAGCAGTTTGTGTACTAATAAATTCTTTAAGCATGGCTTCAAGACCAGAGGGTACACTCCTATTATTATTGTAAGAATTCCCATAAGAATTACCATAACCATTACCATTAGCAGAAGGATATGGCCTATAATTATTACCAGAGTTGTTCCTATAAGCATTGTTGTTGAAATTATTATTTTTAATGAAATTCACATCAACATTTTCTTCTTGAGCAACCAATGAAGCTAAAGGAACATTATTTGGATCTACATTAGATCTACCATTCACAAGCATAGACATAATCACATCAATCTTATCACTCAAGGAAGAGGTTTCTTCAACAGAATTTACCTTCTTACCTTGTGGAGCTCTTTCCGTGTGCCATTCAGAGTAATTTATCATCATATCATCAAGAAGTTTTGTAGCCGCCCCCAATGTGATGGACATAAAGGTACCTCCAGCAGCTGAATCCAATAAATTCCGCGAAGAAAAATTTAGTCCTGCATAGAAGGTTTGGATGATCATCCAAGTAGTCAGTCCATGGGTTGGGCAATTCTTTACCAAAGTTTTCATTCTCTCCCAAGCTTGAGCAACATGTTCAGTATCTAATTGTTTAAAATTCATTATGCTACTTCTCAAAGATATAATTTTAGCGGGAGGATAATATCTACCAATAAAAGCATCCTTGCATTTAGTCCATGAATCAATACTATTCTTAGGCAAAGATAGCAACCAATCTTTAGCTCTTCCTCTTAATGAGAAAGGAAACACTTTCAATTTAATAATATCACCATCTACATCTTTATACTTTTGCATTTCACAAAGTTCAACAAAATTATTGAGATGGGCAGCAGCATCATCAGAACTAACACCAGAAAATTGATCTCTCATAACCAAATTCAGTAAAGCAGGTTTAATTTCAAAGAATTCTGCTGTAGTAGCAGGTGGAGCAATAGGTGTGCATAGGAAATCATTATTATTTGCATTTGTGAAGTCACACAATTTAGTATTTTCATGGTTGGCCATTTTAGCAACAGTAAATAAAACAAACTAGATAAAGTAAATGCAAGTAACTAATTTTTTTGTGTTTTCGATATAGAGAGCAAGACAGTAAATAAAGTAAAACTAGCAACTAATTTTTTTGTGTTTTAATTTAGTGCAGCAAACAAAGTAGTAAATAAAATAAAGCAAGACAAAAACAAAGTAAAGAGATTGAGAAGTGGAGACTCCCCTTGCAGCGTGTCTTGATCTCCCCGGCAACGGCGCCAGAAAAAGAGCTTGATGGCGTGTAACTCACACGTTCGTTGGGAACCCCAAGAGGAAGGTATGATGCGCACGGTAGCAAGTTTTCCCTCAGAAAGAAACCAAGGTTTAATCGAACCAGGAGGAGCCAAGAAGCACATTGAAGGTTGATGGTCGCGAAATGTGATGCGGCGCAACACCAGGGATTCCGGCGCCAACGTGGAACCTGCACAACACAACCAAAGTACTTTGCCCCAACGAAACAGTGAGGTTGTCAATCTCACCGGCTTGCTGTAACAAAGGATTAAACGTATCGAGTGGAAGATGTTTGCAAAGAAAACAGTAAAACACAATTGCAGTATTGTATGCTATGTAAAGAATAGGACCGGGGTCCACAGTTCACTAGAGGTGTCTCTCCCATAAGATAAAAGCATGTTGGGTGAACAAATTACAGTCGGGCAATTGACAAATAGAGAAAGGCATAACAATGCATATACATGATATGATAAATATAGTGAGATTTAATTGGGCATTACGACAAAGTACATAGACCGCCATCCAACTGCATCTATGCCTAAAAAGTCCACCTTCAGGTTATCATCCGAACCCCCTCCAGTATTAAGTTGCAAAGCAACAGACAATTGCATTAAGTATGGTGCGTAATGTAATCAACAACTACATCCTTAGACATAGCATCAATGTTTTATCCCTAGTGGCAACAGCACATCCACAACCTTAGAACTTTCTGTCACTGTCCCAGATTCAATGGAGGCATGAACCCACTATCGAGCATAAATACTCCCTCTTGGAGTTAAGAGTAAAAACTTGGCCAGAGCCTCTACTAATAACGGAGAGCATGCAAGATCATAAACAACACATGAACAATAGATTGATAATCACCATAATCATAGTACTCTCTATCCATCGGATCCCGACAAACACAACATATAGAATTACATATAGATGATCTTGATCATGTTAGGCAGCTCACAAGATCCAACAATGAAGCACAACAAGGAGAAGACGACCATCTAGCTACTGCTATGGACCCATGGTCCAGGGGTGAACTACTCACTCATCACTCCGGAGGCGACCATGGCGGTGTAGAGTCCTCCGGAGATGAATCCCCTCTCCGGCAGGTGCCGAGGCGATCTCCGAATCCCCCGAGATGGGATTCGGCGGCGGCGTCTCTGAAGGTTTTCCGTATCGTGGCTCTCGGCTGGGGTTTCGCGACGGAGCTTTAAGTAGGCGGAGGGTCAACGCGGGGGCCACGAGGGGCCCAGGGACAGGTCGGCGCGGCCGGGCTAGCCGCCGCCACCCCCCCTGGCCTCCTCGTGGCCCCACTTCGTTAGGTCTTCGGTCTTCTGGAAGCTTCGTGCAAAAATAGGACCCTGGGCGAAAGTTTCGTCCAATTCCGAGAATATTTCTTTACTAGGATTTCTGAAACCAAAACAGCAGAAAACAGCTGGCTCTTCGGCATCTTGTTAATAGGTTAGTTCCAGAAAATGCATAAATATGACATATAATGTGCATAAAACATGTAGGTATCATCAATAAAGTAGCATGGAACATAAGAAATTATCGATACGTTGGAGACGTATCAGTAGTACATTCATATCTAGACAAAGCTGAGTTAACTAGTTTTTTTGTCTGTCCATAGCTAGTGTTCACGCTGCAAAAGGCTAAGAGCATCCACTATATGCATCAGTCTATCTCATACAGTAATTCAATATCACTGCTGAGGTCTGCCTTTTGTTTTGCTATTCATATGCAGACTGAAACTTTAGGGCCTTTACTCAAAAGGAAGATCAAAACTGCGGCTGATCAGGCTGCCAGTATGTTGATGCCGCCCCATCTTCTAAATGCCTCTACAAGCACAAGGCCACGCACCAGCTGGGTGGTGATCTTTTAATGAATATGGTATATTTTCTTAATCCACAAAACATGCCTTGATTTTTCTCTGTTTATTGTCGGTTTTTTCTATGCTTGCCAAAAGTTTACAACAACAACAACAACAACCAAGCCTTTCAGTCCCAAACAAGTTGGGGTAGGCTAGAGTTGAAACCCATAAGATCTCGAAGCCAAAAGTTTAGAAACACCAAATTCGTTTGCTTACAATCATCATACAGTAATGTTCATCTACTCCAGTTCCCCTAACCCAACATAAAATGATGTTAATTTCGATTTTTAGATTAAAAGAGCACCATTAGGCGCTGTTAATTACGACTTTGAGATTAAAATGTCATTTGCAATTGTTAATTACAATTTTGAGACAATTGGTTAGTTTAACCTCGATCTCTTCTGCTCTCCATTTTTCCCAACCGAACAAAAATGTAACCATTCCATTCCTCTGAAATGGAACCATTCCATTCCATTCCACGCTGTTTCAGAACCGAACACACCCTTGCATTGTTGTGAACTGTTGTCCATACACGGCCATACCCTTCCACTTACATCTAGCACTATATGCATCAGTCTGTCTCAGAGTCATTCAATATCACTGCTGAGATCTGTTCCCATTCTTATGCAGGCTGAAACTGCTGCGCCTTTACTCAAGTGGATGCAAAATGGGGCTAATGAGGCTGCTGTGAGGACGATGGTGCCGGCACCATCTTCCGAAAACCTCTACAAGCACGAGGCCATGGGCCAGCTGGGTGGTGACCTTTTAATGAATCTGGTATATTTTCTTAATCCACATACATGATTTCATTATTATCTGTTTAATTACTGTTGGCTTTGTCTAATGCTTACCAAAAGTTCAGAAACACTGCGTTTGCTTACAATCATCATACACTAATTTTTCACTTTTCAGTCTGTCTCATCCAGTATATAAACTGTTGATTTCCATTGGCTTCTTTTGTAATCATTTGCATTGTTGTCAACTGTTCTCTATGCACAACCCTATTCTTCCACTTACACCCGCACTATTTGCATCAGTCTATCTCATAGATTTATTAAATATCAATGATGAGTTCTGTTGCTATTCATATGCAGGATGAAACTTCTGTTCCTCTACTCAAATGGATAAAAAATGATCCTGATGAGGCTGCTGTGAAGACGATGGTGCTGCCACCATCTTCTGAAAACCTCCTCAAGCACAAGGCCACGGGCCAGCTGGGTGGTACCCTTTTCAGTAAGCATGTATATTTTCTTAATCCTCATACATGATTTGATTTTTGTCTGTTTATTGCCGGCTTTGTCTAATGCTTACCAATAGTTCAGAAACACACACACCTATTCTTCCACTTACATCCAGCACTATATGCATCAGTGTCTCATAGATTCATTTTATATATCACTGCTGATGTCTGTTGCTCTTCAATTTTTATATGCAGACTGAAACTGCTAAGCCTTCATTGGTCAAAAGGATTGCAACTGCTGCTGATGAGGCATCTGCAGAGGCTGCCACCAAGTTACTGTCAGCCCCACCTTCTGGATGCTTATATAAGCTCAAGTCCAAGGATCAGCCGGGCCGTAACCATCCAAGGGTTCGGGTATATTTTCTTAAGCCACATATACATGCCATGATTTATGTCTGATATTATCACTGGCTCTGTCTAATGCTTTTTGGAATTCGGAAACACCAAATTAGCATGCTTATATTCATCATACACTAATTTTTCACTGTTCAGTTTGTAACATAGTGTTATGCACTTGCTTGTCAACATTTGCATTGCTCTGAACTATGCACTTTACACAACCTAATTCTTCCACTTACGTTCAGCGCTACGCACCAGTAGTACCTCCCATGTTTCCTTCACCATCCCGATGCCGAGCTTGCGGGAATATGGCGGGCCCATGTACATACCCCGCATATAACACCTCCTATGGCTCTATCTACCTTTCTAGTAGCTCCTTCACAGAGTTACAGGTATGTATTCTCAGTGGTTTAGCATGAATTGGCATATAGTAAAGTCTTGTTTTTAGTCTTCCTGCTTCTTACATTTGTATCAATTTTCACATGCAGACTGTACCTTGTGAACTTCGTCCAATGATTAACCAGATGTGTCCGCATGAAGGATCTTTCACTATGCATGGCAATGGCAAATTGATGAACACCTACACGGTCTATGAGGTGTATGTCTACAAGACGCAGGCCATCACATATTTGTATGGACATGATTGGAGAAAGTTTGCTTTTGACTACGGTCTGAAGAAGGGCGACGAGCTGAGGATCAGAAACTCAAACGGGCAGATATACGTAACTGCTTACAGAGTTGGAGACACTTCCAAATATATAATATGTAACTTTTTTCTACTCATATCTTTTGATAACTGCATTCTGAGCAGTTGTTCTAAACCATTCCCTCTGTTCTAGCTTGCTGGGTTTAACATGATCAAAGCTGCAGATCCCCTGATGGAACAGGAGCGGATGTCACAAAGGGCAACCACACCAGCACCGGCACCGGCTTCCCACTCTCCTGCATCAGCACCGGTTCCTGTACCAGCTCTGTTTACTGCATCTACCCAGCAGTCCCCTACATCAGCATTGGTTCCTGTAGAGGCCCCATATACTACACATGCCCAGCAGGCTCCTGCATCAGCACTGGTTCCTCTAGCTGCACCGTTTCTGCACCTGCCCAACAGTCTCCTGCATCAGCACCGGTTCCTCTAGAGGCACCGTTTACTGCACCTGCCCAGAGTCTCCTGCATCAGCACCAGCTCGTGTACCAGCCCAGGCTCATGCACCTGCCCCAGCCAGATCACCGAGGTCTCAGCTCATTGCTGTGGCCACCCGTGTGGTGACCAGGACGCATCTGAAGGCTATGTTCGTGAGTATATGACAGCATAACTGCTCTTATCTTGATGTCTTCTCTGCTCAAAGTCTCACATGGTTCAGTGCATTGGTGCCATTGACTAATTTTTGGTGGTATCTCTTGCTTTGAATCAGAAATTGCCTAAAAGTATCTCCAAGGATCTCAATGCTGGCCGAAGGGGCAAGATATCCCTCGTCATGGAGAGTGAAGGTCTCACCGTGGAGGGACGGTACTCTGTCAGTCCCACAGATGGCCGCTTGGCTGTTACTTCCAGGTGGAAAAAGTTCATTGACGGTGCCAAACTTCGCATTGGATCAAAGTTGAAGGTCAAGATCTTTCGATGCCGCTGTGACATGCTGGTCATAAAGTTCGCGGTTGTCTAGTTCTGTTGTCCCATGAGCCCTTAGCAAATGCATTTGTAGTTATACTTATATAAGGTTATCTTATCTGAACTGCTAATTAATTGTATGGGTGGTAAAACTCTGGCAAGCTTTTGCTCTTAGCAAGTATGTATGTATGATCAGCTATTATGATAACTAATGTTTGTGTTCATCTTAATTTGCATTTCCCTTTTAGAAAAAAACTTAATTTCTATTTTGGCTGACCTGTTAGAGAACTATCAGATTGAACCCACAACATGATTCATATAGATTCATTACACTGAGCCACATGTCTTGACCTTGCGATACACTACTTCCATTAATTAGTGCAAGAAGGCTTACCTGAGCTGCCTGAACCATGGCAGATTCGAATCCACCTTATCTATCTAGAAATACAACCTTTGCAGAAAGAGGATTTGCAGTATGGGGAGGCTGACATTGGGGACCCATGAGCCAGCAGCGTCGTCAACGTTTTAAAGGTGGCAGGAGATCGAAAGAAAAAATAAGCCAAAAATCAGTTGGTAAACAAATTCAAGAAAAGAAACATTTACCTTTCTGAGAGGATGACATGCGGGACCCATGAGGCAGCAGCATCCTCAACTATTTCAAGGCGGCAGGGGATCAAAATAAAAAAGGAAATAGCCAGAAATTAATTAGGGTAAAAAATAAATCCATCAAAGGAAACTTTTATTGTTCATAGAGGATGACATGTGGGACCGACTTGCCAGCTGCGTCGTCATCGTTTCAAAGGGGGCAGGGGATCAAAAGAAAAAGACAAATAGCCAGAAATTAGGGGAAAAAAATCCAACAAAGAAAACTTTTATTGTTCATAGAGGATGACATGCGGGACCCATGAGCCAGCAGCTTCCTCAACGTTTCAAAGTCGGCATGAGATTGAAAGAAAAAGTCAAGTGACATAATATCAGGAGCCAAAAATAATCCAAGAAAAGAAACTTTATTGTACATAGAGGATGACATGCGGGTCCCATTTTGTAGCAGCGGTCTCAACGCTTCCAAGGCGGCACAGGACCGAAAGAAAAATGAAGTAGCCAGAAATCAGGGTGTGAAAAAATCCAAGAAAAGAAAGATTTTAATTGGGCTGTATCTGGACATCTGGGCCTTCGAACTATCCTGCTGGGCCTTTTGACTCGTACAATTTCAGCCCACTCCAAAACAGGAAAGGTCGGATTTTTCTCAAAAAAAAAACAGGAAAGTCCTATGCTTCGCAAAAACAAAAAACAAGGAGATTCAACATATAAGTTTGTTTATGTAGATATAAAGATTTAATTTATCCGTTTGCAATAGCTCAGAGCGAAATACAACGTTTATTGTCTGCAAAATAAAATATCACATGTTTCTTGTATGGGGAGGCTGACATCGGGGACCCATGAGCCAGCAGCGGAGTCAACGTTTCAAAGGCGGCAGGGGATCGAAAATAAAAAAAGCCAAAAATCAGTTGGTAAAAAAATACAAGAAAAGAAAACATTTATCGTTCGAGAGGATGACATGCGGGACCCATGAGGCAGCAGCATCCTCAACGTTTCAAAGTCGGCATGAGATCGAAAGAAAAAGGCAAGTGACATAATATCAGGAGCCAAAAATAATCCAAGAAAAGAAACTTTATTGTACATAGAGGATGACATGCGGGTCCCATTTTGTAGCAGCGGTCTCAACGTTTCCAAGGCGGCACAGGACCAAAAGAAAAATGAGGCAGCAGCATTCTCAACAATTCCAAGGCGGCAGGGGATCAAAAGAAAAATAAAGGAAATAGCCAGAAATTAATTAGGGGTCAAAAATAAATCCACCAAAGGAAACTTTTATTGTTCATAGAGGATGACATGTGGGACCGACCTGCCAACAGCGTCCTCATCGTTTCAACGGGGCAGGGATCAAAAGAAAAAGGCAAATAGCCAGAAATTAGGGGTAAAAAATAACTCCAAGAAAGGAAACTTTTATTGTTCGTAGAGGATGACATGCGGGACCCATGAGCCAGCAGCTTACTCAACGTTTCAAAGGCGGCATGAGATCGAAAGAAAAAGGCAAGTGACCAAATATCAGGAGCCAAAAATAATCCAAGATTTATTGTACATAGAGGATGACATGTGGGTCCCATTTTGCAGCAGCGGTCTCAATGTTTGTAATGCGGCTTGAGATCAAAAGAAAAAGAAAGTAGCTAGTAATTAGGGGGTGAAAAAAAATCCAAGAAAAGAAAGTTGATGGACATAGAGGATGACATGCGGGTCCCTTGAACCAACAGCTTACTCAACGTTTCAAAGGGGCAGGGGATCAAAAGAAAAAGGCAAGGCAAAAATCAGAGGGTGAAAAAAAATCCAACAAAGGAAACTTTTATAGCACACAGAGGATGACATGCGGGTCCATGAGCCAGCAGGTACCTCAATGTTTCAAACGTGGCATGAGATCGAAAGAAAAAGTCAAGTTACCAAATATGAGGTGCCAAAAAAACTCCAAGAAAAGAAAGTTGATTGCTCATAGAGGATGACATGCGGGTCCCATTTAGCTGCAGCGGTCTCACCGTTTGAGAGGCGGCAGGGGATCGAAAGAAAAAGTCAAGTGACCAAATATGAGGTGCCAAAAATAATCCAAAAAATGAAAGTTTTATAGTACATAGAGGATGACATGCGGGTCCCATTTAGCAGCAGCGGTATCACCGTTTGAGAGGCAGCAGGGGATCGAAAGAAAAAGTCAAGTTACCAAATATGAGGTGCCAAAAAAAATCCAAGAAAAGAAAGTTTTAAGTACATAGTGGATGACATGCGGGTCCCATTTAGCAGCAGCGGTATCACTGTTTGAGAGGCAGCAGGGGATCGAAAGAAAAAGTCAAGTTACCAAATATGAGGTGTCAAAAATAATCCAAAAAATGAAAGTTTTATAGTACATAGAGGATGACATGCGGGTCCCATTTAGCAGCAGCGGTATCACTGTTTGAGAGGCAGCAGGGGATCGAAAGAAAAAGTCAAGTTACCAAATATGAGGTGCCAAAAATAATCCAAAAAATGAAAGTTTTATAGTACATAGAGGATGACATGCGGGTCCCATTTAGCAGCAGCGGTATCACTGTTTGAGAGGCAGCAGGGGATCGAAAGAAAAAGTCAAGTGACCAAATATGAGGTGCCAAAAAAAATCCAAGAAAAGAAAGTTTTATAGTACATAGAGGATGACATGCGGGTCCCATTTAGCAGCAGCGGTATCACCGTTTGAGAGGCGGCAGGGGATCGAAAGAAAAAGTCAAGTGACCAAATATGAGGTGCCAAAAAATCCAAGAAAAGAAAGTTTTATAGTACATAGAGGATGACATGCGGGTCCCATTTAGCAGCAGCGGTATCAACGTTTGAGAGGCGGCAGGGGATCAAAAGAAAAAGTCAAGTGACCAAATATGAGGTGCCAAAAAAATCCAAGAAAAGAAAGTTTTATAGTACATAGAGGATGACATGCGGGTCCCATTTAGCAGCAGCGGTATCACCGTTTGAGAGGCGGCAGGGGATCGAAAGAAAAAGGTAAGTGACCAAATATGAGGTGCCAAAAATAATTCAAGAAAAGAAAGTTTTATAGTACATAGAGGATGACATGCGGGTCCCAGTTAGCAGCAGCGGTATCACCGTTTGAGAGGCGGCAGGGGATCGAAAGAAAAAGGCAAGTGACCAAATTTGAGGTGCCAAAAAAACTCCAAGAAAAGAAAGTTGATTGCACATAGAGGATGACATGCGGGTCCCATTTAGCAGCAGCGGTCTCAACGTTTCCAAGGCGGCAGGGGATCAAAAGAAAAAGTCAAGTGACCAAATATGAGGTGCCAAAAAATCCAAGAAAAGAAAGTTTTATAGTACATAGAGGATGACATGCGGGTCCCATTTAGCAGCAGCGGTATCACCGTTTGAGAGGCGGCAGGGGATCGAAAGAAAAAGGTAAGTGACCAAATATGAGGTGCCAAAAATAATTCAAGAAAAGAAAGTTTTATAGTACATAGAGGATGACATGCGGGTCCCAGCAGCAGCGGTATCACCGTTTGAGAGGCGGCAGGGGATCGAAAGAAAAAGGCAAGTGACCAAATTTGAGGTGCCAAAAAAACTCCAAGAAAAGAAAGTTGATTGCACATAGAGGATGACATGCGGGTCCCATTTAGCAGCAGCGGTCTCAACGTTTCCAAGGCGGCAAGGGATCAAAAGAAAAAGGAAGTAGCCAGAAATCAGGGGGTCAAAAAAATCCAAGAATAGAAAGAATTTTGGTTCATAGAGGATGACATGCGGGACCCATGATCCTGCATCGTAAACGGCTCGATCGGAGAACGTTGAACGAGATGGCGCGATCTAGAAAAAAACAATGCCAGAGAGGCTGCCATCTGGGCCCTACATCCCTCGGCGGTGCGGATTTGCGTTGACTCGGCCGGCGAACCCGAGATTTCGAGATGCACCACGTCCCGGGCCACCATACGCCACGTTTTGGCCGCTTTCGTCGGGCTAGGTGGCCTCAAAAACGAGAAAAAAAAGTTTTGACATGCACCACGGAGGGACCAAAATCGTCGGCCATGGTACACCAGCAACCACGGCGCGACTTCAACTTCGTCGGCCATGGCAACTTTTCTTGTAGTGCATTACATCATTCATATAATGATATAATCTTGTTATTAATAACATCCAATGTTCATGATTATGAAACTAATCATCTATTAATCAACAAGCTAGTTAAGAGGCTTACTAGGGACTCTTTGTTGTTTACATATCACACATGTATCAATGTTTCGGTTAATACAATTATAGCATGGTATATAAACATTTATCATAAACATAAAGATATATAATAACCACTTTTATTATTGCCTCTTGGGCATATCTCCAACAAAAAAGTTACATATTATATATTTGGAAGTGTCTCCAACTCTGTAAGCAGTTACGTATATCTGCCCGTTTGAGTTTCTGATCCTCAGCTCGTCGCCCTTCTTCAGACCATAGTCAAAAGCAAACTTTCTCCAATCATGTCCATACAAATATGTGATGGCCTGCGTCTTGTAGACATACACCTCATAGACCGTGTAGGTGTTCATAAATTTGCCATTGCCATGCATAGTGAAAGACCCTTCATGCGGACACATCTGGTTAATCATTGGATGAAGTTCACAAGGTACAGTCTGCATGTGAAAATTGATACTAATGTAAGAAGCAGGAAGACTGAAAATAAGACTTTACTATATGCCAATTCATGCTAAACCACTGAGAATACATACTTGTAACTCTGTGAAGGAGTTATTAGAAAGGTAGATAGAGCCATAGGAGGTGTTATATGCGGGGTATGTACATGGGCCCGCCATATTCCCGCAAGCTTGGCATCGGGATGGTGAAGGAAACATGGGAGGTACTACTGGTGCGTAGCGCTGAATGTAAGTGGAAGAATTAGGTTGTGTAAAGAGCATAGTTCAGAGCAATGCAAATGTTGACAAGCAAGTGCATAACACTCAAGGGAGTGTATAACACTATGTTAACAAGAGTATGTGAAAATTTAGTGTATGATAAATATAAGCATGCTAATTTGGTGTTTCCGAATTCTAAAAAAGCATTAGACAGAGCCGGTGATAATATCATACATAAATCATGGCATGTATATATGTGGCTCAAGAAAATATACCCGATTCCTTGGATCGTTACCCCGGCTGGTCCTTAGATTTGTGCTTATAGAAGCATCTAGAAGGTGGGGCTGACAACAACTTGGCGGCAACCTCTGCATATGCCTCATCGGCACAGTGCAAACCTTTTGATTAGTGAAGGCTTAGCAGTTTCAGTATGCATATGAAATGTTGAATAGCAAAAGACATCACCATTGATATTGAATGAATCTATGAGACACTGATGCATATATCGCTGGATGTAACTGGAAGAATAATGTCGTGTGTGTGTTTCTGAACTATTGGTAAGCATTAGACAAAGCCGGCAATAAACAGACAAAAATCAAATCATGTATGTGGATTAAGAAAATATACCTGCTCTGATACCAATTGAAAGGATCATATGCCGCACCTAGAGGGGGGCGAATAGGTGCTAACCAATTTTTAGTTCTTTTGCAATTTAGGCTTGACACAAAGGTAAATTCTCTAGATATGCAACTATGCGAATTTACCTATATGACAAGATCAACAACTAGGCAATATAGCTACGCAATATATAGGAAAGAGAATAGGATAGAGGTAACCGAGAGTGGAGCACGCGATGACACGGAGATGATTCCCGTAGTTCCCTTCCTTTGCAAGAAGGTACGTCTATGTTTGGAGGAGTGTGGTCGCTACGAAAGCCAGACCAACGCCACGAAGGCTTCACTCAGGTCTCCTGTGAGCAACGCCACAAAGGCCTAGCCCACTTCCACTAAGGGATTTCCTCGAGGCGGAAACCGGGCCTTTACAAGATTCTTGGGGCACACATCCACAACCAAATTGGAGGCTCCCAAATCTGTAACAACACAACAACAACAACAAGAACAATATCAACTACAAACAACTAGGGTTTCCAAAAGAGGAACACTAGCAAAGGGCCCTCAAGCATATGAGGGGGAAATACAAATCGCTTCGGTGAAGATGTAGATCGGGGTCTTCTCCTTCGAATCTCCAAAGATCAAGAGCTTTGGTTGGGTGGAGGAGGAGATCTTGTGATTCTTGTGTTTCTTGAGGTGGCTCTAATGGTGATGAACTTGGCAGGAATTTCAGCAGCTTGGGACGGAGGAAGAAGGGGAAAATCCAGCCGTTGGGTGAAAACAGGGGCCGGATAATCCGGTATAAGGGCCCGGATAACCCCGGAAAATCCGCTTCGAAAAATCCGGGCAAAAGTCCGGCCCTGATCCAGGGGGTTACTGAGCCACTCGCCACAAAGTCCTTAGCCGATTTTTGGGGGCCAGATATTTTGCAAATATCCGGCCCGGACTATCAGGCCTGGTGAATATATTCCTGCTTCCTTTTGTCTTGTTTTTCCATACAAAAACAACCATATACATATATATATATATTCTCTGCACCATCTCATCAAACTTTAGTGTATCACATATATTGACATCAAACATTCAAAACATAAATTAAGAGATGTTCTTTCACCGTGCTTGTTGAGGTTTTCGAAGATGGTGGCGGCACTATATATCATCTTCACAACAGCCTCATCATCAAGATCATTTTTATGCATTTGAGTAGAGACACAGAAGTTTCAGCCTGCATATGAATAGAAACATAACTCAGCATTGATATTGAATAAATCTATGAGATAGACTGATGCATATAGTGCTGGATGTAAGTGGAATAATAGGGTTGTGTATAGAGAACAATTCACAACAATGCAAATGATTACAAAACAAGCCAATGGAAATCAACAGTTTATATACTGGATGAGACATACTGAAAAGTGAAAAATTAGTGTATGATGATTGTAAGCAAACAAATTTGTTTCTAAACTTTTGGTAAGCATTAGACAAAGCCGACAATAAACAGACAATAAAATCATGTATGTGGATTAAGAAAATATACCAGATTCATTAAAAGGTCACCACCCAGCTGGCCCTGCTTGTAGAGGTTTTCGGAAGGTGGTGCCGGCACCATTGTCTTCACAGCAGCCTCATCAGGATCATTTTTTATCCATTTGAGTAAAGGCACAACAGTTTCACCTGCATATGAATGGGGACAAATCTTAGCAGTGATATTGAATGACTCTGAGACAGACTGATGCATATAGTGTTGGATGTAAGTGGAAGAATATGGTTGTGCATAGAAGACAGTTCACAACAACGCAAGGGTGTGTTTTCTGGAGCGATGTGGAATGGAATGAAATGATTCCATTTGAGGAGGAATGGAATGATTCCATCCCCGTTCAATTTGGATAAAAGGGAGGAATGGAATGGTACCTTTTTTGTTCGTTTGGGAAAATTGGAGAGCGAACGAACGAGGTTACACTAATCTTTGATCTCAAAATTATAATTAACAATTGCATAATGAGCTTTTAATCTCAAAATCGTAATTAACAGCGCTTAATGACCCTTTTAATCTCAAAATCGTAATTAACATTGTTTTTTGTTGGGTTAGGGGAATTGAGAGTAGATGAATTGTGAAACATTAGTGTGATGATTGTAAGCAAACGAATTTGGTGTTTCTGAACTTTTGGCTTAGACAATAAACAGACAAAAATCAAATCATGTATGTGGATTAAGAAAATATACCAGCTTCATTAAAAGGTCACCACCCAGCTGGCCCATGGCCTCGTGCTTGTAGAGGCATTTAGAAGATGAGGGAGGCATCAACATAATAGCCTCAACCACTTTTGATCCTCCTTTTGAGTAAAGGCCCAAAAGTTTCAGTCTGCATATGAATATCAAAAAAGACCTCATAAGTGATATTGAATTACTGTATGAGATAGACTGATGTATATAGTGGATGCTCTTAGCCTTTTGCACCATGAACACTAGCTATGCACAGACCTCAAAACTAGTTGACTCAGCTTTGTCTAGATATGCATGTACTACCTCCATCCCAAAACTTAAGGCTTATTCCTTTTTAGAAGTCAAACCAAGTAAAGTTTGACCAAACTTTTAGAACATTCTATCAACAAATATAATATTTTGTAGATACCATTGAAAAATATATTTTATTATCTATTTAATGATACTAATTTTGTATTTTTCATGTTAATGATTTTTGGTAAAAGCTTAGTCAAACATGGCATAATTTGACTTTCTAAAAATAATATAAGCCCTAAGCTTTGGGATGGAGGTACCTAGTATTAGAGTAGTGATTTGTCTTGAAAATTGTGAATACTTTGTTGATGGTTGCATATAAGTATTTGTTATCTTCTATGATGGTCTTATGTACTGATATATGAGTGCACACATATGTTGGGGGATGCATAAGGTTATCACCATTACATGTTACTAGGAGGAGGGATGGGCGAACTGACAGAAACCATGTCCCAATTCTTAGATGCATGTTGTATTAATTCATGGTTAATTAACATGGAGTAATGTATTGAGGACCCTAGAACTTAACGCATTGGTTGGACATATTTATCTTAATTAAAATCCTTGTTAGCACAATCACTTGGCCCGAGACCGATCACTAGGATGTGTAATGACACTTTACTTGGCTGCACCTATTTATGGCACCACGTAGAAGAAACAATAGACTGTGTTGAAAAGAGTTAGGTGTTATGCATCTAGCTAGTATAAGTTATTATGTGCTTCACTAATTGTGCCAACCAAAATAAATCAAATAGAAATTTGCCGGAACACTTGCTCCCTAGAGTTACCCTCAGTTTAATTTACTTGCCTTAGATAATTTTACTTTTTGTATTTACTTGCAGTACTAGGTAGGTTTAGTTTACAATTTTCTAGTTACAAGCAAAAAGAACATTACACCTTATAGTTCATTGCATTGCATAAAATTCCATATAATTGGGCCATAGGGTTTTAGAGAATAGATAGTTTACCTTCAAATCCCCGTGGGTTCGTGATGCGCGTAGATGTACACGTCCGTTGGGAACCCCAAGAGGAAGGTATGATGCGCACAGCGGCAAGTTTTCCCTGAGAAAGAAACCAAGGTTATCGAACCAGTAGGAGCCAAGAAGCACGTGAAGGTTGTTGGTGGAGGAGTGTAGTGCGGCGCAACACCAGTGAAACCGGCGCCAACGTGGAACCTGCACAACACAATCAAGATACTTTTGTCAACACCCGGATTTTTAAGTCCAGATGCCTATTATGCCCTTCCTCGCAATCCCAGGAATATTGTTTTTGCGAGACATAATAGCTTGATATCACAACACATCATTTATTACAACACATAATCGTCTTACAACAAAGGATCACATGATCCAGTCTTAATACAACATAGTGGATCTAGAGATCCTATTACAAAACACATAGCGGAAGTGAAGTAACGGTCGTGGTCCATCTGTTCCACAGGAAACTGTTGACGTCGGAGCGGTCCTAGTTGTCGTAGACGTTCTGCTGTCCATCTTCCTCGTACTGCTGTTCACCTTCATAGTCTGCCATTTGAATAGCCAGGGACAAAGCCATGAGTACTTTTAAAGTACTCGCAAACTAATACTAGTGTAAGCATTATTAATTGTAAGGGGATACTAAGCTCTAGGTTTATTTGCATAAAGCCAAGTTTATTTCATAAACATTTAGTAAAGATGCTTGAATCACTAGACTAACTCAGGTGGGAACCTTAGTGTCATTCCCACAACTCGGTTGTGGTCCAACTTAAAGTCACCATTCACCGGTCAACTTCAAGTCACCAGTCATATGTCACATTTTTGAAAAATGGTCTGATGACGGAACAGTATGGCCTTTCCAATCGTCCGTAACCGTGGACACGGCTATTCGAATAGTTCTACACTCTGCAGAGGTCGTACACTTGTGCCACAATATTTGCAATAATCCGTCAGGGTTAACTGGCCCTGATTTATCATACTCCGTATGCGGACTACCAACCATAACCTTTCACTTATATACTCTAGTACATGCACCTCTCCCCATGAGCTTGGCCTCCCGGTGAAAACCAACCTGTTAACCCGGGAACTGCACAGGGCTTGGGCCGGACAATTCACCTCAATCACGTCATTTCGCAATATCTCATATTGCTTCGGAGGCAGCCCTTGGCATAACCCCTATGACGCTTGTTTAGAGGGAACCCATACTAAAGCACATAAATTTCTAGTTAAGCCCGTACCCATTTTGGGTATTGTGGGGGTACTTTCAAAATTGGAATGGTATCGCATCCGAACCCAACCATCAGTTTTATATCAAAAATCACCATCTTCTCTTGGTCATATTCACCTTCAAAGTCATTCAATGGAATGAACCATCATTCCAAGGTTTCAACTTCATTTCAAAGTCACATGTTCCCATCTAGAGTAGTCCAAATTTTAGTTGATTAGCGATAGCAACTATATGAGGGGTGCTATCTAGCTTTGAGGGGTGCCAATCTAAATCAAGTATTGTTCTACTCTAGACCAAGTGAATCATAAACCAAAAAGTAACTTTGATAAATAAAATCAAGTAAAGCTTATAAAGTAAAAACTTTGGGATAGGTTCATAAAGTAAAATGTAATGATGCCTTGCTCTAGTAGAGCTTTGCACCCTGATGGTTAGCAAGTTTATTAGCTTGCATTAGTCTAGCTTGCAAGAATGTTAGCTTGCTTGTAGGGGTAATATTAATATCAGCTTGCCTTGATTGGTGAAGTGATCAAAGTATTCTTCTTCTTCCTCTTGGTAGAATACTTCCTCCTCTTGATAGTCTCCGGTACTAGCGTCTATAAACGAATACGAGGATACAATCACCAAACAATACTTAAGTACTCTTAATTAGCCTTAGTGGCTCACACAATGATCTAGCATGACTACTTAGCATTTATTACAAAATTATGCTAGGGTTTTCTTATTTAATAATAGGAAAATAATTTCCTCTTATTGAAACAATGGAGTTAGGGTTTCTCTTTAGTATGTGAGAAAATAATTTCCTCTCATTGAATCTTCTTTAAGATTTAATTTCTCCTATGAATAATATATGACCTAGGTTGACTAAAGTCAACCTCTTCATACTTATTATTTGAGAAAATGATTTAAATGAGGTTCCATACCTCATGCAATTTAATAATAACCTGGTAGTGATTTAATGCCATCAAATAATTTAATATGAGGTTACTTAGATTATGATCACTACCTCATATTGTATTACTTGAGAACAAGGTTTAAATGAGAGGAGTATCTCTCATATGATTTAACACATAGTGGTGATTTATTTAAAGGACTATTATTGAGGTGTTTTAATATTCTCAAATAATCAGGGATGATCCCATGTTGACCAAGGTCAACACTTCACACTTAGTATTTTAAGAAAGTGAGTTAAATGGGATTCATCATCTCATGTGATTTAATTAATCTAAATATTATTTAGATTTAAGATTTATAAGGGAGCAAGTATGAGCCTATTAATTTTAAGGTCAACACATTACTTCATTTTATTTGAGAAAGATGATTTAAATGAGGTGAGCACCTCATACCATTTTAATAACACCTTACAATGGTTTAATAACATTAATTAATCTAAGGTGAGTTTTAATTTGACCATGGGATCTACTTCATATTAATATGGTGGAGGCAAGATTTAAATGAGACCAAAGTATCTCATATGATTTAATTAATAGGTTTGAAATATTTAAATACTACTTATGAGAATGATTAAATATTTTCACATAGGAACCTATGGTTCATTAATATATATGTTATTAATTCTTATTGAAATATTTGGATTAATAATTAAGTGAGAAGCTATTCCTCATATGAGTTAAACTATCCTCTAAATGATTTAAAATCTCTAAGTAACTAAGCATGAGACTTTCTTGACCAGGGTCAGTACCTCTATTTGAATTACTTAAGAACCCAATTTAAATGAGAGATAAGCCCTCATACTATTTAAATAAGTTTATGTGTGTGTATTAAATAGTCTAGAAATGGTTCCATAGCCCTTATTTAATTCTAATCCATGATCATGCAAAACAACCATGCTATATTTTTGCATAAACAATTATATTATGTCAAATGTGATTTATTTGAGTTGGAATCAACTTAAAATCATTTATAGATAATTTCTAATATTTATTTGAAGTCAGAAAAGTCCCTGCCTTGTTATTTTTATCATTTAAATTTAATTTCGAATTTGGACATGAGGCCAGTGCCATTATTTAGACAATTTCATGAGCTTTCTAAATATATAAAATTTGCTAAATTTGGTTTAGTAGAATTTAAACTATTTAAATTTGAAGTTGGCACCAGTATTGAATTTGAACTAATAGATTAAATCGAATTTGAATGTTGTGGGCCGCGCGGGAAAATGACACGGGCTAACCAAAATAAATGAACTGGGCCGGCCCAACTAGTGCTGACCACGCAGCGGGCTGCCTGACAGGGGGTCCCACGCGTCAGCGACTATTAAACAGCGAATCGGTACCTGTGACTGAGGGGCGTTGGATCAGACGGACGATCGACGGTCGAGCGTCGTCGTCGTCGACGGGGGAGAAGGGCGTGCTGCGCCGGCGAGGTAGGGGGTCGGAGAGCGCAGGAGGTCGCCGGCGGTCGAGGGCGGTGGTCGAGGCGTCGTTGGCGAGGGCGAATAGGACCCTGGTACCGTGGCGGAGCTCGGGGTGGCGTGGATCGTCGACGGTGAGGAGCTACTGTGGCGGCGGGTTCCGGCCAAATTCCGGCGAGAGGCAGGCTAATCGAGGAGGGGAAGGTGTTGAGGAGGATCAGAGGGATGAGAGCAACGTGTTGGTGTGAAAGATTTGAGCGCGGGAGCTCTCCTTTTATAGGGGGTTGAGGTGCTGCGGGTGCCCGTGGGAGGTCGTCCATGGCGCCGGCGTCTGGAGCGGCGAAGGGGCAAGCTAGGGAGCTCGTCGAGTAGGCGACGGCTAGGAGATGCTCTGGGTGTAGCCGTTGCGTCCAGGGCGTGATAGGATTGCTCGAGCGTTTGTACTTTGTACCCCAGTACTTGCGGCATGATTCCGGCGAGGACGACGGTGACGAGGCAGCTGCAGTCACTCGAGCATGTCTAGTGGCTAGAGGGCGTGGAGGCGGTTCTCGACGCAGTGGTAGCCTGTGCAGGGGAGGAGTAGGGCGCTCGAGCGCATGGTGTACTGGCGGCGTCCAGAGCGTGGTCACCGCGCGGCGTGTACTGGCAAGGTTTTGGGCGCGTCCGTTCCGGCCAATAGCATGCGTTTGCGATCGAGTGAAAAGTACTGGCATGATCCTTGTGCTTCAGGGATGCTTCTGGACATGATTTTGGAGAGAGGGGAGGGCCAGAGAGATAGTGGCCAAAGGTGGCCGAGTGTGCATGGCATGGCATAGTTTAGGGTTTTTTCTCCACTTTAAATGACTAGGCAAGTACAGGTGCAGGGGTATAGAGAGGTGATGATCATCACAAGTTAGAGGTGGTTTAGGCCAAAACCCACTGGATAAAAGCATGTGTGCACAAATATGAACCATGCCTGCAAGGTGTTCGACTAAATGGCCGCATGAAGAAAATATTGAGATTTTGGAATTCTTTTTGGTGGAGTTTATTTATATATTACATGTGATTGAATGGTGGTGGTGGTGGTCAATTTGGTCAAGGTTTGTGAGATTCCAAATTTGGTATGATCTTCACATTAATTCAAAGTCTCCACTTGGCAATTCTTTACTGGTCAACCTGGTCAACATTAGCAGAGATGGTCAACATGAAAGTTATTGACCTTGACATGGTCTTGGATGACATGGTCATAGTTGACCAAGTTTGGTTTGAGAATTAAGAAATACAGAGGGGTAAAGTGGGGAACATTTTATAAAGTGGCAAAATGACCATTATCACATGTATGTTGATTTTGAGTTTTGCTTTGATTTGTTTTTGGTTTCTTTGATGCAATTGTGTTTATTTATCATATTGAAGTATTTTAGAAACAATGGGGCAAGCAATTTTGGCCTTGGTGGAGGATTTGCATTTTGGCATATGTGTATGTGAGTGAATTTTGGGAAATCTCTCCCTATTTGATTTCTCTCCATTTGATTTGACTTTGGTTGACTCTAATGTGGTTCTTATGAGTTTAGAAACATTTTAAGAGCATTGAAACTAAATCAAAGGGTCTTGTTCAAAGATTTGCAAATTTGGCCTTAACACATAAGGAATGAGGTGTCCAATTTTCATAACTTGTACTAGGGTTGTTCTTGCCTCACTTGGACATGGGTTAGGGTCCATTTAGTGTTATAATAGGTTTAGAGAGAGTTTCACACCATTTGGTCAAGGTTTAGGGACATAGGTCAATGTTTGGTGAAATGCCTATGTGTCACATATGCTTTTATGCATATGTGGTATTTTATTTTTATTTTGACTTGGTTTGACCCAATTGGTTTTGGTTGAATGTTGAAAAGATATATGGAGGTGATCCAACCATTCACACAAGTCCTAGGGTTAGTTTTCTTAAATTCTCATATTTGCTATTTAGCTCTCATATGCCTCTATGGCATTTTTAATTTCTTTATATTATTTTTAGTTTCAACTTGGCAATGATTTAAGAAGTGCTATATAAGGTTTACAAAGCTTTTCCAATCTTTTAAATAAAGTGAAAAGGTCTAGGGTAAATATTTATAATGGTAGCCATAGGCACATATGCCTTTTTCTCATTTAATTTCCTTTTATTTTATTTTCACTAGAATAATGAGAAGAGGGGTGAGGTTTAGGGTTTAAGGTTATTTCAAATACTAGGAACAAGCAATCATGGCAATAGCACAAGAATTATGCAAGATTATTATGTATCAATCTTAATTTAATAAAAGTTTTTGTTGGTTCCAAAATTTGGAACTAGGGAAATTTGTTTATTTTGTTTTAAATTTCTGGGATGTTACAAACCCTTCCCCCTTAAACAAATCTCGTCCCGAGATTTTAAGAGGAGTTAGGTTCCTAAGAGAGATTGAGCATTTTGATTAGCAGGAAGGCATACTTGTCAGGGTCTGGGGTGCTTCCTGGGCTTCAGTGGCAGTCATGTGGTAGAAACGGCCGTTGTTGTTGTTCTGGTTCCTTCTACCTGCGAAGCGGCGCTGTTGCTGGGCAGGTGCAGCGGTGTTGGCAGCGATCTTGGCAAGCTTCTTGGGGCATTCTTTGGAAAAGTGGCCCACAACTCCACATTCATAACAATTTACAGTGGACTTGTCCTTCGGGGCGACGGGGATAGCATTGCTTCCAGTTCTCGGGCCAGTGTTGGTGTTGGTGTTGTTCCCATTGTTGTTGTGGCTGTTGGGGTTGCGGTTATTGTTGTTTCCTCCGGGCTTCGGGGGTCCTCCGTTGTTGTTGCTGTAGTTGGGGCGATAGGTCTGAGCAGGTTGCCTGTTGTTTCTGGGGGTGAATCCTCCAGAGGAGTTATTGCGGTGCTTCTGGGTATGGTGGGGTCCACTCTGGTTCACCATTCTACGCTTGCGGTTCTCATTGGCCTGATGCAGCTTTCCTTCCATCTGTATGGCGGAGTCTACGAGGGCTTCGAGGTCAGCGAACGGAATATTCACTAACACAGTTTGCATCTCGTCGTGCAGTCCGTTCAGAAATCTTTCCTTTCTTTTCTCATTTGTGTCGGTCTCATCCGGGGCGTACCTTGACAGAGTGAGAAACCTGTCGCGGTATTCCACTACGGACATTCTTCCTTGCTTGAGTTCGCGGAACTCGTCTCTCATTTTCTTGATTAATCCTTGGGGCACATGGTACTTGCTGAACTTCAGCTTGAAATCTTCCCATGTCATCATTTGTCCCGCATTCATTGCACGGGCACTAGTCCACCAGGCTCTTGGAGGTCCTGACAGGTAGTGGGTGGTAAATAGTACTTTTTCTGCGGCTTCAACTCCCGCAACTTCAAGGTTGTTCTCTATCGTCTGGATCCAGTCATCAGCATCGAGGGGTTCTTCGGTTTTGCTGAACATTGGAGGGTTAGTGTTTTGGAAATTCTTCAGCTTTGACCCAGGGTGATCGTGGTTTCCATGGCCTTGATTGTTCTGAGCTATCTGTTGTAGTGCAGCAAGGTTTGCTTGGCGTTCCGCTCTTTCGGCTTCCCGGTCTGCCATCATTGTTTGCAGTAGTTGCATCATGGCATCCTGATTTGCGTTGCGGTTTGGGGGTGCCATCTGAACATGTAGATAGATCATGAGGTAAGAGGGAAATTTTCTATGGCTTATTTTGAGTTAAGTTTAAACTTAAACTTAAGATATTTTCAGGATGAACATAACACATATTTTATTTATTCACAACAAACATCACACATTACAAGCTAAAGCACTAAGGGTTTTAAGAACCCTTTTTCCACAATCTACGATACATGGTGCGGGGTACAACTCACACCTACGTAAGTGAAGCTAGTGCAACTATTCCTCATTGTCTTCATCCACATTGATGGGAATGATCCCATCCTCTGCAGACTCCAGAAACTCGTAGTCCTCCTCATCAGTGAACTCGTCATCCTCAAAGTCGTTGTCGTCACTCAGGAAGTCATCGCCTCCTTGGATGTCTTCTCCATCTTCCTCCATCTCCTGGATCTGGTCTTGCTGTGTCCGGACAGTCACCTCTAGGGTGCGAATCTTCTCGCGAAGACGGTTGATAGTAGCGACATTCTTGGCGCGCTGCAGGCGAAGTGACCTGCGGTCCTTGGCGAGTAGTCTGATGGCGTCGGCATGATGAGCCAAAGCCATCTGGGCACGGTGGGAGTGGACACGTGTCAGCTCCAGATCCTTCCGGGTCTCATGAAGCATAAAGTCCAAATGCTGCACATGGATCTTGAGCACCGGGTGCGAAGAGAGTGCCATGGGTTCTCCCATGGTGTCGTGCCTCGCGAAGTGGGCGAAGCGGCTTCCCCGGAGTGCGGCGATGTTCTGTCCACACACCCGAGCAAGTCCCTCCTGAAGGGCGTGAGCAAGACCGTCCACCCAGCTGTATGCCTTGAAGGAGAAAAGGATCCTCTCCGAGATGGGAGGTTCCGAGCTTCCCTTCAAGTCAGCGGTGATCATCCACTGCTGTTCCCCAGCGGGGGTGTTGTGGATCCGGACTCCGTGGAACCGGGGAGGTGGGCGTTCGAGCTTCTCGGACACTAGGTACAAGTCGCGCTCAAACACCAGACTTCCTCCGTTTTCCAGATCGTAGGTCTCCGTCTGGACGTAAGGCTCCATCTGAAAGTGAAATGGATGAGTAAGTTAGAGATGTGAACAAGTGTTGCAAAATTTTACTGGATTTATAAGGAGATGCATGGCTTATTTTTAAGAAGATCTGGTAGAGAAGAAAATGAATAAGTTTTCATAAATACTCACTTTATTGGTTTTAGAAACTAAAATTTTCTGAACGTCCATTCTAACTAGGGTCTCCTAAGGTCAAACAATGGCTCTGATACCAACTTGTCAACACCCGGATTTTTAAGTCCAGATGCCTATTATGCCATTCCTCGCAATCCCAGGAATATTGTTTTTGCGAGACATAATAGGTTGATATCACAACACATCATTTATTACAACACATAATCGTCTTACAACAATGGATCACATGATCCAGTCTTAATACAACATAGTGGATCTAGAGATCCTATTACAAAACACATAGCGGAAGCGAAGTAACGGTCGTGGTCCATCTGTTCCACAGGCAACTGTTGACGTCAGGAGCGGTCCTAGTTGTCGTAGACGTTCTGCTGTCCATCTTCCTCGTACAGCTGTTCACCTTCATAGTCTGGCCATTTGAATAGCCAGGGACAAAGCCATGAGTACTTTTAAAGTACTCGCAAACTAATACTAGTGTAAGCATTATTAATTGCGATAAGGGGATACTAAGCTCTAGGTTTATTTGCATAAAGCCAAGTTTATTTCATAAACATTTAGTAAAGATGCTTGAATCACTAGACTAACTCAGGTGGGAACCTTAGTGTCATTCCCACAACTCGGTTGTGGTCCAACTTAAAGTCACCATTCACCGGTCAACTTCAAGTCACCAGTCATATGTCACATTTTTGAAAAATGGTCTGATGACGGAACAGTATGGCCTTTCCAATCGTCCGTAACCGTGGACACGGCTATTCGAATAGTTCTACACTCTGCAGAGGTCGTACACTTGTGCCACAATATTTGCAATAATCCGTCAGGGTTAACTGGCCCTGATTTATCATACTCCGTATGCGGACTACCAACCATAACCTTTCACTTATATACTCTAGTACAGGCACCTCTCCCCATAAGCTTGGCCTCCCGGTGAAAACCAACTGTTAACCCGGGAACTGCACAGGGCTTGGGCCGGACAATTCACCTCAATCACGTCATTTCGCAATATCTCATATTGCTTCGGAGGCAGCCCTTGGCATAACCCCTATGACGCTTGTTTAGAGGGAACCCATACTAAAGCACATAAATTTCTAGTTAAGCCCGTACCCATTTTGGGTATTGTGGGGGTACTTTCAAAATTGGAATGGTATCGCATCCGAACCCAACCATCAGTTTTATATCAAAAATCACCATCTTCTCTTGGTCATATTCACCTTCAAAGTCATTCAATGGAATGAACCATCATTCCAAGGTTTCAACTTCATTTCAAAGTCACATGTTCCCATCTAGAGTAGTCCAAATTTTAGTTGATTAGCGATAGCAACTATATGAGGGGTGCTATCTAGCTTTGAGGGGTGCCAATCTAAATCAAGTATTGTTCTACTCTAGACCAAGTGAATCATAAACCAAAAAGTAACTTTGATAAATAAAATCAAGTAAAGCTTATAAAGTAAAAACTTTGGGATAGGTTCATAAAGTAAAATGTAATGATGCCTTGCTCTAGTAGAGCTTTGCACCCTGATGGTTAGCAAGTTTATTAGCTTGCATTAGTCTAGCTTGCAAGAATGTTAGCTTGCTTGTAGGGGTAATATTAATATCAGCTTGCCTTGATTGGTGAAGTGATCAAAGTATTCTTCTTCTTCCTCTTGGTAGAATACTTCCTCCTCTTGATAGTCTCCGGTACTAGCGTCTATAAACGAATACGAGGATACAATCACCAAACAATACTTAAGTACTCTTAATTAGCCTTAGTGGCTCACACAATGATCTAGCATGACTACTTAGCATTTATTACAAAATTATGCTAGGGTTTTCTTATTTAATAATAGGAAAATAATTTCCTCTTATTGAAACAATGGAGTTAGGGTTTCTCTTTAGTATGTGAGAAAATAATTTCCTCTCATTGAATCTTCTTTAAGATTTAATTTCTCCTATGAATAATATATGACCTAGGTTGACTAAAGTCAACCTCTTCATACTTATTATTTGAGAAAATGATTTAAATGAGGTTCCATACCTCATGCAATTTAATAATAACCTGGTAGTGATTTAATGCCATCAAATAATTTAATATGAGGTTACTTAGATTATGATCACTACCTCATATTGTATTACTTGAGAACAAGGTTTAAATGAGAGGAGTATCTCTCATATGATTTAACACATAGTGGTGATTTATTTAAAGGACTATTATTGAGGTGTTTTAATATTCTCAAATAATCAGGGATGATCCCATGTTGACCAAGGTCAACACTTCACACTTAGTATTTTGAGAAAGTGAGTTAAATGAGATTCATCATCTCATGTGATTTAATTAATCTAAATATTATTTAGATTTAAGATTTATAAGGGAGCAAGTATGAGCCTATTAATTTTAAGGTCAACACATTACTTCATTTTATTTGAGAAAGATGATTTAAATGAGGTGAGCACCTCATACCATTTTAATAACACCTTACAATGGTTTAATAACATTAATTAATCTAAGGTGAGTTTTAACTTGACCATGGGATCTACTTCATATTAATATGGTGGAGGCAAGATTTAAATGAGACCAAAGTATCTCATATGATTTAATTAATAGGTTTGAAATATTTAAATACTACTTATGAGAATGATTAAATATTTTCACATAGGAACCTATGGTTCATTAATATATATGTTATTAATTCTTATTGAAATATTTGGATTAATAATTAAGTGAGAAGCTATTCCTCATATGAGTTAAACTATCCTCTAAATGATTTAAAATCTCTAAGTAACTAAGCATGAGACTTTCTTGACCAGGGTCAGTACCTCTATTTGAATTACTTAAGAACCCAATTTAAATGAGAGATAAGCCCTCATACTATTTAAATAAGTTTATGTGTGTGTATTAAATAGTCTAGAAATGGTTCCATAGCCCTTATTTAATTCTAATCCCTGATCATGCAAAACAACCATGCTATATTTTTGCATAAACAATTATATTATGTCAAATGTGATTTATTTGAGTTGGAATCAACTTAAAATCATTTCTAGATAATTTCTAATATTTATTTGAAGTCAGAAAAGTCCCTGCCTTGTTATTTTTATCATTTAAATTTAATTTCGAATTTGGACATGAGGCCAGTGCCATTATTTAGACAATTTCATGAGCTTTCTAAATATATAAAATTTGCTAAATTTGGTTTAGTAGAATTTAAACTATTTAAATTTGAAGTTGGCACCAGTATTGAATTTGAACTAATAGATTAAATCGAATTTGAATGTTGTGGGCCGCGCGGGAAAATGACACGGGCTAACCAAAATAAATGAACTGGGCCGGCCCAACTAGTGCTGACCACGCAGCGGGCTGCCTGACAGGGGGTCCCACGCGTCAGCGACTATTAAACAGCGAATCGGTACCTGTGACTGAGGGGCGTTGGATCAGACGGACGATCGACGGTCGAGCGTCGTCGTCGTCGACGGGGGAGAAGGGCGTGCTGCGCCGGCGAGGTAGGGGGTCGGAGAGCGCAGGAGGTCGCCGGCGGTCGAGGGCGGTGGTCGAGGCGTCGTTGGCGAGGGCGAATAGGACCCTGGTACCGTGGCGGAGCTCGGGGTGGCGTGGATCGTCGACGGTGAGGAGCTACTGTGGCGGCGGGTTCCGGCCAAATTCCGGCGAGAGGCAGGCTAATCGAGGAGGGGAAGGTGTTGAGGAGGATCAGAGGGATGAGAGCAACGTGTTGGTGTGAAAGATTTGAGCGCGGGAGCTCTCCTTTTATAGGGGGTTGAGGTGCTGCGGGTGCCCGTGGGAGGTCGTCCATGGCGCCGGCGTCTGGAGCGGCGAAGGGGCAAGCTAGGGAGCTCGTCGAGTAGGCGACGGCTAGGAGATGCTCTGGGTGTAGCCGTTGCGTCCAGGGCGTGATAGGATTGCTCGAGCGTTTGTACTTTGTACCCCAGTACTTGCGGCATGATTCCGGCGAGGACGACGGTGACGAGGCAGCCGCAGTCACTCGAGCATGTCTAGTGGCTAGAGGGCGTGGAGGCGGTTCTCGACGCAGTGGTAGCCTGTGCAGGGGAGGAGTAGGGCGCTCGAGCGCATGGGGTACTGGCGGCGTCCAGGGCGTGGTCACCGCGCGCACGGCGTGTACTGGCAAGGTTTTGGGCGCGTCCGTTCCGGCCAATAGCATGCGTTTGCGATCGAGTGAAAAGTACTGGCATGATCCTTGTGCTTCAGGGATGCTTCTGGACATGATTTTGGAGAGAGGGGAGGGCCAGAGAGATAGTGGCCAAAGGTGGCCGAGTGTGCATGGCATGGCATAGTTTAGGGTTTTTTCTCCACTTTAAATGACTAGGCAAGTACATGTTTCGATGCAGGGGTATAGAGAGGTGATGATCATCACAAGTTAGAGGTGGTTTAGGCCAAAACCCACTGGATAAAAGCATGTGTGCACAAATATGAACCATGCCTGCAAGGTGTTCGACTAAATGGCCGCATGAAGAAAATATTGAGATTTTGGAATTCTTTTTGGTGGAGTTTATTTATATATTACATGTGATTGAATGGTGGTGGTGGTGGTCAATTTGGTCAAGGTTTGTGAGATTCCAAATTTGGTATGATCTTCACATTAATTCAAAGTCTCCACTTGGCAATTCTTTACTGGTCAACCTGGTCAACATTAGCAGAGATGGTCAACATGAAAGTTATTGACCTTGACATGGTCTTGGATGACATGGTCATAGTTGACCAAGTTTGGTTTGAGAATTAAGAAATACAGAGGGGTAAAGTGGGGAACATTTTATAAAGTGGCAAAATGACCATTATCACATGTATGTTGATTTTGAGTTTTGCTTTGATTTGTTTTTGGTTTCTTTGATGCAATTGTGTTTATTTATCATATTGAAGTATTTTAGAAACAATGGGGCAAGCAATTTTGGCCTTGGTGGAGGATTTGCATTTTGGCATATGTGTATGTGAGTGAATTTTGGGAAATCTCTCCCTATTTGATTTCTCTCCATTTGATTTGACTTTGGTTGACTCTAATGTGGTTCTTATGAGTTTAGAAACATTTTAAGAGCATTGAAACTAAATCAAAGGGTCTTGTTCAAAGATTTGCAAATTTGGCCTTAACACATAAGGAATGAGGTGTCCAATTTTCATAACTTGTACTAGGGTTGTTCTTGCCTCACTTGGACATGGGTTAGGGTCCATTTAGTGTTATAATAGGTTTAGAGAGAGTTTCACACCATTTGGTCAAGGTTTTAGGGACATAGGTCAATGTTTGGTGAAATGCCTATGTGTCACATATGCTTTTATGCATATGTGGTATTTTATTTTTATTTTGACTTGGTTTGACCCAATTGGTTTTGATTGAATGTTGAAAAGATATATGGAGGTGATCCAACCATTCACACAAGTCCTAGGGTTAGTTTTTCTTAATTTCTCATATTTGCTATTTAGCTCTCATATGCCTCTATGGCATTTTTAATTTCTTTATATTATTTTTAGTTTCAACTTGGCAATGATTTAAGAAGTGCTATATAAGGTTTACAAAGCTTTTCCAATCTTTTAAATAAAGTGAAAAGGTCTAGGGTAAATATTTATAATGGTAGCCATAGGCACATATGCCTTTTTCTCATTTAATTTCCTTTTATTTTATTTTCACTAGAATAATGAGAAGAGGGGTGAGGTTTAGGGTTTAAGGTTATTTCAAATACTAGGAACAAGCAATCATGGCAATAGCACAAGAATTATGCAAGATTATTATGTATCAATCTTAATTTAATAAAAGTTTTTGTTGGTTCCAAAATTTGGAACTAGGGAAATTTGTTTATTTTGTTTTAAATTTCTGGGGTGTTACAAACCCTTCCCCCTTAAAAAGAGGTTGTCAATCTCACCTCTTGCTGAAAACAAAGGATTAGCGTATCGAGTGGAAGATGATGTTTGTTTGCAAAGAACAGTAAGAACAATAATTGCAGTAGAATGTATTTAGATGTAAAAGAATGGACCGGGGTCCATAGTTCACTAGTGGTGTCTCTCCAATAAGATAACTAACATGCTGGGTGAACAAATTACAGGTGGGCAATTGACAAATCAAGATTCAATACATATCAACGATGATTACTATGTGATTTAATCAGGGCATTACGACAAAGTACATAGACCGCTATCCAGCATGCATCCACCTTCGGGTTAGCATCCGCACCCCTCCAGTATTAAGTTGTAAACAACAGATAATTGCATTAAGTATGGTGCGTAATGTAATCAACACAAATATCCTTAGACAAAGCATCAATGTTTTATCCCTAGTAGCAACAGCACATCCACAACCTTAGAACTTTCTGTCACTGTCCCAGATTCAATGGAGGCATGAACCCACTATCGAGCATAATTACCCCCTCTTGGAGTTACAAGTATCAACTTGGCCATAGCCTCTACTAGCAACGGAGAGCATGCAAGAACATAAACAACACATATATGATAGATTGATAATCAACTTAACATAGTATTCTAGATTCATCGGATCCCACCAAACACAACATGTAGCATTACAAATAGATGATCTTGATCATGTTAGGCAGCTCACAAGATCTAAACAATGATAGCACAAGCGGAGAAGACAACCATCTAGCTACTGCTATGGACCCATTGTCCAAGGATGAACTACTCACGCATCAATCCGGAGCGGGCATGATGATCTAGAGCCCCTCCGGTGATGATTCCCCTCTCAGCAGGTGCCGGAGACGATCTCCTGAATCCCCCGTGATGCGATTGGCGGCAGCGGCGTCTCTGGAATGTTTTCCGTATCGTGGCTCTCGGTACAGGGGTATTCGCGGCGAAGGCTTTAAGTAGGCGGAAGGGCAACGCAGGGTGCCACACGAGGGCCCCACACAACAGGCCGGCGCGGCCAGGGCTTGGGCCGCGCCGCCCTGTGTCGGCGCCTCATGGCCCCACTTCCTTTCCCCTCGGTCTTCTGGAAGCTTCATGTAAAAATAGGACCCTGGGCGTTGATTTCGTCCAATTCCGAGAATATTTTCTTACTAGGATTTCTGAAACCAAAAACAGGAGAAAACAGCAACTGGCGCTTCGGCATCTTGTTAATAGGTTAGTGCCGGGAAAATGTATAATAATGCTATAAAGTATGTATAAAACATTCAAGTATTGTCATAAAAGTAGCATGGAACATAAGAAATTATAGATACGTTTGAGATGTATCAAGCATCCCCAAGCTTAGTTCCTACTCGTCCTCGAGTAGGTAAACGATAACACAAATAATTTCTGAAGTGACATGCTACCAACATAATCTTGATCAACATTATTGTAAATCATATGAGATGAATGGAGTGATCTGAACAAAAGATTGCTAACAAAGATAATGACTAACCAAATGAATCATATAGCAAAACTTTTCATGAATAGTACTTTCAAACAAGTATCAACAAGTCTTGCATAAGAGCTAACTCATAAGCAATAAATTCAAAGTAGAATGCATTGAAGCAACACAAAGGATGATTAAGTTTCAGCAATTGCTTTCAACTTGTAACATGTATATCTCATGGATATTTGTCAACATAGAGTAATATAACAGGTGCAATAAGTAAACATGTAAGAATCAATGCACACAGTTAACACAAGTGTTTGCTTCTAAGATAGAAAGGAGTGGGTAAACTGACTCAACGTAAAGTAAAAGAATGGCCCTTCGCAGAGGGAAGCATTGATTACTATTTTTGTGCTAGAGCTTTTGTTTTGAAAACATAGAAACAATTTTGTCAACGGTAGTAATAATTCATATGTGCTATGCATAATACTTCCTACAAGTTGCAAGTCTCATGCATAGAGTACTAATAGTGCTCGCACCTTGTCCTAATCAGCTCGGATAACACGGATTATCATCACATGACATATGTTTCAACCAAGTGTCACAAAGGGGTACCTCTATGCCGCCTGTACAAAGGTCTAAGGAGAATGCACGCATTGGATTTCTCGCTTTTGATTATTCTCAACTTAGACATCCATACCGGGACAACATAGACAACAGATAATGGACTCCTCTTTTAATGCTTAAGAATTCAACAACAAATAGTATTCTCATAAGAGATTGAGGTTGTATGTCCAAACTGAAACTTCCACCATGATACATGGCTTTAGTTGGCTGCCCAATGTTCTTCTCTAACATATGCATACTCAAACCATTTGATCATGAAATCGCACTTACTTCAGACAAGACGAACATGCATAGCATCTCACATGATATCCAACAAAGGTAAAAAGTTGATGGTGTCCCCAGAAACATGGTTACCGCTCAACAAGCAACTTATAAGAATTAAGACACATAACTACATATTCATCACCACAATAGTTTTTAAGCTATTTGTCCCATGAGCTATATATTGCAAAGATAAAGGAATGAAATTTTAAAGGTAGCACTCAAGTAATTTAGTTTGGAATGGCAGAAAAATACCACATAGTAGGTAGATATGGTGGACACAAATGGCATGGGGTTTGGCTCAAGGTGTTCGGATGCACGAGAAGCATTTCCTCTCAGTACAAGGTTTGGGCTAGCAAGGTTGTTTGAAGCAAACACAAGTATGAACAGGTACAGCAAAACTTACACAAGAACATATTGCAAGCATTATAAGGCTCTACACTGTCTTCCTTGTTGTTCAAACACTTTACCGAAAATATCTAGACTTAGAGAGACCAATCATGCAAACCAAATTAAACAAGCTCTACGGTAGTTCTTCATTAATGGATTAAACTACATGATGCAAGAGCTTAAACATGATCTATGAGAGCTCAAACAATTGCCAAGTTATTCCAAACCATATGCAACATTTTCTGATTCCAACCAAATAGCAATTTAACGAAGCAATTTCAGCCTTTGCCATGAATATTAAAGCACAATTAAGAACACAAGTGTTCCTTATGAAAAAGAGGAGCGTAATATCTCCAATATAAGAATGATGGGATCCAACTTTATTCAAACCAAAACGAAAATAAAAGCAAACCGACGCTCCAAGTAAAGAACATAAGATGTGATGGAATAAAAATATAGTTTCACTAGAAGTGACCTGATAATGTTGTCGATGAAGAAGGGGATGCCTTGGACATCCCCAAGCTTAGATGCTTGAGTCTTCTTAAAATATGCAGGGATGAACCACCGGGGCATCCCCAAGCTTAGACCTTTCACTCTTCTTGATCATAGTATATCATCCTCTTCTCTTGACCCTTGAAAACTTCCTCCACACCAAACTTCAAGCAAACTCATTAGAGGGTTAGTGCATAATTAAAAATTCACATATTCAGAGGTGACACAATCATTCTTAACACTTTTGGACATTGCACAAAGCTTCTGAAAGTTAATAGAACAAAGAAATTCATTCAACATAGCAAAGGCGGCAATGCGAAATAAAAGGCAGAATCTGTCAAAAACAGAACAATTCGTAAAGACGAATTTTGCAGGGGAACTTAATTTGCTCAAATGGAAAAACTCAAAACTAATGAAAGTTGCGTACATATATGAGGATCACGCTCGTAAATTTGCAGATTTTTTTGATTTTTCTACAGGGAGATCTGTACAAATTCGTGACAGACAGCAATGCTGTTTCTGCGCAGCGATCCAAATCTAGCATCAACTTTAACATAGAAATTTTACTTGGCACAAAAACATGATAAGGAGAGGTTTCTACAGTAGCAAACAACTTCCAAGACTCAACAATACAGTAAATAAAATAAAACTTGGGTTATCTCCCAAGAAGTGCTTTTCTTTAACGCCTTTCAGGCGCAGAAAGTGCAAATCAAGTAACATCAAGAGAAGAAGCATCAACATTATTATTTTTCTTACAAACACAACTTGTTGCAGAGGGTACCTTAGATGCTCCATTATCTAAATTTTCTATGGTGGTGTTACCCTCCAAAACAATTTTGGCCTTAAGCAACACGAAGAGCGGGAGGCTCCTAGGGCATAAGTGGATCCCTGCACCTCTCCCGCAAATCTTCGCGCGCGTCTGGCGGTTGCTGGCGTGCCACCTGACCTAGACCTGGTCGGAAGGTGTTAGTGCTCGATTGTTCCTGCATGGTAGACACGTGCACATTAAATACGAGCCTTATCGGCTCTCAGGTTTCGGATCGGCTCAAAGAGCCGATCGCCCCATGGTCCTTGATGGATTAGCAATGGCATGGGGATCCTGCTTGATCAGGACAAAGCTGAAACGATCCACGACAGTTTAGGGTTTTCACCGCATAATCGGAACGTCCTACGTGCGATCGGGCCTAGCAGCTACGAGAGACAATGCAAACTACCCCTACGAGAGGCCTAAAAACCAACATAACGTTGATCCCCGGAACATCCCTCGCAGGGACGGTAAACAACATCTAACGCACCACCGGATCCTCCGACCCCGCATAAGGCCTAACTATGCGGATATCAAACTAATCCTGCAGATGCAGGGAGCAACTATAACGGATCGGATCTACTAAGCATGATCAAGCAAGATGCTGCCCTTACGTCTAGATCGACGTAAGGGCAGCAAGGTGTCTAGGGACGGCATTGCCACGCAGATATGCACGTGAAAGCACCAATGCGAGCCCCTAAACACCTAAGGATAAATAGTACTGCTCGCCATCAACAAGGCTTCAGCACGAGCAGTACAAGGATAACGAATAAACTTAGGCTGCCTAGATCGCTAGATGCGATCTAGGCAGCATGGTGCTTACCCGGGAGAAACCCTCGAAGAGAAGGGGTGGCGATGCGCCGTATTTTGTGTTTGTTTGAACGATGATTGTCCTCCTATTCCGATAACCCTAGATACATATTTATAGTCCAAGGGACTTTCTAATTGAGGCGTGCACCTAACCGTGCACGGGCCGGACTCTATCTCTTTAATCTAAATTACAAGGCGATCTAATATATTACAGATACATGGGCAATTAAGCCCGAACTCTCAGCGCAAGGCCGCTTCGAAGATGCTCCACGTGTACGTCCTTCAAGCACATCTTCACTTACGGCCCATCTCCTGATTTGGCCAAAATCGGGTGGTAACACATGCCCCCCTGGTTTTGGTAATGATAATATCAAAACCATCTGTTTCTTTCGAAGGGTCATGTCGTGGCAGAACCGTCGTAGTTTTCTTCATGATGACGTGTTGCCTCCTCGCCTTCTCTGCACGACTTGACGGTTCTGGCACCACGCCCTCGGGACCTGCTTAGGCATTAAACCATATATTCCCCTTTTTATTCGGCCACATCGAACAGTTCTCCTCTTCCCTCCTCTGCATCTTCCCCAAACCCTCCTCCGCCATGTCTTCCTCTTCTTCTTCCTCCACTTCATCGGGTCTTTCCTACGTGTCCTCTCCCATCCGGGAGTCAACACCAGAGTGGGGTACGCAGGCGGCGTACGATATACTTGCCCCAACGGCGTGGGACAAGGAGGACCATGACTTCTCCGTCTGGTCCGAGGATGAGTCCTCAACTGACGGGGAGAGTGACCTCCGCTTCCTCGCCAATGAGGAAGCGGTAGAGGCAAGCGACGACGACCGCTTTTCCTGGGACGGGGTCACCTCTTCCGAGGAAGTGAGGGAGGAGGAGGAAGACGACGGCTCCTCCGACGAGCCGCCGGCCAACGCCATTGCCCCCGGCCGGGCACCTCGGCGACCGACGGCGAGGCGACAATGCGACGAGACGATGAGGACAACGAGGGTCTGCCGGCCGCTAGAGCGACGACGAGCCGGCTGGGAGTAGTGCCGACGATGGCGATGATGATGACGACGACGAGGGCAGCAATGGCCCCTAGATAGGACCTTAGCTTAGGGCCAGCAGTAGTAGATAGGGCCCTGCATTCCTTTTGAGATCAATCAGCTCTTATGTAAGGAATCTTATTTGTCAACGAAGAGTTTCCCCAACTTGATTTTGCCGATTTCTTGTCCAGTGATTTAGCTGATTCTCCTTTATATGGATTTCGCCGATTGTGGTCTTGATCAACGCTCGGTGAACCGATGGCAACGCATCGGTCTCTTACGACAAATTTCGAGACAGATCAGTTCAGATCCTCAAATTCCAGTCGAACAGGACCAAGCCGGAATCATGCACACCTGAACCTTGGAAATCCAAGTCCCCCGCGCTTAATGTTGGTCTTAATCGACAAGACTCCAGAATTGATGCCTTCAGGAGAACTCTAGGACCATTGCCGAAAATCTCAATCGCCTACAACTTTCGCAGCGATGCTTTGTCCCTTCGCGGCAACAAACTGGCCTAAAGCCTATCAATTATGATGGCTCCTTCTTCAAACCCCTCATGCCAACCTGGTAATCCTCCTCTGCAAGAGTCCTCCACCTTTCGATGCGGGGACAGCCGATTTCAACACCATCGGCTTTTCAGAATGAGGAATTTTCAGGGCTAGCTGCCCCCCGAGCCTTGGTCAAGGCGAGAATGAAAGTGCACCAGCCGCATTGGGCCACTATCAGCTTCTCAACTGTGGTGCAGCATCAGCCGATTCTAACCAAATCGGCTTTTCAGAAGCAGAGAACCTTCAATGTGAGCTGCCCCCCGAGCTTCTTCAGTCCAATGACACAACCTCTGGTAAGAATGCTGTCTAGTCCCACTGGACGATCGTCGGTTGTTCTCACGATCCTGGCCTGATCTGCACGTCCATGTTGTTCTTGCTGTTGGCCAGGGCTGCGATCCTCAAACTTGCCGGCAAACACCAAAGGCTAAAATGAGAAAAAGGGCCGTCTTGGACGCCCAAATTGATGCTTCTGTTGGTGCTGCCGAGCTTGAAGCCTTGCAAAAGGAGTTGGAAGTCCCTGAAGAGCGGGCCCGAGTCGCCAAGCAATCCCAATGATGGGTTCTTCCAGTAGATGACTGCTCTATTAGGCTTCCGCTTATACCCCTTGAGTCGATGGCCGTGCATCGGCTTTGAATCCTTAAGTCGATGTCTTCCATTTTTTGTGGCCGATTTGCTTACATATCGGCCCCCATACTTGAGCTACTCTGCTGGAAATTTGACATTCGTTCCCAGCTCCGTATCCTCGTATCTCATCCATCTATGTGCCCCCCGAGCCGATTCTGTCAAGTAATTGATGGCATCGGCTCTTCAGGCATATGTTGGATCAATGCTGAACACAGACGAAGGTACGTTGAGGATAATTGTGGCCGATTGCGGGAATCGGCCTCCTTCTTTGTTGCAATGCTTTGACGATGATTTGCAACTTCTTGGATTTCCATCGTAGCTACGTGGCATGCTGGAGATAAGATCCTTTACTTCTCATTTTTGAGGGCCGATCGCCGGGATCGGCCTTGCCACGTATGTCCAAAGTATTGGACGTGCTACTCTGTCCAGCCCACGGATACCATGTTTGTGTCTGCCGATCGGCATCGGCCGATGCCTGTGCATCGGCTTTCGCTGTTTGGGGCGCCATACTTTCTTTGGCGGGCGCGCCTTCGTCTCCACTATTTGCTGGATTTTCGCGGCCAGATCGGGCCGCGCTCTTCTCAACGTGTCAGGTGCTCGGCTTCTTCTTCCAAGTTTCGCAGCCGCACCCGGCGCTCGAGAATGGCTGAGTCCATCGGGGCACCACCTTGGTCGGTGATACCTATCTTCTTCTCCATCTGACTCCTCGAAGTCTTCTTCTTGAGATGACTCAGCTCGTTTACTACGAGGTGGGAGAGGTCATAGGACGCTCGAACAGAAACTTCGTTCGTCCTTCTCCTTTGCTGTGTGCATTCGGCGTTCTCGATTGTTGGCAATCGGCTCATTCCCGAGTCCCAGCAATGTTTGAAGAAAGGACAGTTCCAGTGCTTGTCCACGTTGTCTTGCTCCTTTGACCTCCCGGCGCGACGTTCGTACCGTCGTCGTTCTGTCATGCGACGATACCTCTGTTTGCATCGACCGACGATATCCTTCATCGTCGTCGCAGCGGTGACGTCGGTCGTACCATATTTGCTGAGGAGATGCACGGATAATGGGCGTGGATACCGTATGTTTCTCACCTCCTCCTCGGTCAGGTACCGTCTATCATCGTCTTGGGGCCGGTCGCGTGGAACGGCCTCCTCTTTATCTTTGCCACGAGAGTGGCTGCTCTCTGCTTTGTCCGCGCCATGGCGAATCACGAACCCTGCCATATTGACATCGAAAGAGAACCCTGGTTCTCTTATGGAGTGGCTGAGATCTACCGTATTGACGCCATGCGACAGACGCGTGTTTCCTCTGAGCTTGATGTTGCGAGAACGGGTTGTCTCAGAGGAGCCGATGAGTTCGGCTTCACGGATGGCCTTCAGCTCATCGTATTTCTTCTTGTGCTCCGCAGGGAGATCCTTGTATGTGATCTGCTCCTCTGCCATCTCGTATGTCGGTGTTGACGTGGATGTTGCAGAAGACGTCCCACCGGGCGTGCCAGAATGTGTTACCCTCCAAAACCCCCCGACGGGCTTTGGTTAAGCAACACGAAGAGCCGGGAGGCTCCTAGGGCCGCTTAGTGGATCCCTGGAACCTCGCGTCGTCCCGCAAATCTTCGCGCGCGTCTGGCGGTTGCTGGGCGTGCCACCTGACCTAGACCTGGTCGGGAAGGTGTTAGTGCTTCGATTGTTCCTGCATGGTAGACACGTGCACATTAAATACGAGCCTTATCGGCTCTCAGGTTTCCCTGTGGATCGGCTCAAAGAGCCGATCGCCCCATGGTCCTTGATGGATTAGCAATGGCATGGGGATCCTGCTTGATCAGGACAAAGCGAAACGATCCACGACGGTTTAGGGTTTTCACCGCATAATCGGAACGTCCTACGTGCGATCGGGCCTAGCAGCTACGAGAGACAATGCAAACTACCCCTACGAGAGGCCTAAAAACCAACATAATGTTGATCCCCGGAACGTCCCTCGCAGGGACGGTAAACAACATCTAACGCACCACCGGATCCTCCGACCCCAGCATAAGGCCTAACTATGCAGATATCAAACTAATCCCTGCAGATGCAGGAGCAACTATAACGGATCGGATCTACTAAGCATGATCAAGCAAGATGCTGCCCTTACGTCTAGATCGACGTAAGGGCAGCAAGGTGTCTAGGGACGGCATTGCCACGCAGATATGCACGTGAAAGCACCAATGCGAGCCCCTAAACACCTAAGGATAAATAGTACTGCTCGCCATCAACAAGGCTTCAGCACGAGCAGTACAAGGATAACGAATAAACTTTACGCTGCCTAGATCGCTAGATGCGATCTAGGCAGCATGGTGCTTACCCGGGAGAAACCCTCGAAGAGAAGGGGTGGCGATGCGCCGTATTTTGTGTTTGTTTGAACGATGATTGTCCTCCTTTTCCGATAACCCTAGATACATATTTATAGTCCAAGGGACTTTCTAATTGAGGCGTGCACCTAACCGTGCACGGGCTGGACTCTATATCTTTAATCTAAATTACAAGGCGATCTAATATATTACAGATACATGGGAAATTAAGCCCGAACTCTCAGCGCAAGGCCGCTTCGAAGATGCTCCACGTGTACGTCCTTCAAGCACATCTTCACTTACGGCACATCTCCTGATTTGGCCAAAATCGGGTGGTAACAGGTGGTGCTAGGGGTTTTATCAATTTTAGGCCTATAATAATTCTTTGGTTTAGGCACCTTAGAGGCATACATGAATTTTTGCTCTTTACCCACATAAGCTTTCTCCTTAAACTTAAGAGAAGAAAAAGTTGAACCCAAGGTTCCCATAGCTTTTTCAAGTTCACCAATCCTATTGATTTGATTATCATGGACAACACAAGTTCCTAGGACACTAATTCTTTCATCAATTCCTCCTAAGGATTTATCAAGTTCATCAGTTTTATCAAGTAACATTTCCAATTTAGTTTCAATACTTGGAAAATTTTTCTCTATGGTTTCCAATTTTTTCATAACATCCTCAAGAGAGATTTCAATTTTAACTTCATTAACAGTGGTATTCCAACTAGACTCTCAATGATGCAACTAGCTTCTAAAGCGGGAGTACCTAGGAAATTACCTCCCGAAAGAGTATCAAGAACATACCTATTCCAACTAGATAAGCCAACATAAAAATTCCTAAGGATAATAGTGGAGTGTTTCTTAATGAACCTATGATGAGCATTACTAATTCTGTACCAAGCATCTTTAAAACTTTCTCCACCTTGTTGCTTAAAAGAACGAACTTCAACTTCAGGATTACTCATTATAAAAGTAAACTAAGCAAGTAGAATAAAGACAAGTAACTAATTTTTTTTGTGTTTTGATATTGAGCTAGTAAATAAAATAGCAAGTAAAGTAACTAATTTTTTTGTGTTTTTAATATGAAGCAAACAAGACAGTAAATAAAATAAAGTAAAGCAAGACAAAAACAAAGTAAAGAGATTGGATGCGAAGACTCCCCTTGCAGCGTGTCTTGATCTCCCCGCAACGGCGCCGAAAAAGTTGCTTGATGCGCGTAGATGTACACGTCCTTTGGGAACCCCAAGAGGAAGGTATGATGCGCACAGCGGCAAGTTTTCCCTCAGAAAGAAACCAAGGTTATCGAACCGGAGCCAAGAAGCACGTGAAGGTTGTTGGTGGAGGAGTGTAGTGCGGCGCAACACCAGTGAAACCGGCGCCAATGTGGAACCTGCACAACACAATCAAGATACTTTGCCCCAACGTAACAGTGAGGTTGTCAATCTCACCGGCTTGCTGAAACAAAGGATTAAGCGTATCGAGTGGAAGATGATGTTTGTTTGCAAAGAACAGTAAGAAACAATAATTGCAGTAGAATGTATTCAGATGTAAAAGAATGGACCGGGGTCCACAGTTCACTAGTGGTGTCTCTCCAATAAGATAACTAACATGCTGGGTGAACAAATTACAGGTAGGCAATTGACAAATCAAGATTCAATACATATCAACGATGATTACTATGTGATCTAATCAGGGCATTACGACAATGTACATAGACCGCTATCCAGCATGCATCTATGCCTAAATAATCCACCTTCGGGTTAGCATCCACACCCCCTCTAGTATTAAGTTGTAAACAACAGATAATTGCATTAAGTATGGTGCGTAATGTAATCAACACAAATATCCTTAGACAAAGCATCAATGTTTTATCCCTAGTAGCAACAGCACTTCCACAACCTTAGAACTTTCTGTCACTGTCCCAGATTCAATGGAGGCATGAACCCACTATCGAGCATAATTACCCCCTCTTGGAGTTACAAGTATCAACTTCGCCAGAGCCTCTACTAGCAACGGAGAGCATGGAAGAACATAAACAACAAATATATGATAGATTGATAATCAACTTAACATAGTATTCTAGATTCATCGGATCCCACCAAACACAACATGTAGCATTACAAATAGATGATCTTGATCATGTTAGGCAGCTCACAAGATCTAAACAATGATAGCACAAGCGGAGAAGACAACCATCTAGCTACTGCTATGGACCCATAGTCCAAGGATGAACTACTCACGCATCAATCCGGAGGCGGGCATGATGATGTAGAGCCCCTCCGGTGATGATTCCCCTCTCCGGCAGGGTGCCGGAGGCGATCTCCTAAATCCCCGAGATGGGATTGGCGGCGGCGTCTCTCGAAGGTTTTCCGTATCGTGGCTCTCGGTACTATTCGTGACGAAGGCTTTAAGTAGGCGGAAGGGCAACGCAGGGGGCCACACGAGGGCCCCACACAACAGGCCGGCGCGGCCAGGGCTTGGTCCGCGCCGCCCTGTTGTGTCGGCGCCTCGTGGCCCCACTTCCCCTCGGTCTTACGGAAGCTTCGTGTAAAAATAGGACCCTAGGCGTTGATTTCGTCCCATTCGAGAATATTTCCTTACTAGGATTTCTGAAACCAAAAACAGCAGAAAACAGCAACTGGCGCTTCGGCATCTTGTTAATAGGTTAGTGCCGGAAAATGTATAATAATGATGTAAAGTATGTATAAAACATTCAAGTATTATCATAAAAGTAGCATGGAACATAAGAAATTATAGATACGTTTGAGACGTATCGATTCGACACTTAAATACTTATCGAGTTGTGCTACAGTGATCCCTGCTCTTGGGTGTTATCACCATGGAGTCACTCTTCTCCGCAAGGCTCTTGAGCAATAGACAAGTGGCAAAACTTCTAGTGGATGACCCTACCTGCAAGTGACTTCATTGTGGAACTCAACGTCAAGTCCTGACCACGTGCCCTCTCAGCTAACCTATCCTCCACCGACGCCTAAAAAGCCTTTGGCTGAGACTCATTCCTCGTCGAACAATTTGTAAACGGAAGGTTTCATCATGCTAGTCTCATGCCGACTCCCTAGGTAGGCCCATCCGCCCAATAGGTTGGGGACATGCTGGATTTGGTTGAGAAACCTCCGCCTGAGGTAGCTCCTTCTACTAAGACCACGTTTAGTGGCCTTGCTTCGAAGTGTTTGGGCCGGCGATAGGCGCCAAACCCTATCCCAGATCATTCAAATGTCCGTGCGTAGTCCAAAATATGACCCGCAAAGGGACCCAATGGGATGGATTGATGATTACTCCCTCGAAATGCAAGTGCAAGATGTGAACTATCTCTTGTTACTACTAGAGGGGCCAGCTAGAAATTGGTCAAAAACCTACCCGCGGGCAGCATAAAATTGTGGGAAGACCCGAGGGGCTCTTCATAAGTAACTTCTCGGCCACCTGCAAACAACCGGCGACCATAGAAGACTTACATTGTTATGCTCAACGACTTGCGGAATTGGCCAGTGACGGGCTCTCGCGATGCGTAGAAGTGTGGAACTCTTACAATGGCATCAACAACAACGCAACCTTTGCTATCTTCTAGGGGAATTGCACCTTCCAACCCATCATGGAAAATCTCTCACAGTCCAAACAACAAATCGCGTTCATCAGTGGGTTTATGGACATCACAAGCCGGTTCGCCAGGTTAAATAAAACCAAGACCGGTTAGTCTAACAGCCCAACCATGGGAGTCGCTAAGCCAAGTGGAGCTCCATCCCAAGTGCTAGCCACTCACGCGAACACTAGGAGCAACAATCGCCGGCAAAGAGAGTTCTCCGCTCCACGGGTCCTCGATGGGCCATGTATGTTCCACAACCAGGGTGGTAGGAGGCCAGCTCACTCAACAGGCGAGTGCTGCCAATTCCTACAAGAAAGGACACCTGCCAGCCACGGGAACGGACAAAGCGTATATGTTACCTTTCACAAATTTGTGGGAGTCTCCAGCTGGAGGGAGCGCAAGGTTCTCATGTGCGATATCAATGCCATCGAGCCTAATGTCCCCAATGGCTGCATTGGTTCGAACATGTAATACAATGGATCCTAAAAGACCACCCACCCAATGTGAAGTGCCCCGACAAGATCACACTAGTGGTGAAGCCCAAGGTGCAAGGCTATTGGTTGAGTAAAGCATTAATGGACGGTGGCAGTAACATCAACATCATGTAGGAGGACACCTTCAAGCGCAAGAAGCTGCTGCGATCCATGATACGCCCCAACACGACCATGTTCTACGACATCGTCCTAGGGTGAAAAGCATCCCCTTTGGGAGAGTCAACATAGAAGTAGCCTTTGGCACTAATGCCAATTTAAGGAAGGAAATGGTATGTTTCGAAGTTGTCAACTTCAAAATCCCGTACCATTGCATACTCGGGCATCCCACCTTCGCGCGATTCATGGCGCACCCAAGCTACACGTACATCAAGATGAAGATAATATATAGGTCCAAAAGGCCAAATCGTCGTGGGAGACACTGAGAAAGCAATCAAGTGTGAGACTGGTTGCGTTGAAGAAGTTGATGAAGTAATTGCAGTAGAACCATTGGAGAAAATGTCGCTCAACATCTACAAGGACGATTACCTTCCTCAAGCGCCCCACCCACGACTCAGATTCATGTGCCACTTTAAAGTTAGCTCAAGACACCAATAATATCGACTTGGTTGAGGGCAACTCAAGCAAGCAAGCTGTCATTGGGGCCAGCATGGACCTCTCATAGGAAAGCATGCTCATCAAGATACTATGTGAGAATCGTTACATCTTCTTATGGAAGCCCTATGACATGACGGGTGTCCCGAACACTTGACAAGGACGTGAAACAGGTAAAGCAACCGCTCTAACGTCTCAAGGATAAGGGCCAATAGGCGATTGGCAAAGAAGTAGTCCGGCTCCTAGTTGCTGGGTTCATCATGGAGGTTATGAACCCTCAATGGCTGGCAAACCCAATACTGGTACTAAAAGGAACTACACAAGACGCATGTGCATCGACTACACCAGCCTCAATAAAGCATGACCCAAGGATCCGCTCGCCCTTCTTCGAATCAACCAAGTGATTGACTCTACTGCAGGGCTTGAACTATTGTGCTTCCTCGAAGTTTACTCAGGCTATCAGAAGATTAAAGTGGCCCTTGAAGACCAGGAGGACACACCCTTCATCAAGCCACTCAGCGCCTTATGCTACACTTCCATGCCTTCTGGACTAAAGAATGCCGGTGCAACATATCAGAGGTTGTAACATCCCAAGTTTCAACAATAATGAAATCAAGAGAGAGTTTCAATTACTCAAATTTTGCAACAAACAAAAACTTTTTACATGCATATAGTGTCACATATAGATTCATGCATAGGAGTGATTTTCTTTTGTGCAATGACCATGATGAGTGTTGATATGTTAATCCCTTGACATTAAACCCTAATACATGATCATAACACCTCTCTTTGAGAAAAATAAAAGAAATACTAAATTGGGTCTAAAACCCTCACATACATATATGCAATTATGCAAATCTTCACCAAAGGCCAACAAGGCTTGATCTTTGGTTTCTAAAATACTTATATAACTCAAACAAACCCAAATGCATCAAAGAAACCAGAATCAAATCAAGATTTAACTCAAAACCATCTCACATGTGATGATGGTCATTTGGGTGATTTTTAACATGATCCCCTCTTTACCCCTCTGGTTAAATCATTTCTTAAACTAAACTTAGTCAACCAAAGCTATGTCATCCAAGACCATGTCAAGGTGATGAACTTTCATGTTGACCACCCTGGCTAGAGTTGACTAGGTTGACCAGTAAAGGTTTGACAAGTGAGGACTTTGAATCAATGTGAAGATCATGCCCATTTTGAATTTTTGCAAACTACCTCAATTTTGACCATCACCACCACCACTCTACTCCAAATCTTATTCAATTCAAACCCACCAAATTTCACCCAATAATTCCAAATTAAATTTCTTGCGGCCATTTTCTCAAACACCTTGTGTGCATGAATCTGCCAACCCTATACATTGCAATATCCAGTGGATCATCGACTCAACCATCGACCCTAGGTCATCCTCAGTACCCTCATTGACTCCTTGCATCATTGCAGTACTGGAGACAAGCTTGGTTGTGCAAAATATTGGAGAACCATGCCATGCCGTGCATGGCATGACACTCACACATGCTCACTCTACCTCTGGTCAACTACAGCATGCACCACCATGTCACCTAGCTTCCTCCCACTCCCCTGAGCGTGCCAGACACCAGCCTCGACGAAATGGTGCATCACACGCACCAGGCCATGCACGCCCAGACACGCCCAGACGTGCACGCGCACGCCAGAGCGCGCATGGTGCGCGCCACACACGCCGACCACGTCGTCTGCCCTCCGTTGACCTCCGCACCTCCTCTCTGCACCACCTGCTCCAACGCTCACGTCACCAGCACCCTCCCAGACAAGCCCATTGGCTCGCGCCGTGCCTGTAGACGACGCCATCGACGACGTCCTCCGCCGCGGTACTGCGAGCTTCGGTCACGCGCTCGTCCTCGTCTCCTCGTTTTCACCGCAATCATGCGCGGCGTCACCGCCATGACGTCGCCAAGCGATGAGCGTCATCGCCAGTGCCTCCCTGCCCCTGTAGCCGCGTCGCCGCAGCTGACCTCATCGCCCGCCACGGCCACCTCCAGACGCTATAAAAGGAGGCCCTCTCGCTCCAATTTCTTCACACCGCCAGCCTCCTCTCACTCTTCTCACCCTCCTCAGCTACTCCCCTTGCTCGATTAGCCACCGCCGCCGTTCAATTGCATCGCCGGAGCCGCGGAGGTGCTGAGAAGCTCGCCGTCGATTGGAGCCTCCTCAGCACGCGCCACTGCTACCAGCTTCTTCCTCTACCTCGACAACGTCGCCGCCGCACGTCGCCGACCCTCGCCGCGCCGCCGGTAAGCCGTCGACCCCCTACCTGCGCCGCCCGTGCCCTCCCTTCTCGCCGGAGACGACGATGAACGTCGTGCGTCCGATCGACCTCTAATCCTACGGCTCACCTTTCTCGTACCGCTTCGCTGTTTAAAACACGCTGACGTGTGGTCCCCACTCGTCAGGTGGCCCGTTGCATTGGACGCGCTACTGGGCCGACCCACTTTTCTTTTCCCCTGTGCAGCCCAGTTGGTTTCCCGCCTAAGCCCACCGTTTGAATTGGGAATTTTCGAATTTTGTTAATTAACCCCTGATGCTGTTTTCAAAATTAAATATAATAAAATCTACCAAACCAAATTTGACAAATTTTATATATTTGGAAACCTTGTGAAAATATCTACAAAACTACACTAGTCCCAACCCTAGATTAATTGTAGAATAAATCTGACAAAATAAACAAGGCAGGGCCTTTTTCCACTTCAATTAATTATTAAAAATTAAATAAAAATGCTTTTAAGTTGAAACCAACTCTCAAAAATCATATTTGTTTGTATCTATCTAAATATGTAAAAATATTGCATATTTGTTTGTATGATCATATCCTTGTTTAAAAATTGGCCCTATGGCTATTTATAGTGCATTTTAAATAAACTTATCATTTATTAATATGTATGAGAGCATCTCTCTCATTTAAATCTTGTCTCACTAAGTCAATATGAGGTAGACACCATGGTCCATTTAAACTCATATTAAATTAGTTGATGATATTAAATCATTAATCATGAGTTATTGAAAGGCATGAGGTGAGGTATCTCATTTAAATCATTTTCCCAAATAATACTTATGAAGAGGTTGACTTTGGTCAACCTAGGTCATATGATATTAATTGAGGAAATTAAATCTTAATAAGATTCAATGAGAGGAAATTATTTTCTCTCAAGAAATAAATAGAAACACTAATTAATATTTATAATGAGAGGAAATTATTTTTCTCAAGAATAAAAGTAAATCAACTCACCTCATAAGCATGTTGTTATGATAGACTAGTAGGAGTGATTCATGTGTGTGCTTAGTTTAGTATTTGAGCTTTGTGTGGTGATTGTGTGTATTATCGTATTTAGACGCTAGTACCGAGGAGTACGCCGAGGAGGAGGAGGTCTACACTCAAGGAGAGGAAGACCACTTTGATCAGTACAACACCCAAGGCAAGCTAATACCCTTGCAAAGTGCAAAAGCTCTCCAAGAGCAAAGCACCCCACCTTATTATTTCATGTTTACTAAGCCTATCCCAGTTTTATTATAAGTTTTGCTTTCAAGTTTTATTACTTTATTTTATCAAGGTACCTTTTGATTCATGATTCACTTGGTCTAGAGTAGAACAATAGCATCAAAGTTAGTCTATGGCAATCAAGCTAAGTTAGCACCCCTCATGACTCGTGGCTAGTGCTAAATAACTAAAATTGACTACTCTAGATGGGAACATTGTGATGTGAGATGATGATGGTGAAACTATGAAAGGAATTTTGAAGGTGAATATGACCAAGAGAAGATAGTGATTTTTGATTAAAAACTAATGTTGGTTTGGATGCGATACCTTTCCAATACACAAGTACCCCCACAATACCTGATTATGGGTAGGGTCTAACTAGAAGTTTATATGTCTTAGTATGGGTTCCCTCTAAACAAGCGTCATAGGGGTTATGCCGAGGCTGCCTCCGAGAAATGTGAAATGACGTGAATGAGGTGAATTGTCCGGCCCAAGCCCTGTGCAGTTCCCGGGTTAACGGTTTGTTTTCACCGGGAGGCCAAGCTCATGGGGAGAGGTGCCTATACTAGGATGTGTAAGTGAAAGGTTAGAGTTGATGATCCGCGTACTGAGTTACGATTATTCAGAGTTCTCTCTGACGGATGTAATCAAATGTTCTGGCACAAGTGTGCAACCTCTGTAGAGTGTAAAACTATTCGAATAGCCGTGTCCACGGTTACGGACAATTGGAAAGGCCATAATGTTCCGTCATTAGAAATTTGTTTGAAAAGGATGGATGAATTTGAAGTGGTGACTTGAACTTGAAACCCAACTGAGTTGTGGGAATGACACTAATGTTCCCACTTGAGCTAGTTAACTTATGCTTAGTCTTTATGAAATACTTATGAACTAAAACTGGCTTTATGCAAATAAACTAGAGCTTAGCACCCTCTTATTAAAGTTAATCTTAGTTACTTAGTATTAGTTTGCGAGTACTTTGAAGTACTCATGGCTGTGTCCCTGGCTATTCAAATGGCCAGAATATGAAGAAGAGCAGCAGTATGAGGATGACGGTCAGCAGGACGTCTACAACAACTAGGAGTCGCCTGACGTCAAGCGTTGGCCTGTGGAAATAGATAGTCCACTTCTATTACGCTTCCGCTACTATGTTGTTCGTTGATCAATAGATCAACTATTTGTGTAATATTGGATCATGTGATCCCCTTTTGTAAGACAATGATGGTTTGTAATGAATGATGACTTATGGTATCAACTGTTATGTCTAGCAACAACAATATTCCCGGGATTGCGATGAATGACATAATAGGCATCCGGACTTAAAAAGCACGGGTGTTGACAGAGGTGCATGCAGAAACGCGTATAGGACCAAATAGGTCACAACGTGCATGCCTATGTGGACGATGTCATGGTCAAATCAGCAAAGCGGCGCGACCTCATCGCGGCTTCATCGCAGACATCACTGAAACCTTCGACAACCTGCGATGGTACACAATGAAGCTAAACCTGACCAACTGCGTCTTCTGGGTACCTGCTGGGAAGTTGCTTGGTTACATAGTATCTGAGCTTGGCATTGATGCAAACTCGGACAAGATAGCAGCCATCACGAAACTTGGAAAACCAAAGGATTTGCAGGGTGTGTGCAGCGACTCGCTGGTGCGTTGCAGCCTTAAGTCGATTCATATCTCGACTAGGTAAGAAGGCCATGGCCCTTTATAAACCGATGAGAAAACCCAATACGTTAATATGTTATGATGAAGTGGATGCATACCTAGTTGCAATCAAAAGGATGCTCTCCGAAGCGCCTATCCTTGCGGCTCCCAAGGACAAAGAACCTATGTTGTTGTATCCAGCGGTGGCCAATCTTATCATCAACATCATCATGGTCGTCAAATGGCCAGAAGAGAGGTGTCTGAATACCTAGTCCAACAGTCAATGTACTATATAAGTGAAGTATTCTCCGAGTTCAAGCAAATATATCCTTGATGGCTGTGAAAATATCCATCATTCTCCGCATTTAAATCGCATTTTAAGTCAAAGAAATGACTAACAATGTCTCTAGCCTTGCTATTAATGACTAATTATTTTAAAGATGTGTAATCTCTTGTTTTAAAATGTGTTGCGCAGGAAATCACACTTTTACGACCACATCAGAAGCATTTATAGAAGAATATCAGCCTACACATCCATGAATTCATGTGGTGACCTCGAAGATTCCAATACAAGAACCATTTCACTTTTTTTTTTTGCGTTTTTTCCTCAACAAGTTCAAATCTAGATTGTCATGCTACAGTTTTAAATCATTCCTGTGGGAGTAGAGAAATTCTTCCCAAGTTTACGAAATCCATCGATGTCCCAAGATTGTCATACTAGGTTAGAGGGGGTATATGCGAACAAATTATTGATTGGATGGTTAGGAGGATAGTGATATTTTAGTTTACCAGAGTTTAAACTTCAGCTTTATACTTTGGTGTCTCATAAAGGTGGAATATTTTCCGGTGACAGATGATGATCACGACTCGATAGGAAGATGCCTATGATAATTTCATTAATCTGAAAAGTAGGAATGCAGATTAGTAGTTTGACGATGCGAGTTGCAAAGCAGGAAGCGCCCAATAGAGCTAGCTAATCAGAACCGGTGTATGTTTCCTTGTATTGTCTATGTCACGGTTCAGACATTCGTAAACAAAACACACAAACATACCCATGAATTCGTTACGGCCGTTTGGAGTAGATTGATCGATGCAACTGCAGCATGCACACGTACGTAGCTATCACCAACGAACTATGGTCAGTCCCATTTATTGCTCTTACTTGGCCTAGCTAGCTAGGTGGTGAGTCAGTGACATCGACACGCATGGCATGGCAATGCCAATGTCAATGGTGTCATGGCATGATCAACGAGTCAATTGTAAGGGCGCCTCTGCGAGTTGGAGTCTGGTAGCAGAGTTATACTGCAGACGTCTCGTGCGTAATGTGTTCGAGACTTGGGGTTGGTTATACAGATTTTTGGATGTTTCACATGTAAAATTTCAGGGTCAGATTTTAATTTTGGATGGAGATGAGACAATTCAAGTTTACATGCAACAAATGCGATATTAGTCGTGAGGAGAATCAACACAAATGATTGGGCACAAACGAGAAACAAATAATATCTCTGTTGTTTCCATCTTCGGCTGAAGTATGAATATGATAGTTTATGTTGTCATCCCCAATCAATCGAGTCTCGAAGAAGAAATATGAGTACTTCCCTACTACATTTACACCCACAACCCCGTGACGACACCTACTCAAGTTCAAGAACTGCAATAATAGCCAATAAGTAGAGGCCTCACATGTCAACTCGATTATATTAGGCACTTCATTTCTAGTAACTCTTTCTATTTTTTTTTTTTGAGATGGCTCTTTCTAATATTCATGCGAACATGGTTGTCTAAATTCGATGTGTTTTTATTATTCATGAATGAAGGAACACTGTCTACAAGAGGCATGGGGGGAGCATTCTTGCAACCATATATAATGGGTCGTGGCCCAGCCTTCTTAAGGGGATGCAAGCCTATTAGGTGCCCCATGGTAGTATTACGAAATACTCCCTCCGTTCCTTTTTATAATGCCTATAGATTTTTTGCATTTGTTTCAGAATATAAGGTTGTATCTTGGATTTTTTGTCAATTACCCCCTCTACCTGTCAGCTTCCACACGACATGCATGAAAAAAATCCATATAAAAGAGAAACAATTAATTAAGATTCCTAATGCATAATCTCAACGATTACTTAGATTTAGGAAGCATTGTTTTTCTTTCCTTAATAGTAGAACCTGGCTGCACATATATGTATATGGAGAGTCAACCAGAGAGATTTATGGGATTTGTTATGTTAATTTAGGAAGTTATCGATTTTCCTCATTTTACTCTTATCTCAAATCGTTAAGCCAGGGGGTTTAATGTAAAGAATACTATAGCGCTAATTTCCGTGCCAAAAAACTATAGGCACTATAGAATGGAACAGAGGGAGTATATATTACTCCAATCGGTAAGAAATTGGCTTAGCCTAAACCTAGTGGGCCGGCAGTCGTGCCGCACGCTCTGTCACTCACAGGAGGGACAAGAATTAAAGCATGGTCAAGCATTAAGATCTAATAAAAAATTGTACTTATAAAGCTACCACAATAATGCATGAAGACGTGGGTTGGGTGAAATATAGACTGGGTTTATATAAGTGATATGCCACTTTATCATGGCGCCAAACCCATGTGATTTTTCGCTAGGACAATTAGACAATTTTATAGTCTGTATTTGTAACATCACTAGTCTTGTAGTAGTAAATATGAGTTATAATGTGCATATGATCATTTCATGTTACCATTTGTGGAACTTGGAACTGAAAGTAATTTAAAACCTAACAAAATGCCTTAAAACGCCCCGAAAAATAAAATGTACTTGTAAATATCGTTACAAATTCTGAAATATATATTCTGAAATATGATCATTTCAGGTGTGCTTTTTTTTCAAGAATTTTGGAAGTTAACAATTTCGAACCTTAACGTCAAACAAATGGCAGATCAAAGATCTATTAAAGCGAGGGGTTTATATTGGTCTAAATCTCTTCAAAATTCAAACATTGTCTTCCTATACTATTAGGAAGGTATTAGGGGTTTATATTGGTCTAGATCTATTATAGTATACTAAACATATCTCAAATGGGCGTTTGTACTTTCAGGCAGAAATATGAACAAATGTGACCTTAGCAGTCTAGCACCCTTACTATCTGCATTTCAATGCAAGTTTGAAAAATATGACAATCTACTCCAAGCTATCCAAGGCGTTTCGCCGATTAACGCCCAGTTCCAGGAGGAGGACACCCACGTGTGCCGCCGCCATCCGCACGCAGGTTTTGACCGGCGGCCTAATCCGGTGAAGGCAAGGGAGGAGGTGGTGGATGGGGGGTTGCGGTGGCTGGCCCCCGCCCGCCACCGCCAGAGAAGCTACGCGGGTGTGTTCCTTGAGGAGTTTGCAACCTTTTTCTTTGTGCAAGGAAATTGTGACATAATTGAAGTAGGAATCATATCAGACACTTAAGACGAGATTTATTCATTAAAATGAAATGTTTTCGTGAGGGACGATATCAGATGAGTGACACACGGGTGCCACCTCTTATTCCTAACAAACTTGGATACGTCCGTCCGATCAGAGTGAAGTAATAGAGAATACGCGACTCCGGTGATGCATGGTCGCCGATCGTCAACTAACCCATGCGTTTCTGCGCCATGCACCACTGGACGAACTCCTTGTCGTCCGGGCGGCGACGGCGACGGCGGCCGGAATACCCACGGTGCCCCGGCTTCAATTCGAACTCGTCGTCGTCCGCAGCATCACCATCATTTTTTTTCGAAGAATCAGCATCACCATCATCATCCTCCTTATCGTCCTCGCGAGCGAGACACAAGGTCTTCAGCTCCGAGAAGTCGCCAACGTCGCAGCGGAGCGTCAGGCAGTCGTCCTTGAGCAGGTCCTCGCGCCTCTCCAGGTACTCCTTGTGGATGAAGCGCTCGTGGCCGCAGCTTATCTGCTCTTCGCTGTCTTCGTAGTCGTGGCCGCACTTGAAGATGTCCGTCTTTGCGGGGAGCCCGTACGCGATGTTGCCCGCCTGGTCCAGGATGCTGAACCTGTACTGCGCCTGCAGTTTGTTGTAGTCTGGGCTGTAGTTGTAGTCTCGCGCCAGGAGGTACAGGGAGATGTAGTCTGGATTGGCCGAGCTGACGTCGCGGCCGTTGGGGTAGTACTTTAGGCGCCACGAGTACCCGCCGATGGAGAAGTTGCCGGAGTTGATGTTCCGCCCGGCGAGAACCGTTTTGGTCTGCGAGTAGGCCTCGATGCGGAGCAGGTGGAACCCGGCCGCCGCCTTCCCAACGATACGAGAGGCTGACCGCGACAGCCGGCCAATGCCAACTGCGGTCGTCATAGCGTGCGCCTGTCACACGAGCTGAATGATGACGGGTAGAACGAAAGACTAGAGCAAGATGGTTTGAGTGTTGGCGGCGCACTGGCGTGGTGTATATATACATATACAAAATGGTAAAAATGGTATGAATGTTTCTTGGGCTCCAATTTATCGATTAATATGTGGGCTTAATTAGAGAACAAATCATACGATCTCTTTCTTTTCCTGGGAGTCAACGACATCGAGAAGGGACAAAATATCATATAAGCTGTCATCATTCTATCATCGATTCGTCATCAAAAGATATGTACAGCATACCATTGATTTCTTTCATGGGGTCCCAATTACTCCCACATTAGCTGCTACCATTTCTTGGGCTCCAACCTATATGTTGAATGGAATTAGCTAAGAATTGTTGTTTCTTCCTTCCAAAAAAATCACATTTTCATTTCTCTCGCTGAGAAATATACAAAACAAAATGTACATGAGTGTGCAGCATACGGCTCCCAAGGTCAGCGGAGAACTAATTTTGAAAGAAAAAAATCCGTATCTAGAAGTTCCAAAAATATCTGAATTTTGCATAGACATGGATAGATATGATTTCTATGAATTTAGCAAATGTTGTTCAAAAATATATGCGTTGTATTTTGGACAAAAAAAATCATGGTGAAGGCCGTCAGAAACACATATAATATGTCAATAGTGATGACAGACCAATGTTTGGAATTACTAAACTGATCGAGTGCAGAACCAATTTACTTATGATTATGATTGGTGCCTTGAAGAATACTTTGCCTATCCGATTGTGTTGAAAGTTTGTTAATATATTGACAACTTGTAACAATTTGATTGATTAAAGTAATATGTTATACATATATAAAGATAGTAAAAAACCTAAGTGATGCTCACGAAAAATCATTATCTCAAACTCAAACAAAGAGTAGGACAAATCCGCATCCCCACAAATATTCATGATCTCAAACTAAACCGGTTCTATACTCTAACAGTTTGTAATTACAAACAATGAATTATCAACACTTTTGACGTATTAAATGCATCCCTGATTGCACCCACAATCTAAATGGCTGGCAAAACTGATTACATACTAACCGGTGGGGAGTTGACGGAATGGAAAAACTGAGGAGTGCTCTAAGGGAGTAGTGGCAAGATTGAGATTTTAATCGGTCAAATAGAAAAACTATGATTAATTTCGGTCATGGTGGTAGAAAAGATAAAAACCTTACTTTCCTCTTTTACACGACAATGCAGTTTGGATTGGTTCTACTTTTGTGTTTGACAGGTTCAGACTAACACTACGGGAGAGCTCCAGTCTCCCGACGGCTGCCAGCCGTCAGCACAGCACAGATGCCGACGGTGACCGTCGGCATAGCATCGTCGGCATAGTTCTGGTCGGGGGCTGCCCGATCACCGTCGGCACAGACTGGCCGTCGGCATAGATTGTTGTGCCGACGGTATAACCGTCGGCATAGTATTTTCAAAATTTTCAAATTATTTGTTGAAAAAATATTCAAATTATGTTTTTTGAAAAAAAATCTTTTTTATTTTTTTTTCAATTTTCTTCTTATTCTTTTTTACTTGTTAATCTTTTCACAATCACACTTAGTACACCTAATCTTAGGTCAAATTACACTTGTAGTCAAACTTCCTCATTGGTCACCCATCCTCACACTACTCCCACCCTAGCACGCTTAACTTCTTGGTTCTCTTCGGATGAGCTTCCATGAAAGAAATGACACCTTGTTGTTAATACTACCATATCAATCATATTAACCCTTTGACCGTGATGCCACACCTCTATATTTTTGAATTCTAATTAATTACTTAAGTAAACAACAATGAATATATATATATAATAATATAGAATTTGAAAAACAATTAAATGATTTTATTTTTTGTCTTTTTTATTTAATATGGAATAACTAATATCGGTAAATGTGAATTTGGCAAATAATATGTCTAAATTGATCAGAAAAATGAGAGGAATACAAATATGACATCCATATCATATTTTGAATCTACAAAGTTAATTTACCCAAAAATCATGAGCATTAGATCAAGTACCTCTAGTTTAAATCTAGTTGACTTTATTGAAAATGAGGTGTGAAACGGCCTCGGTATGGCATAGTTTGCCGAAATGAGGTCATATTTGGCATGTGTGTAGACCCTAGGATGGGAAGTAAGACCCCGGATGCGGATTTCTAATCCGATCCACGGGCGACCATCTTTTCATTTTTAGCTTGTCCAAACAGTTTTTATTTGTGAAGCAGCTACATGGAGCGCATTTTAGTATGACGTGAAACCTCCGTGCGATGATAGTAGACCACTTACGCACCACCTATCAAATGACATGTGCATGCGTTAGCTTTTTGGGAACCCATGCGGCTTCCGGCGGTGTCCCGCCGAATCCGCTGGAAACTAACCGGATTTGAACTAGGGCTCAACTATCCGTCGCTCCAGAAATTTCAAAAAAAATATTTTTAGTTCTACGACGCATAATTATATGTGCTAATTTTTGTCCGTTTAGTTTGTTCGCGAATAGGTGCATCCGCACGCCCGGTACGGCGATACCGCATGTCCCGGGGGGGGGGCTGTTTTGGCCAGATGGCAATTTGAACGAAGTCAAAAAATCCCACGAAGCCGCGTGGTGTCATTTTATATGTCATAATAACTATTCTGTTTGTCAAAACTCGGATACGGCAATTATTTTGAAAAACCCTTCACGAAAAGGGCTATCACGTCCGGAGTTCTATGGATTTTAGGAGAAATGAGGTGGGAAACGGCCTCGACATGGCATAGTTTGCCGAAACGAGGTCATATTTGGCACGTGTGTGGGCCCTAGGATGGGAAGCAAGACCCCGGGTGCGGATTTCTAATCCGACCCATGGACGACCATCTTTTCATTTTTAGCGTGCCCAAACGGTTTTTATTTGTGAAGTAGCTACATGGGGCGCATTTTAGTATGACGTGAAACTTCCGTGCAATTATAGTAGACCACATATGCACCACCTATCAAATGACATGTGCATACGTTAGCTTTTTGGGAACCCATGCGGCTTCTGGCGGTGTCCCGCCGAATCCGCTGGAAACTGACCGGATTTGAACTAGGGCTCGACTATCCGTCGCTCCAAATTTCGGAAAAAATGTTTTTAGTTCTACAACGCATCATTATATGTGCTAATTTTTGTCCGTTTAGTTTGTTCGCGAATGGGTGCACCCGCACGCCCGGTACGGCGATACCGCATGTCCCGGGGGGGTCTGTTTTGGCCAGATGGCAATTTGAACAAAGTCAAAAAATCCCACGGAGCCGCGTGGCGTCATTTTTTATGTCATAGTAACTATTCCGTTTGTCAAAACTAGGATATGGCAATTATTTGGAAAAACCTTCACGAAATGGGCTATCACGTCTGGAGTTCTATGGATTTCAGGGGAAATGAGGTGGGAAACGGCCTCGGCATGGCATAGTTTTCCGAAACGAGGTCATATTTGGCACGTGTGTGGGCCATAGGATGGGAAGCAAGACCCGGGTGCGGATTTCTAATCCGACCAATGGGCGACCATCTTTTAATTTTTAGTGTGCCCAAACGGTTTTTATTTGTGAAGCAGCTACATGGGCGCATTTTAGTATGACGTAAAACCTTCGTGCGATGATAGTAGACCACCTACGCACCACCTATCAAATGACATGTGCATACGTTAGCTTTTTGGGAACCCATGCGGCTTCCGGCGGTGTCCCGCCGAATCCGCTGGAATCTGACCGGATTTGAACTAGGACTCAACTATCCGTCCCTCCAGAAATTCCGGAAAAACTGTTTTTAGTTCTATGGCGCATCATTATATGTGCTAATTTTTTTCCGTTTAGTTTGTTCGCGAATGGGTGCACCCGCACGCCCGGTACGGCGATACCGGATGTCCCGGGGGGCTGTTCTGGCCAGATGGCAATTTGAATGAAGTCAAAAAATCCCACGGAGCCGCGTGACGTCATTTTTTATGTCATAGTAACTATTCCGTTTGTCAAAACTAGGATATGGAAATTATTTTAAAAAACCATTCACGAAAAGAGCTATCACGTCCGGAGTTCTATGGATTTGAGGGGAAATGTGGTGGGAAACGGTCTCGGCATGGCATAGTTTGCCGAAACAAGGTCATATTTGGCACGTATGTGGGTCCTAGGATGGTAAGCAATACCCCGGACGCGGATGTCTAATCCGACCCACGAGCGACCATTTTTTCATTTTTGGCTTGTGTGAAAACCATGAAACCTCAAACATTATAGCTCATTTCTAAGAAAATTTATTTAGGTATTAGAAATATTCCATTTTTGATATTTTTCTATGATAGATCTTGTTTTTCTGCAAAATTTGATATATTATACTTATTTTTCTAAGTTAGAATGATTTAGTTATGCTTTTTTGAAGACTGCCGTGGAGAAATAGAAAAAAGCTATGCCGACGGTATAACCGTCGGCACAGGTCTATAGTGGGAAAAAAAGAAAAAAATGTTGTGCCGACGGCCAGAACTGTGCCGACGGTGGCCGTCGGCACCTCCAGCCTGTACCGACGGCCAATTTAACGCCGACGGCCATCCTTGTCGCCGCGCTCCGGAGGCTCCTGTGCCGACGGCCCCGACATTTGGCCGTCGGCACATCGCCTAGCCGTCGGCGTACGGCAATTCTCCTGTAGCGTAAGGAACTACTGAATCTGTCGAAGGAAATGATGATAGAACATACAAAAGTAACTAGCTTTGGAGGATGATGTACTTTTTTTGAGAAGCACGATACAAACGCAGACGCTCACATACACGCGCATACACACACCCCTATGAACGCACACACACACATCCTACCCTATGAGCATCTCTGGAAGACTGAGCCGGCGGATCAAATCTTGAAATTGACGAAGTCACCACAGGCTCCTCGTTGTTGAGGGGAACATCAATATTCTTCTTTTATGAGACACATATGTCAATAGGAGTTAAAGTCCGATCCCCGAACAGAGGCAGCTAAGATTTAACCCAACGCAAAATAGGATACCTTAGTGCGAAGGGACCCCGAGACTTCATATTTTTAAGAACATGCAATACTTGCATGTCATGTTATTAGGATAGAAGAGATAGTGTTACAGCTGAGACTACAAGACTCCATCCACTTGGCAAAACACGCTAACCCTACTCCTCGTCAGTCTCTGCCGGCTGCCTAGCTTACCGCCGTAGCCCGTAAGAGCAAGTACAATAAGGTACAGTCAGCTGGCTATAAGAGATAAAATATTACTATAAATTTGCTTAGTTGAAGGAGAGAGATTAGGAGAGAGAAGAGAAGTGGGCTCTTATCTAATAGCCAGCTCTAGCACGTAAAAGTACTATACTTTTATAGCTTACTATTGTGCATGCTAGCTATAAGTTGACTATAAATGATGTGGCAAATTGTTATAGCCAGCTGCCGGCTACACTATTGTTCTTGCTCTAACTGAAACTCCTCCTTAACCTTGCCAATGAATAATGATGACAGCGCCAGACGCTTTCTGCTTCTCAAAATTACCATTGTTTCTTTCCAGCCAGAGACGACGACAAGAAGCAATACTTAGCGACTTAGCGTTGCAAGCTCCCTTATTTTGTCCTTTGTCTGATAGCTTGAGAGGCTGCACCACGAAAAATCTGAAGTTACTGTCTGGTTCTGGAACTAAGAGCATCTCCAGCCGCGACCCCCAAACCGTCCCCCAAAACACGCCGGATTGAGCGTTTGGGGGACGTGTTTCGTTCGTGCCGCGTTTGGGGGACGTGTTTCGTTCGTGCCGCGTTTGGGGGACGTCGCTCCCCAGTCGCGTCCCCCAAAAAAAATTTCGGAAATTTTAAACTTAACGAGATTCGATTAGATTCATCCAAACTTACATAGATTCGAAGGAAACTTGACTAATTGAAACTAAACCTAATCTAAAAGTACTTGCAGCGGCCGGAGGCGTCGTAGTACTGGCGGAAGTTGTACATCTCGTCGGTGACGACCTCCTGCTTGACGCGCTCGTCAACGGGCTCGTCCTTCACCAAGCCGCTTGGTCCTGCCTCGCCGTCGTCGGTGAGGTCCACGAGCGGCCGGAGTCGCGGATGGACATGGCGATCGCCATGTCGACGTCACCCCTCCAGGCGTCCTTGTCGTTCATGGACGCCAAGAACGCGCCCCAGCCCTGCGCATCCTCGGGGTCGTCGCTGCGCGATGGGCCGCTGGCGCTCGTACTCCGCCGGCGGCGCCGCCTCCTCTTCCTCCTCCTCCCCTCCGGCGGGATGAGGAGCGCCGCCTCCTCCCTTCTGCCGCTGCCGCTGCCGCCACGCCTCGTGTTGACGGGCGTCGCAGGCTCCTCCTTCACCTCCCGTTTAGGGACGGTGTAGGGCGCCGAGCGATACGACGAGGACGGCATCGATCGCGCCGGTCCTGAGTAAGAAGAGTGCGAGGAGGACGAGTACGTCGTCCTCCTCGGCTGCCATTGCGGTCGTCCTCGAGGAGACGGTGGCGGCGACGATGGCGTCTCCAACCTTGGAGCGCCGTTGCGGATGCCGCGGATGACGTTCTCGAGGGTGCGCCCCGGAACGCCCCAGAATAGGACGCGGCCGTCCTTGTTCCAGCTGTTGGGCCCGCGACGAGCCCCTGGGTGTTGTGCATCTCGACGTCGTACTTCGCCTTGAAGTACGTCTTCCACCACTCGTCGTTGTTGTTGGCCGCCCACGTCGGATCCTGCCGCTCCGCGGCGGTGAGTTGAGCCCGCCGGGCCCTGATGCTGTCCCTCCATTGCTCCGTGCCCGGCTTCGGCGGCGGCGGGATGCCAATGCCGTTCACGGCCATCTTCCGGCCGCCGGGCCGGCAGCCGCATGTCCGGCGGGACTGTATAGCCGGCATGGTACGACGCCCACGCCTCCGACACGGTCAGGCTGCCGCGGCCGAAGCCGTTCGCCGCGGCCATCTTGCGGGAGGACGAGGTCGACATTGTTTGGAGCGGCAAGGAGAAGATCTGCGAGGGGAGCGGCGAGAAGGTTTGGCAGCGGTGAGAAATTGGGACAAACTTAATGTACAGCGGCGGCAGCGGGGTGGTTGCACGCAATAACGCCGGCGCGGACGGCCACGCGGCCATGCACGACGAGACGCGTCTCTGCGTCTCCTGGGAAAACAGGGACACTATTAACGTCGCTTGACCAAAGGTAGGCGACGGGGTTTTAGCCTTCCAAGCCGCTGACGCATCGGGCCCGCGTCGGTTCGCCTCGCTTTTCGTTGTGTCGGCATGCCCGGAGCATCCCCTGTGGGACGGAGACGGGCTCGGGGCGCTGGACACCGTATCGCCGCGCCGGAAAAAAATGGGCTTTGGGGGACGCGGGTGGAACGGATTTTTTGTCCAGCACACCCCAAATTGCTTTGAGGGATGCTTTGAAGAACGCGACTGAAGATGCTCTAATCTAGTGAAGTCAGCGTCTGCGAGGATCTGAAACCAGATGGACCGCGTGGTGGGGCACTGAACCATGAGGTGATCCATTGTTTCAACTTGTTAATCACAAAACATGGAGAGGGGCCCGGGAGTCCCTTCCTGCTCAACCTATCTCCTATCCAGCAGCGATTCCTGATACCAACCACATGTAGAGCTTCTCCTTCAACGGAGCCCAGCTGCTATGGAACCCAAGGAAAATATTTTACTACTATAAGCCGAGTATGTTCCGTTGGGGTCTAGCTTCCAGTAAAAACTATCTGAGAGCTCAGGGGCAGCCTGAATTGCCTGCGATAGCTGAATGAATTGCACAATAGCAGGATCCGATAGAGAACCATGGATGCTGCTGATCTATAACTTGTGGGGGCGAGCTTGGGCTACTGCCATGCATATCCAACTATTCTGATTTCGGTTGTCAAAAGAATTCAGGCAATTGTGGCGATGTAGAAAGTGACTTGGACAATTATATTTCTCGGGAGTCGGGAGACGATGGCAGCAATCCATCCGTCTTGACTTCTTACCAGATTTTGGTTCTCTATCAAAATATGAAATGAAACTAGATTTAGCTACATTGTCGCAGTACATTAAATTTTACATGGTTCTTTTGGTTTTTTTCGATAAGGAAATATATTAATATCAAAAAGATACAAATTTTACATGGTTCTTTCGGTAATGGAGCGCAACATACTTTATCCGAAGAACCAAATACATATGACAGAGTGGCTTGAATCAGATAATAGGGTATGAGTGTAACAATCAGATTTCGCAGAAATCGGGAAACATGAGGCTCTTAGTAAACCTGAGGATATTAAAATAGGTCATTGGTCGAAACGATCTCTTATCAGTACTTAAAGATATACTCCCTCCGTTCCTTTTTATAATGCCTATAGATTTTTTGCATTTGTTTCAGAATATAAGGTTGTATCTTGGATTTTTTGTCAATTACCCCCTCTACCTGTCAGCTTCCACACGACATGCATGAAAAAAATCCATATAAAAGAGAAACAATTAATTAAGATTCCTAATGCATAATCCCAACGATTACTTAGATTTAGGAAGCATTGTTTTTCTTTCCTTAATAGTAGAACCTGGCTGCACATATATGTATATGGAGAGTCAACCAGAGAGATTTATGGGATTTGTTATGTTAATTTAGGAAGTTATCGATTTTCCTCATTTTACTCTTATCTCAAATCGTTAAGCCAGGGGGTTTAATGTAAAGAATACTATAGCGCTAATTTCCGTGCCAAAAAACTATAGGCACTATAGAATGGAACAGAGGGAGTAGTATAAAATAGCAGGCTAATCCATTTAGCCTATAGCAGGGTGGATGAGGTAGAATATGATGGAGGCGCAAGCTTAGCAGGTGCGACCGGCAGTTGAGTACGAGCCTACAGAAGTTAACCTCGGAGATTGATCGCAATTGTGTGCTCAGTCCATTGCTGGACAAAAATCGGCTCTCTGGAATATAGCAGTGCTTTTTTTTTTATGTTTTAAGCTTTGCTATGTTAGACATGCTATTTTATTGCACATGTATGCGCAGAAGAAGTTTTCCCGGCGGACATGTCCGTGCAAAAAGAAGGTATCATGCATACGCTCATTTTCTTTCCGTGTCACGTCTGCTTCAAACTAGGATGAATTATAATATGTTGCAACTATATAGATAAGAATAGGAATCGTGTCTCGTTGCACCTGCAATTTTACTAGTATCTTGTAAAAAAAAGAGGAAAACTATGACTCAAACATGATGAGGTGTAACTCATTCAACTATTCGACACAAACAAATATTTAACTATTCAACTCAAAAAAATTATGAAATGATATTGACTAGAAACTGAAAAAGCATGAAATACAAAAAAAAAGACATTCAGATCGGGTGACAACGAACGAACGAACAAACAACTGCGGTGCACAGGACGGGCGTTCAACTAGGAAAGGAAACTTGAGGGGGATGCCTAGATCACGCGATCAATCTATTCTAGGTAGAGCAGTGCCTAAGACAGAAACCAGAATGGATGCATGCTCATAATTCTTCCACCTTGACGGAACTGCCGGGCAGCAGCCACTAGTAGAAAACCCCCCCTTTTATACCGGTTCGAAAGGGCCTTTAGTACCGGTTTGGAACCGGTACTAAAGATCCGGTACTAAAGGCCTCCCACCTTTAGTACCGGTACTAAAGGTGCCCGCGGGGCTGGAGATCTTTTTTTTATTTTTTTTCACAAAAAGACTATTTCGTTTAATTTTTTTATCCATTTTTTCACTCCCTTTTTTTTCACAATTTCTAATATTTCCGTTAGTCTCTAACTACACTTAATCTCTAGTCAATTACTTACCCTTGGTCAAACTTCCCGGTCGGTCACCCATCATCACACTACTCCAACACTAGCACGCTTAACTTCCGTGTTCTTTTCCGTTCCACTTCCAAGTGCTTCGCGTGCATGTTGTTGATAGTACTATCATATCAATCCTATTAACATGTTGGTCAATGTCACACTTCTTTATTATTTGTATTGCAAATAATGTTTTTAATAAACAAAAGTAATTATGTAATAATAATGTTGAATAAATAAAATTAACTTTTTAATTTTATTATTTTTATTTATTTTTTAAATTTTTAATATTTTTTTTGCCAAACCTTAAACCTGAAAATTTGAAAATCTTATAATTTGCTAAAAGTAATAGTAATATTCTGGGATTCAGAAAATCTTATAATTATTAATTTTAATTTATAAAAAAAAATTCTAAATTTTTGGAAAAAACCTAAAATCTTCATGCCTTCATATTTTCATTTGGAATTTTGAGAATCTAAAAATTGGCTAGCCGGGTAAACCCGGGTGAATTCGGATGTAATTTTTTCCCACGATGATTTTGATATATTATACTTTTTTTCCGACGTCGTATGCAAAAGTTAATGCGGTTTTACCATTTTCAAACTTTTTTTACAAAAAAAGTCAAAATTCGAATTTCTTATTTTCACCGAATAGTAGATTGCATAACATACAAGAATCTGAAAACATTTTATTTTTTGAATTTTCTATCATTTTCATTTGTATTTTACAAAGCAAAAAAGGCGATCCACAAGGGGGGTGTGGAGGTGCGTGGGGAGCAGGAAAAACCTTTACTAAAGGTTTTTGACAAACCCTTACTGGTTCGTGACACGAACCGGTACTAAAGGTCCTTACGAACCGGTACTAAAGGTCTGGCAGTGCAACCGGTACTAATGCACCCTTTAGTACCGGTTCGTAAGGAAACCGGTACTAAAGGGTTGGACGGAAGACCCTTTTTCTACTAGTGAGCTCACCGAGGTGGCGAGCGAGCAGGTCCTTCGCCGCGGCGTGCGCCTCCTCCTTGGCGCTGCCGTCCGGCATCTTGCTGACGGCGCTGAAGATGGGGCGCAGCAGGGCGAGCTCGCCGTTGACCACTCCCATGGCCCGCTTGACCGTCTCGGCGGCGCCGTCGTGCGCCGGGTCGTAGCTGTGCATCTCGTGGACGGCCTCCGCCATGGCCTTCTGCCGCTGCGGCAGGCCGTCGTCGTCGTGCGCGGCAGCGAAAGCTCCGCCGAGCTTGCTGTTGCTGCTGCCGGCGACGACCAGAGCGAGCGTGAGGAAGAGGGCGATCTTGGACTTAGCCATGGCGAGGGTGAGGAGGGGAATGTGTTGCATTTTCCTGGGGGAGGAAGCTGAGTGAGTATTTATGACGGAGTTGTGGCACTGGCAGGCACACCTCGCCTTGCGCAGTGGGAGGGCAAGGTAGGGATGCAAACCGGAACCCATCCGATTCGTAGTTAAAAGTTGTTAAAGAAATTAATCTATTAGTTTAAACTAAATAATGTTTTCACGGGTTCATAAGGGCTGCCGCTTGCAACCCTAGGCAAAGGCAATGTAAACATAGTGACACTGCACAAAAAACATTTTTTTTTCGATAAAGGGAATATATTAATATCGAGAGATACTAATTACACCCAGCCTCTGCAACAACGCACCACCCTAATGGCACTACGGATGCACACAGCCAAAAAAACGAAAAGAAAACTAAGAAACAAAAGTCCCGCTACAGCATCACGGACCTAACAACAGCAATACATCCACCACCATGACAACACCAGACTCTCCAAAAACGCCTCCAAGAAGGGAACAGTGCTCCAACACCGTCGTCGCCCGATCAAAGATCTTAGGTTTTCACCCGAAGATAGTCCCCACTCTCAAAACAATGCCTCCACCAAGGTCACGCCAGGCACAACCATTAAGGCAGACCTTGGATTTTCACCCTGAAAGGTAGGACTCTGCGCTTCACATGTGTTGTCGCCCCCACTTTCATACCGCTGCTGTGAAGCCCGGACAACAAGCAAGCCCCTCAACAGCGCGAAGACTTGAACCTCCCTTAGCTAGTCCTCCCTCCGGCCTTCATGAAATTCTCTTCTTCGACTTTCATCATGGATCCATAGTCACTTGATGTCAACACAGAAAAAGAGCTTCGCGCCGCTCCCTCCAGAACCAAACGGTCGGAATAAACGCATGGGTGCGCACGACCGAATACCTCGATCCAGCAAACTCCAGGCAAAGCATGTTACATTCGCCGCGAGCCTTCGAACTCAACCCTCCGGCCAGATCACGAGTCCAGGCCTCCGGTGGGTCCTCCTCTTCACGCAAGAGAGGCCCTAGGACCGCCGCCTTTATGCAGGCGGACCCCACGTCGGCGACCATCCCGGGCTGGCCAACCCAACCCTCCACCGGCGACACCATCGCCGGCTTCCATGCACCTCCATCTCACCGCCGGTGGCGATGATAGATCAAAAAATCCACCACCACCAACCGCAGGCCGAGCCTCTCCGGCGAAGAAGAGGTCACCTCCTCCGTCAAACCCAAGGCTGCTGCCCCGGGCGCCCTCGTGTCGCGGAAGATGCCCGAGATCGCCTCCACGCACCAACGAGAGGCGGGGGTGGATGGCATGGCGCAGACCGAGGGTCTGGCCGCCGCCCACCAACCCCTGCCGGAGTGCTGCGGGAAGCCGACGAGAAGAGGGAGACCGCAGCGCCGCCCATCCCACCCGCGCCGACCGGTCCGCCAGGGGACAGCCGACGGGAGGAGGGCCGCCGCCGCCGTCGTCCATCCCACACGCGTCTGCACCGCGAGGAGGTGGGGATCCGGCCGCCGATCTGCACGCGGCGACGAGGAAGGGCCCCCGCCGCCGCCACGCCCCGAGGGACTTTGCCCCCGGCGGTGCTACCGGCGGCGGAGGAGGGCGGGGGGCGGAGGGTTAGGGCTCCAACCTTCTCTCATTTTAACATTGTAGCTTCACAAGGATGTTTGATGCCATGCTTGGGTGTGTTGGCTAATACACATATTGGTATCTCTAGCCAATGTCTAGTTTGTAATGTTGGCTGCCAGGATATTATGCACACTCTTTTCAGCTGTCCTCGAACGCAAAAAATATGGAACAAGTTTGGGGCAGACAGTATATCATCAATTGGGTGCTACGGCAAGATCGTTCCGGACCATTGCTTCTAGAACATGTGATCTTAAACGTTGGTGATTGCGCGCCAATGGGAGCTCTTGAACTTGCAGAAATTATTCTTACACACGTGCATGGTATTAATGGTGGGAAAGACATCAGTTTACCCATGGTGAAAACCTTCGGCCAACGCCTAGGACTGCAATGACGATCAGGGTACTAGGTTTTTTTTTTGTTTTGAAACCATAGACGATCAGGGTACTAGTTAGTAGTTACTAATCCGTATGAGAGGAAGAGGAAACCATGGTCATAAATTTAATGTTGTTGCCGCACATGATATTTATCAAGGGAAAATATGTATGCAATGGAGAGGAGATGTGGTGGAGCTCGGCGGCAGCAATCTACGCTGACTGTATTTCCTCTATCGCAATCTTAGGGGAAGTCGAGTTTAGGCACTGCCCTAGGGAGTCAAATGAAGTTGCTCATAATCTGGCTAGGTTTTCTTATGATTCAAAAAATTCTTGTAACTGGGTCGATGAACCCCCTAGTTGTATCTTGAGCAAGCTACTAGCTGATGTAACTATTCTGTGATCTGGAAGCGGCAAGTTTCAGACGCACTCTTTTCCTTACCAGGGTACCGAAGGGGACTGGAAGGTTTTTAATGAGGCGGCTTGCTGACTTAATATATTATGATTTCAAAAAAAAAGAGGAAATCATGGTCGAGACTGCCGGAAGGTGTTATAAAATTTACGAAATTGCTAGAAATCAGACGCCTGAGATTTATTAAATCTCAGTCACCTCATCCTCCATTAGATTAAGTACATCAAGATTTGTGCAAGTTTTCCTGTTTTACCGTCTAGTTTTTCTACATGGGCTGCACGCTGAAAATTTTGGCCATGGGCTGCCGCAACTATGCGCTGTCGCTTTTGTGATGTGCTCCTTTCCTCTGCTTCTTTACCATACATATGTACTGTGTAATTTAGCATGTTTTTTTCTTTTCTTTTTGTGTGCTTTTGATGTTGTTCTTTTTTTAAAAAAAAAAAGCGACACATGCGTTGTAGCTAAGAAAAAAATCCGGACTATTGAATTAGGTAATTATTCAAGATTTTTCGAGTTGCATGTGTGTTGTAACTGTGTTGCATGTGGGTCATAATTAAGATTTTTCCTAGTTCCAGATTTTTTTTCAGTTGCATATAGGTCGCAACAGTTGCATGTGGCTCGCAACTGAGATTTTTCACTTTGCATTGGGGTTGTAACTAAGATTTTCCAGTTGCACAGGGTGTAACAGATATTTTTGCAGTTGCATGTGGGTTGTAACTGAGATTTTTTTGTTGCAAAGAGTGTAATCGATTTTTTTTCAAGTTGCATGTGGGTCGTAATTGAGGTTTTCTTAGTTGCATGTGGGTCGCAACTGGGAATTTTTCGGTTGCATGTGGTCACAATCGAGATTTTCTTGTTGCAAAGAGTGTAATGGATATTTTTTGTCCAGTTGCATGTGGGAGTTGCATGTGGGAGTTGCATGTGGGGCGCAATTGAGATTTTCTTAGTTGCATGTGGATCGCAACTAGGAATTTTTCAGTTGCATGTAGATCGCAACTAAAAATTTTTTGTTGCAAAGAGTGTAATGGATATTTTTTCCAGTTACAGACCCGCAATCGAGATTTTCTTACTTGCATGTGGATCGCAACTAAGAAATTTTACAGTTGCATGTGGGTCGCAACTGATATCTGTTAGAGATATATTTGGTATATGTATATTAGGTAGTCTAGGATTTGTAATCTCTACCTACCTTATCTCTAGGAGAGCTATCTTCTTGTTGCGTAAGGGTGTAATCGATTTTTTTCAGTTGCATGTAGTTTGTAATTGAAATTTTTGTAGTTTTATGTGCGTGACAGCTGTGCGGGTTGCAGTTTCCAGTTTCACACGGGTTGTAATTGTGTATTTTACTAGTTTTTTACATTGAAAAAGATGCAAGTATGGAGATTATTCTTTTTTCTCGTATATACTTTATGTAAGGTGTAATACGAAAATCCTGGTCCTCGCGTTTAAAAAAATAATTGTGCAAAGAGCTTCCATGGTCTTTTAGTTTGTAGTAGTATGTCAAAGAGCCCCTAGGCAATTCGCTACAAGCTAACGTAGAGACAACAAACAGCAAACTGAGCACGTTCCTAAGAGCTTCCTTAATAATTAAGTGACGTCAGCGACTGAGATTTATAAAATCTCAGTCGACTGAGCTGCAGTCTCTCCCTAAAATTTAATGTTGTTGCCGCACATGATATTTATCAAGGGAAAATATGTATGGGTGCTATAGCCAGGATATCAATGGGAAGTTCATGGCTCCCTCCAAATTGTAAAGAACTCCATTTTGTGGCGGACCCATTCATGGCCAAGGCCAATGCTTTGAGAGATTGACTTAGTATGTCACAATATCTTGGAAGTAATTCACCATCAAATCGAATAACAAGCAATCACTGACACTACGGTGGATGGGTTTTTTCAGTGACTTCATCAACATCAATCTTTGATGATTGTAGAATTATTACTTCTAGCTTTAGAGAGATTATTTTCTAACATTCTAATAGGGAGGCCAATGAGGTGGCACATGAGCTAGCCAGACATAGTTCCATTGAGCATGTTGATTTTTTCTGAGACAATAATCCCCTAGATTTTTATTTCCAAAGCTTATAAACAATGTAAGTGTTTTAAAAATCAATAAAGCTGGCCAACAGACTTTCCCTAAAAAAATGTGCATGCAAGTATATAGGACAGGATTTGCTATTTCAGTCGATGCAGCCCACATGAACGATCGTCCCTTAAAAGAATGTGCATGTGAGTAGTACTACGTGACGAAGTGAACCACTCGGTTGACAGTTTCATATCTCCATCATTTGCTTCATATAAGGGCGTGGCTACAGAGTGCTCATGCACTGTTTAGTCTTAGAGGGTGCCCCACCTAAATATAGAAAGAAACTGTTCAGACGTCACTATCGTGCCAAAAGTAGAAAGTTCTAATTCCCCACGTTTCCTAACCGCTCCGTTTTTGCCCTCACGTGAAATATCACACAGACAGAGAACACCTTCTCCTTTTCCTTTCCCTGCTCCATCGCAAGTTCATGGCGATAACAAACAGAAAGTTCTTGATGGTGTAGAAAAATACATCCACATCCATGGTTCACGAAATAAAACATGAAGTAAATGCATATGTGACATCCTTTTTTATCTGCAAATTACTACATCGCTTGGCCCCCTCATAGCTCAAATCTGGATCCAAGGATGTAACAAAGCAAAGGTGGAAAGTAATAGTTATCTAGAATTACCGCGAAGTTACATCCTTCTTAAAAAGAAACATACTAGAGTTACATCCAGAGTGGAGAAAATAATTACTACAATTACATCCTTCTATCAATCTAGAAGTATAAAAATTAAGAGGCGAAAATTAGTCTGCAAATATTACATCCAAGGCACATAAATTACATCCTTATATTGATCTGAAAAGTAAAAAACTACATCACCGATGTGCATTAGGCCCAGAAATCATACCAATCTCCATTTAAGTATAGTTGAAGGCAGTAAAAATAAGGGATGTAGATTGTAGAAAGCAATCTCAAAACAAAGCTGTGAGTCCGACTTAGAAATAAAAGATGTATTACCAAGGAAATCAGGAAAGGATCGAGTTAGGACTCGAAAAAAAATCACACATCATCGTGGAGCATGAGAAAGCCAGAGCGATTCCATTAAAGTATGAACATCGAGAAACCAAAAACGTTGTAGTACATGTCTTACAAGAATATTAGGAGAAGCTCCCGTGGTCTGCCAGATGTAGAACTCGGCTACTGAGTCAAAGTGGAGAGCGCCGGTGCACACGCCACGAGAACCGCGCCCTTCCTCGTCTACCCAAGCTCGCACGTCGTCGTCATGGCCGCTATCGCCAACGCCACGAGACCCGCACGGCCGCACCCCTCCTCGCCAGAGCAGCCCTAGCAGCAGCCAACGCCACGAGTCCCGCGCCCCTCCTCGCCGGAGCAGCTCTGGCCGCAGCCGCAGCCAAAGCGACGAGCCCCGCGCCCTTCCTCGCCGGAGCAGCCCCGGCCGCAGCCAACGCCACGAGCACCGCGCCCCTCCTCGCCGCAGCAGCCTTCCCCTTGCCCTCCCCGCGGCCGACGATACAGGTGGTGGCCGGTGATCTGCTTAGATCTGGAGTGTGAGGAAGGAGTTGGTCTCCCGATGGATGAGGAAACTCCTAGGCGCGGGTGCGCGTGCGGGATGTGATCTAGCGAGTGGGGCCCACAGATACGAGAACCTTCGCAGACCCATACGCAACCAGAGGCCAGACGATGTTGATCGGACGGTTGAGAAAGGTGAGCACGCGCTAAGACAGGAGAGTGCCCAGGCAAGAATTAGATTTCTCGTTCATATAAACGGTAGATAGGATAGGATTGCCTATTTCAGTAGATGCAGCCCACATGAACGATTCAATATATTGCTTTGGCTTGATGCATCTTAACATGTACTCTGCTCTAAAATGGTGATCGTAGCAAAGGCACATAATGGAGCGCAAATATAAATAGCAGGTTACGTCCGTGGTGAATGTCCATTAGGATTAAACAGCTCCAAATACATGGCCCATGGTTCGGACAAACATGGTGGCTTGTCAATAATTCATCGGAAGTTAGTAACAGCCGCTGGTATTTTCCGAGTAGAGTGTCACAGCCGATCTCTCCCTCTGCTACTAGGTCACGCGTGAGCGCGTGACGCTCTTGTAAGTTGAGTTGAGGCAGTGTGTGTAGGTGTGGGCCACAGCCCAGTGGTGGCGTCTCGTGGTTGCCCTTATCAAACTACCGCCGTGCGCCCGTGCCACTATGTGGGCATCGATGAATCTGTAACTGAACTGAAATTCTGAATCCATAACTGGATTTCTTCGAAATTTCAGCCCAAAGTTCTCTATAGGGTTTGGTCGATTAGAATCCTCGAGCATTCTGCCTCTCAAACAAGTGATCTAGTAGTGATTGATTTGCGTGACATGGTGCATCAGCTGAGAGAGAGACAAGGCTGCACTTGTTGCAATGAATTAAGAGTTGCAGCCAAGGTTTTAAATAGCGCGCAATTTCATCGATTTTAGCGCGCAATAGCGGATTTGGACCTTCCACGCTATATTTGACAGAAAATGGTCGTTACAGTGCTAAACACGAAATAACACGCTAAATCATGCTAAATCACGCTAAAACGTATAGCACGTAGCGGCGCTAAAACGTTTGGCTGCAAAAAGCAAAGATCCAAAGCTAAAAGCCAACCCATCGGTCCAAAGGTCCAATTTCCCCACCGAAGCTAAATACCTAAAACCTAGCCTAAATCCCAGTTTAGCAGTTCCCCACGGAAGCGACGGCGGCGGCTGCCTCTTCCAGCGTGACGTCGACGTCCATTGCTTCCTCCCACAAGGTGCCGTCGGCTACTTCCTCCGGCTCGGATGTCGGAGACGCCGCAGGCAAATCACCCACCAGGTTAGAGCTGACTAGAACCTCCTCCTCATCCTGATTTGTAGATGCGTAGATGTATTGAACTATTGATCTGTAGATGACTAGATTGGTAGTGTACAAGCTATCCTCCGATTTGTAGATGAAGCCATGCATTCTTTTTCCGATTCTGAATGAGTGCTTTCACATCTGATGTTGCCTCCTTGGCTCTTAAATCATAATGTTAGTATGTCTTAAAAAATGTTATCTTTAATTTGGTCCTGGAAATCTACTTTAAATGATCTGGCTATGCAATTAGTATGCTGGACAAGATTTTAGTTGCCAAAATCCTTAACATTTGCATGTCTTTTTGCAAAACGCTATTTTATATATAGCGCGCTATACCACGCTATAACGTGCATAGCATTTGGAGAAGGTCCTCGCTAAATGAAATAGCGCGCTATTTAAAACCTTGGTTGCAGCAGAAGAATGGTTTGAATAAATATTTACTGAAGCAGAACGATATGCACATTCAGCTACTTTAAACATAAGGCCACACGGCCCAGCTTTATATATAAAGCCAACAACATCTAACATCACATAGTTTTACACTGGGTTCGAAACCCACCACCACATCTCAGCTATGGTAGTTCATACGGACCCAAAGCACCGACAGTTCTGGATCGCTAGTCCACAAATACACAAACAAACACCCGGCTCACAAGGGAAGCATTTGTTCTTAAATGCCTTCGCTAGTCGCTCTATTAGCTTTGTTTCTAGTGCTTGTTATGTACTTAGCATGAGGATTCAAGTACTTGTACCAATAAAATAGAGCTTTGTTTTAGTGCTTGTTTGGAAAAATCAACATTCCCATCAACATTTGATGAATTACATTGAGCTTTTTCTAGAATAACGAACAGATACAATGATGTCCAAATTACAACAAAAGATTGAACATGAGCTCAGAGCCATTCATTGAATAACAATTATACTTACTAAAGTAGCTACCTATTTTACAAATCATTGCATATGCTACATTTTACCACAACCACATAACTGCTAGGACCACTACTAGGAAAAAGCTATTCAGTGGCGCACCACTATTCCCCATCAGTGGCGCATTGATGGTGCGCCACTACTATCACGCCACTGCTAAGTTTTAGTAGTGGTGCAGCTCTGGTGCGCCACAACTATCCTATGTAATAGTGGCGCACTACCCTGTGCGCCATTGATAGGTACAGCGGTGCGCCACTACTACTCCAAAGGGGTCCGCCACTGTTGTTCAGCAGCAGTGCGCCACTACTGTCTGCTGTCGGTGCGCCACTGCTGCCTCCTTGGGTGTGCCACTGTTACGACGAGCTGGTGCGCCATTGCTGCGTTTAGGTGCGCCACTGTTGCATCTCAGACGTGCGCCACTGCTGGCAGCTTTGGTGCGCCACTGGTAGTTTCGAAGGTGATCGAGGGTTGTGCGCCACTGGGTCCAGGCTGGTGCGCCACTGTTACTTGGTGGTCGTGCGCCACTCAAGATCCAGTGGTGCACCACTACTAGTAGTTCGTTTTCATTTTTTGTATTTCTGGCATGTATTTGTACAGGTTGTATAGCACAATATAACAGCACAGATATAGAATATATAACACATATATACAACAGCATAGTATACCAATACATAGTCCTTCACATTAGCCTCCATGATTCACAAGATTTCGAATATTAGACAAGTGTTACGGTGTTACAAGTCAAATGAGCTAGTGGTTACACAAGGTCGATCATCTAAACTAGCATCACATAGAAGAGAGCTAGAGTCACTACTAGCACCGTCCCGATGAAAGTGGTCTTCATCCGGTTCCTCCTCCGCTCCCCTCTCTCCCGCCAAATAGCGTGCGTATCTATCTTCGGCCTCCGCTCTAGTGGTGTACCCTTTGTAGCTGTTACCGCTAAAACGGTGAACCTGTCTCCGACACTCCTCCCAGTCGTTGTAGACTCCGGGACCTTGCCCTTGTACACGACATACCACGTCATATCTGCACATATATGAACAAGCCAAAGAAACATTAGTGCACGCTCATAGATGTTTGCAACGAATAAGAGCAAACTCAAAAACGATCCAAGTAGTATGAACTAAAAGGCATGCCTCATACATTATTGGTCAGAACAAATATTAACATTTAGGGAAGGGGTCAGTGAAACCAAGTAGGATGCACAAGAGATTGATACTTGTGTCATTGCACCAGGTTCACCCCTTCCCCAAGTGTATAGGTGACCAAACATTCTAATCATCGGCATTTTGAGATACCAAAGCAAATGGAATGACAAGGGCCTCATACATTGTTGGTCGAAACAAATATGAACATCCCGGGATGGCGTTAGTGAGGCCAGGTAGGATGCACAAGAGATTGATATTTGTGCCATCACACCAGGCTCACTAGCGACACCCTGTACTGACCGAACATTCTAATCATCGGCACTAAAATGGAAGAAAGAGCCAAGTGGTATCAACTAAATAGCATATGCCTCATACATTGTTGGTCGGAACAAATATTAACATTCCGGGAAGGGGTCAGTGAAACCAAGTAGGATGCACAAGAGATTGATACTTGTGTCATCGCACCAGGTTCACTAGCCCCTCCCCAGAGAGTTGACCAACCATTATAATCATCGCCCAATGCAATTAAGAAGTACCAATTCAAATAAGAGACAAGTAGCTAGTATGAACTATATGGAATGCCTCATATTTTGCTGGCCGGAACAAATATTAACATTCCGTGATGGCGTAAACGAGGCCAGGTAGCACAAGAGATTGTTATTTGTGCCATCACATCAGGCTCGCTTACGTCACCACGGAGTGTACAGTTGACCGAACATTCTAATCATCGGCATTTTGAGATACCAAAGCAAATGGAATGACAAGAGCCTCATACATTGTTGGTCCAAACAAATATTAACATTTAGGGAAGGTGTTAGCGAGGCCAAGTAGGATGCACAAGAGATTGATATTTGTGTCATCGCACCAGGCTCGCTAACGCCTCCCCCAAGTGTAATGACCACAAAATTTAATCATCGGCATTAAAATGGAAGAAAAGCCAATGCAATTAAGAAGTGCCAACTCAAATAAGAGACAGACATATATATAAGTTCACAAACATAGCCAAACTAGTAATTAAACAGACATGCAAGTAAAGTGCTGGATAAAGTTTATTACAACACAATCACGTCTTTAGTTCACACAACTACATAACTAGGCTTGCACATCAAGACTTTCCACTCGGAGCGTGGATAAAACCGCCGCCTTTCTTCAAGCACATCCATGAGCGGTAGTCGTCACCCTGCATTTGGAGCATCGTGTCTATATCACTGTTTGACGGCTGATAGCCGGCGTAGAACTCCCCCGCGCTTGTAATGACATCTTGATGGATGATTTCACAAAACTCTGTTTGGATGCGGAAGAAGTCTTGCTTGATGCCGTCGTCAGGGACCCGCGCCAATTTGTTGGCCCAGTCTCTGAGATGCTCAGGTAGCGTAAGCTGCTGCTGGTCCCGTATGAACTTATTCATGTGATAGAGGGCGTAGTAGGCATCCTTCGTACTAGAAGGCGGCTTCTTGACGCAGGGGAACTTTGTTTGATGCTTGAACACATGCTTCCCGTACCTAACATTTGGCCTCTCCATGTGGCATTTCGCTTTGACGTAGCCATTGAGAGCATCATCAAGTACGGCCTTGACATTCGTGTAGTCCGTGCTTGACTTACCGTCCGCATCTAAGTATGTGGCCATGGAATGTCTCGGGGTTACGGAGATGAGTGTGCAGGTATTGTCTCTGCGTAGAACACATAATGTTTAAGAACATGACGATTGAAATCTAGAATAATCACGAGTTAAGACCGGTACGGTGAGGGGGTGACTTACTCGGGAAATACAGGCAGGAGGAGGTTATACTTCTTCTGGTTCGCTAGAAAGAAGCCCTTGAGGTATTCACTCGCGACTGCCCGGTCTCCGGCGGTGGCCAAGTGGACGGCACGCATGTAGAAGGGGGTCGGCTATCGCGATGCCCGGGGTGTTGTCTCTAATGATCCGCATCGCCTTGCTGAGCGAGTATAGGCGAATGAAGGTGTAGTGCAGCGGATAACTGTTCAACATGGCGAAGATGTCATCATACCGCAGGAAGATCTTCGCCGCGAAGTCACTATCGACAAAGCCATGTCTCGAGGGCACCTTGGCAATATACACCGGGTATCCATGATCTTTCTCTCTGATACGCCGCTCCTCCATAAACTGAATACCGTCAACCAGAGATCGCATAGGACCGGGTGCAGCATCGTACAATCTTTTAATTAGCATCCGCTCACCCGACACATGCACCCTCGACTCGATATTCTTGGGCACTGGTGGCCCGTCCCGAGCACGGATAGGTGCCGGCTGGCTGGCAGACTTGTCGTCCTTCTTCTTTCTTTTCCGTCCCTTCGGCTTCGTATTTACTGGGACTGCATTCTCCTCTGCGCAAGCCTTCTTCAGTGTGTTAGGACTAATAACACTTCTCACCCCGGCTATCGGCTGAGTCTCGGTGAAGTCGGCAGCTGGAGGCGTCTCCGAAACTGAATAGGCGCCGCTTGTTGCAAAGGTTTTCCCCTCGGCAGCTTGAGAGGGTTGGCTACGAGATCGTAGTCCACCCCAAAATCGAAGTTGCAGTCAAGGTTGGCAAACATGTCCTCGTCCGGACCATCGTTCGGATCCTGTGCCATCTGCACGTCCTCATCCTGTGCCATCTGCATGTCCTCATCAGCTGATGGCGGCACCGTTGGGGTGGTCTTGCCATGGCTTGGCGCCGGCAGGGCTGGGGGTATTGTCTGTGGGGTGGTGCCCCTCGCCCCCAAACGAATCTGGCTCTTTGGCCAAACCATGGACCAATTGAAGCAATGAAAGCATAAGGACCTCATCTTCGTCGGCACCATGGTGTTGAAAGGGAGGTAGCACGTCGTCGTAGCCGCTAAGCACCCGAACCAGTTGAATCCTATACACGTCGGGTTGCATGGGTCTACCGTGTAACTGGCGGTTGCTCGGTTGAACGATTTTGGCCTTGGCAACATCGATCAACTCGCCGTTCACAAAGTGCAGGAGAGTGCATGGGACGTCGACGGCGGAGCTCTGCGGAAAACATGTAGGGCGTTAGGGATGGCTAGCTAGTCAAAGGCAAGGATATGGAAGTCATTGGCCGAGGGTTGGTTACCGTGATGGCGTCCAGCTCGGCTAAGGTCGAGGCACCGCCGGCGGCGGGCGTGCAACTGATGGAGTGGCCGCTTGTTGGCGCGGTGCCGGGCGGCGTATTATCCGCAGCGACGGGTGCATTGAGCTGAAGTAATGGCGCCGCGGGAGACACCAACGTTGGCGCCGCGGGAGACACCAAGGTTGGCGCCGCCGGAGCCACCAAGGTTGGCGCCGCCGGAGCCACCAATGTTGGCGCCGCCGGAGACACCATTGTTGCCGCCTGCGGACTCACCGATGGCTCCACGCTGTGGGAGTTGCTGCCCGTGAAACTGGGAACCGGGGGAGGCCCCTTTTTCCTCCCTCATACCACGCGTCCAGACCGGCAACCAAGGTAGGGATGAGGGAGCTAAGCGTCGTGCCCACTTGGTCCTCCACTTGCTGTCGTTGCGTCCTCTGTTGGGTCTCCACGATTTGTTGCACTTGTTGCCGCACTTGCTCCTCGACCAATGTCGGGATCTGCGCAACTTGTGCCTTGAGTTGTGCGACCTCCTTCTCATCGATGGTGGCCTTTCTCTCCTTTTTCCCCGACTTATAGTAGTCTGACCATTTCATAGAGCATCCTTCGCCGGCCACCACCGACGTCGGCTTACTCAATGGATCCCTCTTCTTGTGGGCATTCAACGCCCTATTTAAAGGGTTGTCCCAAGGGGCACACTGCGAGGAGCTCGTGGACCCCACGCCGCTACTAGCTTCCTTTTCACTTTCCGCAGCGATCTCCTTAGCCTACGGGAGGAACATGCATGAACCATTTAGAAATTTGGATTCATCAATAAGAATGCAACCATAAAGGAGCTAATTAAGCGGGTGCATTCCTTACCAGAAGAGCCTCAAACTGCTTCACATCCGGAGTGGTGGTGAGCTCCTTTGTTTTCGGGTCAATACGGTACCGGGCCAGGAGAAAGTTCCTGGTTTGCTTGTTTTTGTATTGCGGGAAGAGGCGCTCGAGGCCGTTCTTCACACGCTCCTCATGCGCGGCATCCCATTTCGGTTGCGCCGCCCTAAAACCGCCAGGACCAAGTTTGTGGGTGCCTAAGTTCAGTTTTCGCATGTCCTTCCCCCACTGACTAGAATCCGACGTTGACTCGCTCTCGCACTTGATCTTGAAATCAGCGTAGTCTTGCTCGGTGATCGAGGGATTTGACTCCTTGATCTTCTCGTAACTCGCACCACTATTAATCATTTTCTTCACTCGGTTCCTCCAACTAGCGAGGGCGGTGCTCATCTTCGTGAGGGCGGCATTGTGCACTTTGTTCCGCATGAGACGCTTTTCTGAGCAGTCCACCGGGAACTCGTATCGTTCGTGCAGCTTCTTGAAGAGGAGGGTGCGCAAATTCGCTCGGTCAGGATGCCTGAGGTTCTCGGTGTTGATCGAGACCGTGCTCCGGAGGATGTACCCGAGTTGGGCAGAGTACCCTTTGACTAAATCAGGGGCGCCGTTGGATGCCCACGGCGTTCACTTCGGTGAATGCCTGCTTCACGGTGCTGAGCACATTCGGGCGACGCTCCCTCCGTAGCTTCTTCGGTGCGCCGGTGTCATCCTCGGCGGCACCATCCGTGGTGTCATCCTCGGCGGCACCATCAGTGGTGTCATCCTCGGCGGCATCGTCCGCTCGGTACTCTGGATCGGTGCCATCATCCTCGCCGTCGTCGCGGCGAGGTTGTGACTCCATCACCTCCATTTCATCGGTTAGCATCCAGAATGGCTTGCTGCCGCTGCCGCCGGCCTCTTCGTTGTTGGCCATGTTCGAACTAAGTAGGAAAAAATGCATAAAATTAGCGCAAGATTTCACGGAAAAATTGGGCATGACCTATGCTAATTTATGGACATATGAGTGCCCCATTTTCGCCGAAATGGAAATGAATCAACATTTCGGCGATAATGGGCAACTCTGTCGATCCCTGCACAAGAATATGACACAAATACACCAGGAAAACTATCCACCAGCAAGCACCATCAGCACCAGCAGCAAGCACTAGTAGCACCAGCAGCACCAACTAACAGCAAGCACCATCAGCACCAGCAACAAGCACTAGTAGCAGCAAGCACCAGGAGCACCAGCAGCAAGCACCATCAGCACCAGGAGAGGTGAGGTGTTGCTCACCGTGAGTCGCGTGTAGTCGCCGAGAGTTGAGGTGTTGCTCCGGGTCGAGGAAGATGCGGCAGCAACGGTCAGGTGCTCAAGTTCGAGGAAGTAGCAGCAACATACACACCTAGCAGCATTAAAATCAGCATTAAAAAGGAATCAAATAAATGGAAACTTTACATAGGAAAATGACACTACAAACTATGGCCAGAATCAGATAGCATCAAGCAATGTTCAGTATGCCAATTTTCCCTTTTCTGTATGTCGACTAATAAATGGAAACTGAAGAGAAACAAACAAAATGTTTGATGTTGCTCCCAAAGCTAGTAGTATTACAGTCAGAAGATTGTCAGTCCTAAAAGTGCATCGAGATAATTACAGTCAGAATCATGTTATATGTGAAGAAAGTTCAGTCATTGATCACACCCTTTTTAATACACATGTAAAAGGAAAGGAAATGTCAACACAAAGTCAGGCTAGTCATATGACACAATTGTTAAAAAATCAAATTGTTGTCATATGAAAATACCATCATGCCTATCTTTTTGAGGAACAGAAACATCCATGTATGATATCCCAAACTTGTTCATGGTACTGTGGAGTTCAAACAGAGAAGCTTTCTTTTTTTCACCTTTAGGGAAACAGAGATATGATATCCTAATTTTGACACCACATGTACTTCTAATTTTGATCAAATTTTTTTCACCTTTAGGGAAACAGAGATATGATATCCTAATTTTTTTGCAGCAAGAACTACCTAGCAACCTAACCATTTTCAAAATAAAAATTCAGTAAGCTAATCAAATAAAAGAAGCCAGCCGTAGCAGAGCACTTGTCTGCAACAAAGCACATCTTACTCGCGCAAATTCTGAATAACATTAACCTGATGGTGAATAACATTAACAATATCTGAATAGACTTTTATTGCTTAAAGTGTACTTTACATGTAACAATGCTCTTAATAGCATGCAATTGTGAGTTACTAAGCAGCAGGCTTGCAGTTCAAGGTGTTCAAATTTCACTTGTGAGTTATTAAATCAATTTTAAGCAACAACACTACTGCTCCTAAGCAGCAGCATCAATTGTGAACCTAACAGCAGCAGCAGCACCTAAGCAACATCTAACAGCAGCAGCACCTAAGCAACAACCTAACAGCAGCAGCACCTAAGCAACATCTAGGAACCAGAACAACAACCTAACAGCAGCAGCACCTAAACAGCATCATCATGCAAGCAAGCAAAAAACTACTGCAAGGGAAAGCATCTAAAACAGTAGGTTTATCTGACGAAACTGAACATTTGCAACAAAATAAATGTGCATTACACTAACAACTTTTCCATGATATTTTCCATGATTTTCCCCCTTCCTTTCTGCTTGCTACACTACCAAGAGTCCAAGATAAATGGAAATGCTGCTGCCTTTATGATATGCATATAACCAGAGACATAGCATAGACATATTCAACACTACAAAGAGCATTCCTATGAACTCCAATGAACTACAAAGAACTACATTTGCTCTCAGCAGAAGGAGAACTCGCATGCATCACTGGCCACCTTCTCCTGCATCCCCTACTTGTTCCTTCTCCACCTCGCGTCTCCCAAATCGCTCAGAAAGAAACTACATCTAGCAGCAGAGGAGGGGGAGCAGCAGCAGCAAGAAACCTACCTTGGAAGGATGCGGCGGCGCGTCACGGTCGAGCGGCGGCGTCAACGGTCGAGGCGGCGCGGCTCAGCTGCTCCACGACGCGCGCGTGGCGTGCTGCTCCTCGTGGCGAGGCCGGGGAGAGGCGGTCGCCGGCGTTAAATCGAGGGGGAGAGGCCACGCACGGAGGATCGAGGTCGAGGGGATCGGCGCGGGGGTCTATGGTCGCTCGCGTGAGAGGAGGGGTGGCGTCGCTCGGGGGAGGGGTGGCGGCCGCCGGTGGGAGGTGGCGTCGCTCAGGGAGGGTGGCGTCGCTCAGGGAGGGTGGCCGGCGGAGAGGAGGGCGCGCGCGAGGAAGAAGAGGGATTTGGTCGGGACGGGGAAGAGAAGGGGGATTTTTCTAAGTCCCCGAATCCCCTTAGCAATAGCGCACGTCTAGGGGTGCGCCACTATGAGGCTTAGCAATAGCGCACCTCTAGGGGTGCGCCACTGCCTCTTTAGGTTTAGGTCAAAACGAGCGAGACACCTACAGTTGACAAGAATCGCACTGTACCGTAATGACTAGCTCCCCCTGTTTGGTTTACCCTAGCCGGCCAGGTTCGAACCCTGGCGGCCCCAATTTTTTCACTTTTTTATTAAATTGATTTAACACTATAATAAATAGCATAATACACCAAAATAAAAGGCATAAATAATTATAATTATGTAGAATATTTAAAATACTATAGAATCTATAAAATATCCAAAAATATAAATTATATGTCTATTTTGATTGGTACAATGTGTAGATTAACAATATGACAACCATTATTCATACAAGAAAATGATACATAATTATCTTTTCACAATCTTCTTGCCCTTCTTTCTCGCGGTTGAATAATTTAGCCCCGGAACTCCTAGACTTCTTCTCTTGAATGGACGGCCTTTAGGTAGGGTGGTCCTGCTTCTTCTTGTTGTGTATGGTTCTTCATCATCGTCGTCGTCATCTTCCATCTTCGGATCGCCGTACTGGTCAAAGTCTAGCTCGTTGGCTGCTCCATCCATTCCGATGATGCTCCTTTTGCCTCTCCTCACGACAACACGGCTGGGCTTTTGCGGGTCGGTAATGAAGAAGCATTGGTCCACTTGGGAAGCTAGTACCCATGGCTCATATTTCGCGGTGACCTTTGCGCCCGCTGTCTTGGATTTGGCTTCGGGTATAACCATGGTGGTGAAATGCCGGTCTTCTTTTATGACGTTCTTGGCCCACCTGACACGGAACATCGGCACATTCTCTCCGGCGTAGCTCAGCTCCCAGATCTCCTCGATCTTTCCGTAGTATCTCTGCTTGACGTCACCGGTGTAGGACTCCATCGTTACCCCGGAGTTCTGATAATCGCTCTTCATGTCCTTTTCCTCGGTGTAGAATGTGTAGCCGTTGATATCGTACGCCTGAAATGTCATCAGGTTGTGTTCGGCGCCCTGTGACAAGGCGAATATGAGTTTTTCTTCCGCAGAAGAATCCTCGTCTATAGGGTACGTCAGCATCTTGTCCTTGAACCACCGCGTGAAGGTTGAGTTGTGCTCTTTGATTATATCTCCGTCCGTCCTCTGTTGGCCCTGATCACTGTACGTCTTTGCGATGAAGGTTTTGTGCTCTACCACCCAAGGATCGACCACGTCTATGTGTTGTAGCGCGACTAGGTTTGCTCTTTCAAAGTCGGCGATTCGACCCTTGAAGTCGACATGCATTTCGCGGCTACCGTCGCGGTGACCCCATCCAGCGAGCTTCCCGAGATGCCTGTTTACGGGCAGGCCAACGGGGTTCTCGATTTCTAGATAACTCGTGCAGAAGGAGATGCACTCTTCGGTCAGAAAGCCCTTGGCTATGCTTCCGTATGGACGTGCCCTGTTGCGAACGTACTCTTTGATGACACCATTCATCCTTTCGAACGGCATCATGCTGTGCAGGAACGTCGGCCCCAGTTGGATGATATCCTCCACGATATGTACCAGCAGATGCACCATAACGTCGAAGAAAGCGGGCGGGAAGTACATCTCAAGCTCGCACAGTATCACCACGATCTCTTCCTGTAGCCTTCTAAGTTGCCTCACGCCAACAGACTTCCGAGAGATGACGTCGAAAAAGTTGCATAGGCCAAAAAGCGTTTCACGGACGTGCGCGTCCATGATCCCACGGATTGCAACCGGAAATATCTGCGTCATCAGCACGTGACAGTCGTGAGACTTCATCCCGCTGAACCTCTGAAAGTGCATGGAGCCCCCATGTGTGGTTTTGGTAATTAATGACAATCCCTATGGACTAATGTTTGCATTGAGTTATATTTGTAGGAGTTGTCCATAGGCAATTTTTGACCATATGTTGGCTTCAAGGTTGCAATAAGAAGAATTTGATGAAGGATATCAAGTGTCAAGTATGTCTTGAAGATGAAGATGGAGTGAGCCCTCTAGTTACTTCAAGACATCAACATGATGAAGAATGAAGAAATGAAGTGCAAGTTCAAGATGAGCCAGCTCTAAGAGATCATTTGCTTGAATCTTGCCATCCATATGGTGATCATGGATATGTGAAGATGTGCCGAAGAAGAAGCTCTCCCATGGTGGATTATGGGGGAGCAATCCACAAGACTTCATCAAGCAAGCACAATCAAGAAAGGCGTTTCATCTTGTTGTGATCAAGATCGTCTTCATCGAGCTCAAGAGGAACGCGCAAGGTTAAGGTTTGCTCTTGATAGGGTTTCTTTCTCACCGGTCTCATAGTGTAGTTGGAGACCGGTTTATAGTTTAGTTGCCGTACTATCAAGAGGGCTCTCGAGTGAGTAACTCGATCGTATCGTTCGGAGAGAGCTCAAACCTTTGCATCCTTGCATCATCTTTCTTGGTTGTTATTTGGATCTTATCCATGTGATGTTTTGGAGCTTGTGCTTATTCTCATGACAAACTCTAGTTCATCGAAAACGGATTTTGCATAGATCTCTTGTTGCGTTTTCAAGTTTGGTGATTTTCTCGGTTTCTCATGTTGAGGTGTTGCACCTCTAAAATTAATAGAAAATCACCCCCAACTAGTTTCCATATTTTCACTTTTTGTTGGGTAGCTCTTGTCGTCCTCTTTCCAACAAAATTGGTTTCGTCTTGATCGAGTTTCCAAACTCTAGATATTGTCTTTTGTAGTTTATCTTCTATTTGTTTTAAAGAAAAAAAGAAAAAGAGGAGGCAGCCGGCACTACCGCCCTTGATGGGCCGGCAGTACCGCTCGGCCCACTCCGGCACTGCCGGCTCCCGCGCGCTGCACTGCCGGGCCGCGCGGCACCTCCGGCCTGCCACCAGCGGCACTGCCGGGCCGGCCCAGCTCGAGCCCAGGCTCCGCCGCTTGCTGGCCGCCTACCGCGCGCCGCTCGCCAGGCCCAGTCGCGCGCTGCTCCGCTCGCTCCCCCGCCGCCCGCGCTTCTCGCCGCTCGCGCTGCCTCGCTCGCCTGGAGCCGCTCGCTGCCAGCCCTGACGCTGGCCAGCCCTCCTCTCTCCTGGGGATTTCGCCCTTTAAATAGTCTTCTTCCTCCTCTCGTTTTTCTTTGCTTCACACACTTTTTGCTCTCCTCCATTGCTAGTATTTGAGAGCTCCCTCTACCTCAAATCCCTCCAATGATTCTTGAACCTTTTTAAGGGAAAAGGAAGAGGAGATCTAGATCTACAATTCTACCAATCAAATCCATCTCTTTGTGAGTGGAACTCTCTAGATCTTGATCTTGGTGTTCTTGGTGAATCCCTTTGTTCTTCCTCTCTTATTCCCCCAATAGCTTTTGTAGCTTTGTTGGAATTTGAGAGAGAAGGACTTGAGCATCTTTGTGGTGTTCTTGCCATTGCATTTGGTGCATCGGTTTGAGTTCTCCACGGTGATTCGTGGAGGTGAAAGCAAGAAAGTTGTTACTCTTGGGTTCTTGGAACCCTAGACGGATTCTACACCTTTGTGGTGATTTGTTGGGAGCCTCCGATTAAGTTGTGGATGTGTGCCCCAACCTTTGTGTAAGGCCCGGTTTCCGCCTCGAAGGAAATCCCTTAGTGGAACCGTGACCTAGGCCTTTGTGGCGAGGGTCACCGGAGATTTAGGTGAGGCGCCTTCGTGGCGTTCGGTTGTGGTGTTAGTACCGCATCTTGGGGTGAGGCCTTTGTGGCGTTGGTGTGCATCGAGCAACCACACCTCAAGGTGAGCCTCTTGTGGCGTTCGGGAGCACTAAGCAACCGCACCTCTCCACCGGAGATTAGCACTCGCAAGAGTGTGAACTCCGGGATAAATCATCGTCTCCCGCGTGCCTCGGTTATCTCTATACCCGAGCTCTTTACTTATGCACTTTACCTTGTGATAGCCATCGTGCTTGAAGTTATATATCTTGCTATCACATAGTTGCTTGTATTGCTTAGCATAAGTTTGTATATCTTGCTATCACATAGTTGCTTGTATTGCTTAGAATAAGTTGTTGGTGCACATAGGTGAACAATAGTATATAGGCTTTGGGCTTGACAAAGTAAACGCTAGTTTTATTCCGCATTTGTTAAGCCCATCTCGTAAAAGTTTTAAATCGCCTATTCACCCCCCTCTAGGCGACATTCGTGTCCTTTCAATTGGTATCAGAGCAAGGTCTCTCATTCTTAGGCTTCACCGCCTTGAGAGTAAAGATGTCGGCTAGGGGATTAGCGCACAATAACTTGTTTATATTTGATGGCACAAATTATGATCTATGGAAAATTTATGTGCTTAATATTTTGCGGCGTATGTCCCCGGACATGGAGCGATTTCTTGACATGGGTTTTTCTTCTCCTAAGGATCCTCAAAATTTATCTCTTGAGGAGGAGAAAAACTCTTGTCTCGATGCTCTTGCTTCTCATGTGTTTTCCATTGTTGTGAGCAATGTAGTTACTTCTTCAATCATGCCTTTTGGGAGCGCTCATGAATTATGGACAAAGCTTCAAGATAAATATGATGTGTCCAAGATTATTGAGGATGATTGTATTGCTTCCACTTCCGGCCGTGATGAGGTCTCATCTTCTTCCACTTCACCAAAGTGTGTCAAGACACAAGGTAATGATATGGTGAGTGGTGATGAAAATTGCAATGTTGATATTGAGCTTACTATTGATGATTCGTCATCTCTATCTCATTGCAATGCTTCATCTTCGGACTTAAACACATCTAGCACTAGAAATGATTTACATGCTTGTGTTGATAGTCCTTGCATATCATGTGTAAGTTGCTTGAATAAATCTAATGATGATATGCTTGCATTGTCTTGTGGCCATGATAAAAATGCTTCTATTTCCTCTAGTTGTTGTGTGTCTAACAATGTAGAGGAAACCAAAGATTCTATTGGTCAAGACAAGATCTTGAAAGGAGCCTCAAGTAACTCCTCCTCTTTATCTCACGGTCCTCATATATGCCTTATGGCCAAGGGTTCCACGGTACCTCCTACCATGGAACCCAATATGTCTCGTGGTGATAAGGATGAGGATGAATATGAAGAAGAGGATTGGGTTGTCTCTCTACGCGATAAGGGTAAGAGCGTATTCAAGGTTATTTGCAAAGATAAAATTGCTAGCACTCACTTCTTTGAAATCTTGACTACCGCTATTGAGAGCCAAAAACTTATTTGGATGCATGAGAACACCATTGATAAAAAGGGTGCTCTTGAACGAGAGTATGCCGATGATGTAGCATCATTAAAAAATGAACTTGAAGAAGAACAAACCATCAAGGAAGCTCTTGAGGAGACCTTTGCTCTAGAATTGTCTAGAGAAAAGGAAAACCATGATAGAGCTCTTGAGATGGCAAATGAACTAAAGCTAAAAAATGATAAGCTTGTGTTTGTTAATGCTAAACTCCTTGAGGATTTTGAGCAACTCAAAAAGGGCTCAAGGGTCATTGAGAGTGCGCTCACCAAACTCACCGAGTCGCATGAGCAACTTAAAGCTTCTTATCTAAAAGAGCATGCCAACTTGTCTTCTCCTATTACTACTAATATTGATGCTTGTGCTACTAACTCTACTTCTTGTGAAGCATCTATCTTGAAGGAGAATGTTGAGCTAAGGGCTCAACTTGAGTTGCTAACTTGCAATTATGGGAAATTGGAAGAAAATCATGGAAAGCTTTCTCGCTCCCATGAGGATCTTCTAGCCTCTCATGATAGGCTAAAGTTAGCTCATGAGGCTATCATATTTAAGGCAACACCTTGTGAGCCTCATGTGGATACTAGCACTACTACTCAAAATGCTATATTTCCATGTGCTAGTCCTAGTAATTCATCCACTCATAATATTGCTAAATCTTGTGATGAATTATCTTCCTTGCCTTGTTGCTCTAACAATGAAGATTCTACTTCCTCTAGTACTTGTGTTGTTACTAACCATGTAGAGGAAATCAAAGAGCTCAAGGCCCAAGTCACTTCTTTGAAGAATGACTTGGTAAAGGGTCATGAAGGGAAATGCAAACTTGACACGATGTTGAGTATGCAACAATCCCCCAATGACAAGAGTGGACTTGGATTCAAATCCAACAACAAGAACAAGTCCATGAACAACAACAAGAAGAAGGGCCAAGTACAAGTCAAAGACCCGGCCAAGATTGTTTGCTTCAAGTGCAATATTGAAGGGCACCATGTTAGATCTTGCCCTTTGAAGAAGAAGCAAAAAGGGAAGCGGCCTCAAGCTCAAACTCATATTCAACCTCAAGTTGAAGAAATGCCACTTCCCAAGAAGAAACAAGCCAATGCTCCCATTGTGGAGAAACCTAGTGAGAAGAAGGAGAAGAAAAGAACTTGCTACATATGCCGTGAGAAGGGCCACATCTCCTCCTTGTGCACTATTGGTACCTCATCCAACTCTACCACCATTGATGATGTTTATTCTCTTCGTAAGGATGAGGGTGGCAATGTGTTTGCCAAATATGTTGGTGCTCAAAGTGGTGTCAAGAAAAGAACCATTTGGGTTGCCAAGCCTATTGTGACTAACCTCTTAGGACCCAACTTAGTTGGGGACCAACAATCCAAAATTTGATCAATAGGTGCTTGTTGGAGGGCATTGGAGACTTGGCTACATCATGAAGAATTAAGGGATCTTCATCATTTATATTATCTCAAGCCAAGTCTTTTGATTATCTTGCTACTATCATATATCCAATGTTTCTCCTTGCGGTAACATGTTCTCAACTCATTTATATTGAAAGTTACTCGCCCCTTTGCATGTGTTAGTTTTGTTCCTAGCATGTGTTTGTATATGTTGTGCTTCCTACTTGCTTTTCTTGAGAAATCAAGTCTATGTATGTTGGGTTGCACACCATGTACTTGTGTTTGTGTTGGAGCCACTTTGCATCTTGTTGTATCTTATATGGCTCTTATGAGCGATTAATGGACTATCCCATTTTGGGGGAGTGATATTCCTTTGGGAATTTCATGATCCTAACAATGTGTGTACATGAGGAATATCACTTAGAATTGATATTGCAAGATTATCTAGTCTCTATGTGGTATGTCATCTTCATGAGAAATTCAAATTCCAATGTCCATTAATATCTCTAGTTGGATCTTATTTGCCTCTTGTGAAAATAAATTCCTTATCACATTATGGGGGAGTAATAAGCTTTGTGCATATTACAAGCCTAGAAAATGTGAACATTTGAGGTTGTGTCACATAGAATTGATACCGTAAATTATCTCTCTCCTATGTGGCATGTTTGCTCAAACAAGCTCCAATTTGCTTAAATGGCTTCATTGCTAATATCTTTGTGGATCTTATTTGTGAAAGTTCTTCTTGGCATGGTTTTTCACAACGTGTCCCTCAATACATTTTTGGAAAACCATGTGCTTCAAGTCATACTATTAATTGCTTTGCATGTTGGTATGAATACTATTAATTGCCTTGCATGTTGGTATGACTAAATGAAGCTATCAAGAAACTATCTTTGCATGATGGTTAACTCTTATCTTTTACCATATGCTTTGTTCGTTGTAAATATGATCTTATGTATACTTACAAACTACCACCGGGAAATATTTCCTAATACCTCTTGTCCTAGGACAATTGGTAATCAATTATGAGGTAGATATTTATTGATCATATCTACATTGGCTCTTGTATTTATATTGCCTTATTTATTGCCATGAATGTGTTGTGCATTGACTCCCATGTGTCTTCCTTGCATCTTATGGATCTAAGTTGTCTATTCAAACTTTCTTAGCATTGTTAGAAGATATAGGTAGCGTGATGATCCTAGTTTTGTGCATTTTGTATTCATATAAAAAATCCTTGATAATGCACCAAACTTGGGGGAGCTCTTCTATATTATTAGAATGCTTAACATCTCTTGATCTTTATCAAAAATTTGGTTTTGGGAGACATAAAATTTTCTTTTTGGTACTTTGTGCCATCATAAAAAGTTTCGAGGGTTTGGTTTTTTTTTGGAACTTTGCTCTCTTGGGAGTTGGTTATCTCATTCCTTTGTGTTTAGGTTTAATTAGCTTCTTATAATTAGATAAGTCTTTGGAGTCAATCTTGTGTTGATTTGACTCTTTGATATAATTTGGACAAATCTTGGTTTATTTGGTGTTTTGTCCAAATTGTATCTTTCTTTGGTTCTTGAAAGTATTGTGCATGCATATTTAATATATGTATATCTTATGGCATGTGTCACTTTCTTTGATCCAATATATAGGGTAAACTCCATCAAATCCTAATTTGGCTAAGATGTTCATGAAATTCAATTTCATATCTATTTGCACATAGAATTGTGGAGTTTGTCCTATATGTTGTAGTGTGTCTAACTACTTCGGACCCAATTAGTTTGGGGACCATTTTGTACTTACCTTTGTGTTAGGTACAATGGATATGCATTGAATGCTTGTCTCACTCTTGGAAAGAAGTGGTGACTCAATGGCAACTTGAGACAAGCTAGGATGGTCAACGAACACATATCTACTACATCCACACCAATGCTATCTTGGTAACAAGTATCTTCTCATGCATACTTTTCTTGTATCCAACCTTATGGTTGCATCTTGGCATGAATCTCTTGATTTGCAAATATTGTGCTTCTTGCAAAAGTCTTAACGAAACCTCTTTATTGCAAATGTGAGTAATTTGAGATGAGTACATATGTTGGGAAGTATATAAAATCATGCTCATGATTCACCCATCACATCTATGCCTATCTAACAAGTTTATTGCATATCAATTCCTCAAGCCTCTCACATGTGCAATATCGATTAAAGTGCAAATTGAGTTATTTCTTTTAGTATCCTCGTTTGTGATACTTGTTGCCTTTCTCAAATGCATCCCAACTATCTTCTATCCCTTGTTGATATTTGTGATGTATTTTAGATGTTTGTGGTTGAAGTTCATGAATGTACAATAAGACAAAATTGAGCCTTTGGCCATGCCATTAAGCAAAAATTCTTATTGGTATATTGCATGACTTCATTTTGGGATATCATACCATATTTCTTGAGTATCCATTTTGTGTGTACATGTTTCTTTGTGGATAAATATCTTTGTGATATTGCTCACTTAGAGAAACTTATACACATAAGAGATGATACATCTCCTTTTGATATCTTATTTATTTATTGCATGTTGATTGGTCATGCTAAGCAATATAATTCATTGAAGACTATGATGATGCTTTTTGCTCATCCTTGAAATAGTCTTATAATATGCTTTATCATGCCTTTCACATATCCTCTTGGTTGAGCCTTTTATTATGGTGCCTCCTACTTGTTGCTCAACCATTTGTTTGTTGCAAGTGTTAAGCTTAATTTTCTATCTATGATCTATTGCAAATGTTTGTGTTTTAAATGGTAATGAGGGAGTGAGGATTCCATGTTATGCATATTGTATTCAAATACAACATTTTAATTTATGCATGTACCTTGGGGAGCTTCCTCATTTAATTTAGAGCACTATCTTTTGGTGATCATTAGAGTTTGATTCACTTGGTATATTTTGTTTTTGAATGATATTATGGGAGTGATGATTCCATGGTTGTGCACTTTATACTCCAATGCAAATTGTCTTGTTTTGTGCACAAACCTTGGGGAGCTTCCTCATATTATTTAGAGCAATCTTCTTGATCTTACCATAATATCTTTCTTTCTTTTGGTATCTTCTTTGTGGTTCATTTGGTTGCTTGCTTCATTTGTTGAAGCTTCTTGACTTTGTTATCTTTTTGCAATCTTTGATCCTATCTATGGTGTGACTCCTTCCGAATATTCGTAATTGGATATGTGCATTTGATTCCACTCAAATTATGAGAAATGCACACGCTATGGAGGATCTCTCACTATATTGGCCTTCTAAATTTTTCACCCATTTCGGCAATTGGTGCCAATGGGGGAGAAGTTTGGAGGGTTTAAGGGAATTTGGTTATGTCTTTGCTTTGTGCTTAAGCATGTGCCTTTATTGCATTGCATCTTGTTGCTTTGCATAGTTGAATATTTAGAGGAAACTCCACTAGGCTTTGAATGCCAATATATGCAATGAAAGTCAAGATCATTCACACATGCATATATTATGGGGGAGTTTGCTCTATAGATTCAACTTATTTGTTACTTAAATTCCTTATATAAACCCTCTCAAAGAGATTGTCATCAATTACCAAAATGGGGAGATTGAAAGTGCATGGAGCCCCCATGTGTGGTTTTGGTAATTAATGACAATCCCTATGGACTAATGTTTGCATTGAGTTATATTTGTAGGAGTTGTCCATAGGCAATTTTTGAACCATATGTTGGCTTCAAGGTTGCAATAAGAAGAATTTGATGAAGGATATCAAGTGTCAAGTATGTCTTGAAGATGAAGATGGAGTGAGCCCTCTAGTTACTTCAAGACATCAACATGATGAAGAATGAAGAAATGAAGTGCAAGTTCAAGATGAGCCAGCTCTAAGAGATCATTTGCTTGAATCTTGCCATCCATATGGTGATCATGGATATGTGAAGATGTGCCGAAGAAGAAGCTCTCCCATGGTGGATTATGGGGGAGCAATCCACAAGACTTCATCAAGCAAGCACAATCAAGAAAGGCGTTTCATCTTGTTGTGATCAAGATCGTCTTCATCGAGCTCAAGAGGAACGCGCAAGGTTAAGGTTTGCTCTTGATAGGGTTTCTTTCTCACCGGTCTCATAGTGTAGTTGGAGACCGGTTTATAGTTTAGTTGCCGTACTATCAAGAGGGCTCTCGAGTGAGTAACTCGATCGTATCGTTCGGAGAGAGCTCAAACCTTTGCATCCTTGCATCATCTTTCTTGGTTGTTATTTGGATCTTATCCATGTGATGTTTTGGAGCTTGTGCTTATTCTCATGACAAACTCTAGTTCATCGAAAACGGATTTTGCATAGATCTCTTGTTGCGTTTTCAAGTTTGGTGATTTTCTCGGTTTCTCATGTTGAGGTGTTGCACCTCTAAAATTAATAGAAAATCACCCCCAACTAGTTTCCATATTTTCACTTTTTGTTGGGTAGCTCTTGTCGTCCTCTTTCCAACAAAATTGGTTTCGTCTTGATCTGAGTTTCCAAACTCTAGATATTGTCTTTTGTAGTTTATCTTCTATTTGTTTTAAAGAAAAAAAGAAAAAGAGGAGGCAGCCGGCACTACCGCCCTTGATGGGCCGGCAGTACCGCTCGGCCCACTCCGGCACTGCCGGCTCCCGCGCGCTGCACTGCCGGGCCGCGCGCACCTCCGGCCTGCCACCAGCGGCACTGCCGGGCCGGCCCAGCTCGAGCCCAGGCTCCGCCGCTTGGGCCGCCTACCGCGCGCCGCTGCGCCCAGTCGCGCGCTGCTCCGCTCGCTCCCCCGCCGCCACGCGCTGCTTCGCTCGCTCGCCCGCGCTGCCTCGCTCGCCTGCCGAGCCGCTCGCCAGCGGCACTGCCGGCCATGACGGGCCGGCACTGCCGGCCTCTCTCTGGACGAGCCCAACGGGCAGATTTCCTGCAGCCCCTTTAAATAGTCTTCTTCCTCCTCTCGTTTTTCTGTTGCTTCACACACTTTTTGCTCTCCTCCATTGCTAGTATTTGAGAGCTCCCTCTACCTCAAATCCCTCCAATGATTCTTGAACCTTTTTAAGGGAAAAGGAAGAGGAGATCTAGATCTACAATTCTACCAATCAAATCCATCTCTTTGTGAGTGGAACTCTCTAGATCTTGATCTTGGTGTTCTTGGTGAATCCCTTTGTTCTTCCTCTCTTATTCCCCCAATAGCTTTTGTAGCTTTGTTGGAATTTGAGAGAAAGGACTTGAGCATCTTTGTGGTGTTCTTGCCATTGCATTTGGTGCATCGGTTTGAGTTCTCCACGGTGATTCGTGGAGGTGAAAGCAAGAAAGTTGTTACTCTTGGGTTCTTGGAACCCTAGACGGATTCTACACCTTTGTGGTGATTTGTTGGGAGCCTCCGATTAAGTTGTGGATGTGTGCCCCAACCTTTGTGTAAGGCCCGGTTTCCGCCTCGAAGGAAATCCCTTAGTGGAACCGTGACCTAGGCCTTTGTGGCGAGGGTCACCGGAGATTTAGGTGAGACGCCTTCGTGGCGTTCGGCTTGTGGTGTTAGTACCGCATCTTGGGGTGAGGCCTTTGTGGCGTTGGTGTGCATCGAGCAACCACACCTCAAGGTGAGCCTCTTGTGGCGTTCGGGAGCACTAAGCAACCGCACCTCTCCACCGGAGATTAGCACTCGCAAGAGTGTGAACTCCGGGATAAATCATCGTCTCCCGCGTGCCTCGGTTATCTCTATACCCGAGCTCTTTACTTATGCACTTTACCTTGTGATAGCCATCGTGCTTGAAGTTATATATCTTGCTATCACATAGTTGCTTGTATTGCTTAGCATAAGTTTGTATATCTTGCTATCACATAGTTGCTTGTATTGCTTAGAATAAGTTGTTGGTGCACATAGGTGAACAATAGTATATAGGCTTTGGGCTTGACAAAGTAAACGCTAGTTTTATTCCGCATTTGTTAAGCCCATCTCGTAAAAGTTTTAAATCGCCTATTCACCCCCCCCCCCCCCTCTAGGCGACATTCGTGTCCTTTCAACCTCTGCTTCGCTTTGTCTAGGTACCTGCTTATCTTCCCCGCGTACCCGTAGGGAAGTTTTACTCCTAGGAGACAGTCGAAAAACTGCTCGATCTCCTTCTGACTTAGAGTGAAGCACGCGGGGGGGGGGAGTAATATTCAATCTTTTTGGCATTTTTGCCCTTGCGACGACTTTGCGTGTCCTCCGCCTCATCATCGTCATCGTCATCATCATCATCATCATTAGGGCGTCCCGCGTGAAGCTCCTCCCTGATCCCAATTGATTGCAAGTCGTACCTTGCTTTCGGCCCATCTTTGGTCTTCTCTGGCATGTTGAGGAGGGTACCAAGCAGACTCTCGCACACGTTCTTCGTGATGTGCATGACATCAAGGCTGTGAGGCACACGGAGGATCTTCCAGTACGGCAAGTCCCAGAAAACAGACCTCGTCTTCCATACCTTAAGCAGCGGCTCCGGCGCCTTTCGCTTCTTTCCCGGCGGTGGGCACTCTTTCCAATTTTTCAATAGCTCGTCTATTTGCTCGCCGCTTCTCGTACGTGGCCGTCTTCGGGGTTCGTCTTCACCATCGAACAGATCCTTGCGTTTCCTCCATGGGTCTTCGTCGCGAAGCCACCTTCGATGTCCCATGAACACCGTTTTCGAGGACCCGGGATCTCTATCTAGCTGGCGGTACGTTGTGTCGTCCATGCACCTGACGCATGCATTGAATCCGTGGACCACCTGCCCCGCGACATATCCGAGAAAGTCGTGCACCGTCGTGAGCAGTGCGGCTCTCATAGGGAAATATTCTTCCGCGGCGGCGTCCCACGTATTGGCAGGCGTGTCCCATAGTGTGGCTAGCTCCTCTTTCAGAAGCCCCATATACAGATTGATGTCGTTCCCTGGTTGTTTCGGCCCTTCAATTAGCATACTCATTTGAATGTACTTCCTCTTCATCCACAACCAGGGGGGAGGTTGTACATCCACACAAACACGGGCCAGGTGCTATGCGTGCTGCTCTGGCTGCCAAACGGATTGACTCCATCGGTGCTCGCGCCCAGCCTTATGTTCCTAGGATCGTCCCCAAATTCTGGGTACTCGAGGTTCAACGCATTCCACTGGCTAGCATCCGAAGGGTGTCTCAACATCCTGTCTTTTTCTTTTTCTTCGGATCATCGGCGTCATCTTCTCCCTTCCTCATCTCCGCGTGCCAGCGCATTAGCTTTGCTTGCTTAGGATCCGCGAAATACCGCTGCAGACGAGGAGTGATCGGAAAGTACCACACCACCTTCCGAGGAGCTTTCTTCCCCTTCTTGTACCGACTGACGCCGCACACCGGACATATGGTACACTCCGCGTGCTCGTTCCGATAAATGATGCAATCGTTCAAGCACACATGATATTTCACATGCGGTAAATCCAGAGGACACACGATTTTCTTGGCCTCCTCGATACTAGTCGGACACGTGTTACCTTTGGGAAGACGTTCGTGCCAGAATGACATGTTGTCGTTGAAGGATGTGTCGGTCATTTTGTGCTTTACCTTCATCTCCAGTGCCATGAGCGTTACTTTCAGGCGGGTATCCTCCGGCCTGCATCCTTCATACAATGGAGTAACCGCGTCTACCTCTAGTTGATCCATCTTGGCTTTCTCTCGGGCGGCAGCTCTTGCGTTACTCGTCTGCTTGAGAAGCAGCTCTTGAAGATAAGGGTCCTGCACCCAGTCCATCGACGATGGTCCATCGTCTTCATCTTCATGATGACCTCCATCTTGATCTTCCCCATCATCAGGTCCAGGATCTCCTACATTGTGATCATGATCATCTCCGGGATCTTCTACATCCTGATCATGCCCGAGATCTTCTACATCCTGATCACCTCCTTCCTTATTTCTTGTTGAAATCCCATGGACAAATTCATAATCATCTTCGTCGCCTTCCCACCGATAGCCATCCATGAAACCACGCATGAGAAGGTGGTCCCGCACCATATCGTCTTTAGGGTCCATAAGGCTCGTCAGCTTGCATCTTCGACACGGACATCTTATCTCCTTTTGGTTATTTCTAATCATCTCGGCTGTCGCGGCTTTCAAAAACCTAGCCACAACGCCTTCGCTCATCATGCGGACCATGGTCGCCTGCGGGTATAGAGAAAATGGATATCTTAGCATACCAAAAGAAAATTTTGGCATGACCTTCCCTAAAAATAGGACATATGTATATGCGTAGTATGCCCACACTATTCGCCGAAACGGAAATGAATCAACGTTTCGGCAAAATATTGGCAACTCCATCGCATTTCAAATCCCTGCAAACAAACACATGCAACACATGTGTGGATCGGAGGCTTTGCATATACAACACGGCTTCGCATACAACACACATGCACGTGAGACGCTTTTCGCGCATGCGCACACAACACACACATGAGCTTCGCATAACATATGTGCACACACACGTGTGTGTGCAAGACGATCGGAAACGGCGCGGTCACACACAAAGCATAAAACCAACAAAGTTACCGATACGGCGAGACCTAGAGTGTTGGATGAGGTAAAAAATTGAGATTGAGTAGGGTATTGAGCTAAGAAAGCTTCACCATTACTTACCTATGAAGAAAATTAAGTTTACCAACTTAATTTTGGTGAATGAAGAGGTGAAAATGAGGTGGGAAGGAGGGGCAACACGACCAGATCCAGATTTGGTGGGAGGTGGTGGTGGAAGAGTGTTTGGGGAAAGTGGGTGGCACATGTGAGTGGAGGGTGAAAAGCAGGAAATGGTCCCAGGTTAGCAGTGGCACACCACCTAGCCGTGCGCCACTGCTAGGGTGACATAGCAATGGCGCACTGCCAGGTGGTGCGCCACTGCTAAGCCTCTCATCTCTAAAGGGGCTCTGGCCACCCCCTAGCAGTGGCGCACCTAAAGACATGCGCCATAGGTAACCTATGTAGCAGTGGCGCACCACCGATGTGCGCCATTGCTAAGCCTATCATCTCTAAACGGGCTCGGACACCTCCTAGCGTGGCGCACCACTTTAACGTGCGCCATAGGTAAATAATGTAAGTGGCGCACCCGGAGACGTGCGCCACTACTAGGTTGGGGAGGAGCTGGCCTCCTGTCACCACTTACTTATGGCGCACCACAATCGAGGTGCGCCACTACTACTTTTGTAACAGTGGCCCACCGTTTTGTGGTGCGCCACTGCTAAGTAGTAGTGGCGCACGGCAGTCATGGTGCGCCACTGCTGGCTGTCTTACGGCTAGGCCTTTTCCTAGTAGTGGACAGGGATGACAACTATGAAGAGTGCCCACATGACTATTTTTTCTCCTCTTCATTCGCTTGAAGTTCATGTATCACTTAGCATATACGACAAGATCGGTCTCAACTGCCAACTTCTCCTTGCGAATAAGCGCTACACTCTTATTTTCTTTCTCAACAGTACACTTCAGCTCGCAAATCAATAGGTTTTTAGGGCTAATTTAACACCTAAATTAGCCGCCAAATCCTTCTTCTGGGTAAACCATAGGCTTGATTCATCTTGGTATGCGATATACCATGAATCGTCGGCTTGGATGGCAAGCTGTAACATTCCCAACAAAAACCCAATTGAAATCACTCGGCCAGGCCATGGTGGCACTTCAAATTCAACGGTAGTAGAAAGTGAAGGAACTACCTGCACTTCCTCTGAGGTAGGAGAAGGTGATCGTGGCACAACATGATTGAATCCCCTCCCTCGCTGGTGTACCCGCTACGACCATACATTGAGGACAAATTTGCACCTGCAATCTTGAGGAAATTATGTGAACTGCATTGATTAGGGTGGGCGGGGCAAGATCAAAGAGCTTACCAACATCGAAGAACGAATCCCAGTCGTCGTGGGTGGCGGATCAGTGTGCAGGGGACCTGCCTATGGTGGGTAGTGCCTCGACGTGGGGAAGAAATAGTATGATGCAGCCGTGATTGAGGTGCAGCGCCGCTGTCCGGTTGTCGCCGCCGGAGGACGGATCCGACGATGTGGAGAGGCGTCCGCAATCGCTGCTCTGTCCGCAGGTGGGGTAGGAGCTGCTCGGGGCTAGGAGCGGTCGTCCGACGCCTAATTAGAGAGAGCCAGCCACACGTGTCATACATGACCCCACCTGTTAATGTTTGGGGAGTAGCTGCTCCGCCCCCACATCACGGCTGACGGCCCCATCTATCATTGGTTGTACCAGCCACACAGTCAGAAAATAAAGCGGCCCATCGTCACTGAGAATGGTTGAATGCTTTTGGTGAGGGAGAGATGGCTAGTCCGACGAGTCTTCAAGCGCACACAACGGTTAAGTGATGACCCTGCCCTACGCAGCCCACCTATCAGCTCAAAACAGAAGCATATAGCGATCCTAAGCATGTAACAGTCAAGGCCTTTACCCAATGGCAACCCTCCGTCCTAGCATTACCGAGAATTTAAGATAAGAGTTTCGGCAAAAGTGAGGAAAGTACATCTAATTATGGAAGGGCACGAAAATAGGAATCGTAGATATTATTGTCCTATAATTTGGCTAATTGCATCTGTTTTGCTTGCAGGCATCTGGTAAACTGAAAAGAAAGATCCTACAACCGCATTGGCGCCTATAGACTAAAAATATATCGAATCGCTGGCATAAATCATGGGCAGTTCGGCAGAGAAAGATGAACGGCATATACCTGCGCGGTTGTATACAAAGACTAACAAATGCACATCCGTTTCTAGGCCATATTAACCACTCCTTGTTAGGGAGAACTAGAGACGTCAGTTTAAGAATTAATGGAAGAGTGATGTGGCCAGACTTTCAGCAGGTTATCTTCAAGTGGCGCCAAGCTCAACAAGGGACGCGTAGGCGCCATCTTTTATCCGCATCAGTTCTTCATGCCTTCCTTTCTCCACTATCGTTCCGTTTTTTACTACGCTGATGATGTCGGCACCTTTTACAGTCGACAAGCGATGCGCAACGACCACTGTCGTCCTCCCAACCATCACCCGGTCTAGCGCCTCCTGCACCACCCGCTCCGACTCTGTCCAGAGCGCTCGTTGCCTCGTCCAGCAGGAGCACCTTGGGGTCCTTCACGATGGCCCTCGCGATGGCCACACGCTGCTTCTGTCCGCCCGACAGCTGGATCCCTCTCTCGCCGACGATGGTATCGTACCCGTCGGGCAGCCCGGAGATGAACTGGTGTGCGTTGGATGCTTCAGCAGCAGAGACGATCTCTTCTTCAGAAGCCTCCCCTTGCTTTCCATAGGCTATGTTCGCACGGATGGTATCGTTGAACAGCACTGGCTCTTGTGCCACCAGCCCGATCTGCAGCCGGAGCCAGCTAACCTTGAGGGTCTGAAGTTCCACACCGTCGAGAAGGATCTTGCCTGAATTCGGGTCATAGAACCTCTCCAGCAGCGCGATTGCCGTGGACTTCCCACTTCCACTCTCTCCAACAAGGGCAGCCGTCTGTAAGGAAGGATACTGTCACCATATTTATCTCCGTACCAGCGAGCAATTGAAAAGAACACGAATCTCATCTACTGATTAGTTAAGATAGAAAGTAACCTGTCCAGAAGGAATGTTCAACGATAGATCGTTGAAAATTTGAACACTTGGGCGTAAGGGATAGTAGAAGCACACGTTCTTGAACTCAATATTGCCCCTCACACGTGCAATGACCATACCCTCCTCGCTGCTGGAATCTATCTTGGACCGACAATCAAGAATTTCGAACACCGAGATTGCTGATTCATTAGCCTTGGTGCTATCCGCACGTATTGCGCTTGTTCGTGAGATCCCACTAGTAGCCAAAACTAGCACGAAGAAGACCTGATAACCAATTGATCAGTTCACCATAATATTTAGAACGATCAACACTGCAACTAATGAATGAGAATGTGCTCGCACCCGAAACACTTCAGGAAATGTTGCTTTTCCATCATGGACAAACTTTGCACCGACGTAGAAGCAGAGAGCATAGGTAAGGTAAAACACAAGGAATGAGAACCCAAATCCCAAGCCACCAACAATACCTTCCTTCATTCCTTGCCTTGTTGGAGACTCACATTTCTGTACATAGGCATCCATCACCTTCTGCTCTGCACAAAACGACGCGACAGTTCTGATGCCTCCAACGGCATCGGTTGCTACTTGACTTGCTTCCTCATACTTTAACTGCATGCCACCAAACAATTAGACAAAAAACGATCGATGTGACAAATGTGTGTATGAACATTAATCATTTTGTTGCTGGATTTTGAGGAAACTGGAAGTTGATAACATATACCTTTGCATTTTTATTGGGACCTTTCAGAAACTTCATTTGAGCATAGGCTTGGAAACCTACCAAAGGAACCACCACTGTGATAATCAATGCCAGCTTCCAGTTTGCCACCATAGCTATCGTGAAACCTACTATGATGGTTGATACAGTCTGGACATTAAGTGCTAAGTTGTCTCCAACAAGTCGCTTCACGTTCAGAGCATCAGTCGATAGCCTTGCACCTATTGCTCCACTAGAACAAAAGTTAAAACTTGTATAAGTAATTCCATAGAAATATCGCACTAGTTGACAAGTATAGCTCTTCACATTTCTCTTTAAAAAGCCAGACGGGTCAATTTTAGTAATGATCAAAACTGTATTAAGAGTGCTCAGGATATCTATCTAGCATGCATAAATGTTCTTAAAAGCACATTTTTACTCTTGGCGCCAGATTATTCATAAAGGGTTTTTGCACCACACGGCTAATAATCAAATAATTTATGCAATCCGTTCTTTGTAAGCATTTACGATTCTTAGTGTTAGTTTTTAATACCGAGATGTCTTATAAAGATTTTTGAAGTGCTTTAATAAGCAAATAATATATGCCAGAGTATTTGTTACGGGTTTTCAAATCATATGAGTACGCGCTTGGTCCAAGTGCTTAAGAGAATCCCACAACTACGACACCAATATAATAGTGACAAATCTTAAAATAAAGAGTTTATATTCTAATTGTTAGGGAAAAAATGAAAAATTCTGACATATATCAGATGAGAAAAAGACTTGATAGTTGATACAGACCTGGAGTGTTCAGGTTTATCAAACCAGTCAATGTCCTGGTGCATGATACGTTGAAATGTCAGCGACCGTACGCGCTCCACAAGCTTCCCACCTGCTACTCCAAACAGGAAGTACTCTATTGGAATCAGAACAAGTGCGGAAGCACCCAGCATGACAAACATGCTTGCCCAGAACCTTGAGTCCTTCAGTAGTTCTGCTGGCGGCTCATAGAACGTCTTTATTGCGCTTGAAATCAATATTCCATATACAGGAAAAATGGTTCCATGCACTGCAGCAGTTATCGAACCAAGAGCAAGAACGAGAGCCTCTGGTTTATTCAGATAGAAGAGTCGACGAATTGGAGCTTTCTTTCGACTACTAGATATTTTGTCTGTGGTCTCCTCTAGGTCTTGACCATTGTTGAATTCCATGGGACTGGATAGGCCAAATGGAGCAGGAACGGTATGTCTACCACTATGCCCAAAAGAGGAGCCTTTACTGGTTGACCTCCTAAATGAGGTACTTTGGCTTCTTTGTTTTTTAGTGATAGACCTAGAGCCTAAACCATTCTTCATTATCACATCAGGGTCAACATTAGGGGCTTCTGCTTCCTGCAGGGTCTCTTGCAGGTGAATCAGCTGAGAGTAAGCACCTTCAGGTTTCTTCACCAGTTCTGCACGTGAACCTGCTCCGAATTCACATATCAAGCAGCATGTTATGTGCATAAGATTGGTGAATGAAAAGCAGTGCTATTTTTGGAGTGCCAAAGGGTATTCTGGTCATCATCCAAGTAGTAAATTGAGTTCTCACCACAACACTCTGTTTATTAGTGATTAGCATTTAGGGAATAGGGATATCTTTATTATATAGTTATTAAGGACCACTTCCATTTATCTAGTTAAGCAGTGTTCACAAGGCTAAAAATCGTGAAAATGACTTACGTGCTTTAGAGTAGCTGTAATATAACGCTGCGCTGTGGGGTCTACACTAGTTCCGTGTACAAGACAAACATATTAGTGGTGATACGCAGACAGGAGTGTGAGTGAAATATCCACATCGAATTAAGAGAGTGAGTGGAATATCCACATCACCCATCTCTTTTTCCTCACAAGGGCATTAAATTACTAGCTCTTTTTCCTCCCCCAAAGAAAGACATGCCAGCACAAGAGATTTAAAAGCTCCTTTTTATGGCATTCATGAAGGGTAAAGTAGTAAGACATTGACTAAAACTTAGAAGGACATCTATTTTGAAACAGTATACTTTCTGTATAGAAGTTCTCAATTCTCATATGTCATACCTTGTTCTACAATCTTCCCATTTTGTAGGACGGATATGACATCAGCATTCTTTACTGTGCTTAGGCGATGAGCAACAATGATTGTAGTCCTTTCTAACATTACCCTATCCAAAGCTTCTTGAACTACCCTCTCAGATTCCATATCCAGCGCGCTGGTTGCTTCATCAAGTAGCAATATCCTAGGGTTTTTTATAATCGCTCTAGCAATTGCTATTCTTTGCTTCTGCCCTCCAGACAGTTGAGTACCACGTTCCCCAACCATCGTTTCAATACCCTGCAATGTTTCACCAAAATATATTTCTAATCAACCATGTGTAAAATAGCAACTGAAATAACGTTATGGAAATTTTAATTTCACATTGTACATTTGGCAATTTATCAATGAAATTCGCCGCATTTGCTAACTCGGTTGCACTTTTGATCTCTTCAATAGTAAGATTATCCTTCCCGTAGGCAATATTTTCCCTGATCGTGCTTGAGAACAACACTGGCTCTTGGCTGACTAGACCAATTTTCCCTCTTATCCAGCCAAGATTCATTCTTCTAATGTCAATTCCATCGATCAAGATTTCCCCAGACTGTGGATCATAGAATCTCTCCACCAAACTGACCACAGTTGACTTTCCACTGCCACTCTCTCCAACTAGGGCAATTGTCATGCCACTTGGTACTCGTAAGGAGAATCCATGAAATACCAAATGTTCAGGCCTGGTAGGATAGCTGAAGTACACATCTTTCAGTTCAACATCACCCTTAATGTCTTCCAACATGATGCCTGTGGTGTCATATACATCAATATCTGGTTGTCTTTCAATTGTCTTGAACATCCTGTATGCTGCTCCTTGACCTTCTGCAAAAGCTGTTATTGATGGTGCTGCCTGGCCTAAGGACCTGCATATGAGATATAACTTGAGTTAGAAACCAGAAGATCTCGTAAATGGAAGACCCTATTTGACATACTAGTTGATACCCCGTGTGATGCCGCTGGTAAAGTATGTAGAAATACGAAGATGCCAAATTATTATGACCATCAAGCATGAACAAATGAATTTGCCTGATGCCATATCTACTCATAGTACTTGAAAGCGGAAGGGATATTAGAGAGGAAAATGAGTAAAATTGTCTAAATAAGATGTCAAAGTTTTGAAAGGATTCTTTCACAATAACCAAGTGTTTTATCAGATGTATGTCCTTCATAATGTTATTTATCAGATGTCTGTCCTTCAAAGTTCAAGAAAGAAACGACCCATTACTAAAGAAAGTTTATACAAAAATCTGAACCCTACCCTATAATGCTCCATACATCTTCATATGCACTGACCTAGCTATAATCTTTACGGGAAATGCTTTTGTACTTACATGCATGGGTGAGGGTGTTTCGATCACAGTTCATTTTGCTTTGAGATTCAGATAAAATGAGGAGAGGGAAAGGAATCTTTTCATCTACCAAGGCGAGTGGAAATCTCGAGGAATAAATCAACGGTCCAGAACACACCCACACCCATGCGTATGTGTACAAAATCCCAATCTTTACCCTTCAGTTATATTCGTAAAAAGTTTCAAAATTTAAGTATGTAAACCATATATTATTACTCGGAATATTACAGTGGTAAGGATTAATGTACACAACTTACATTGCACCGACCATAACAGCCATTATAACATTGATAACTACGCCACCATTGTATCCTCGGTCGATTATCAATTTAGATCCATACCAAACTGCTAACCCATAACTGCAAAACAAGATTCCCATTATTGAACCTACTCCGAGGCCATTGACAGCACCTTCTCGTCGAGCAGATTCATATGCCTTTCTTATGAACTTGTTATATGTTGTTATAGCTTGCTTCTCACCATTAAATGAAACAACCTTCAAATCATAAGCATAGTAAGAAAAAAATAGTGACTGCCAAGAACCAATAAAAATATAAAATGGTATCTCTATTTGGTTTGAGCCCCAAATGAAGCACAAGAAAACCAAGGCAAACATTGCTTTCACAAAATATTTGCATCCAAAATGGCCACATGAGTTTTGGCCAACTTTGGCTCCAAGACTTAGATAACCCCCAAAAATGGAACATTCCTAAAATTTTGGCATTGAATCAAATAGGGGCTAGATTTGGTAAAATTTTGCTAAGAAAAACTTTGCCTGGTCTCATGGCCATGACTATTAAACCAAGTAGTACTTAGGTATCCACTAGAACTTACCGTTCGAATGGTCCCAATAGTTTGCTCAACAATGTCTCCAGCATCACCATATTTTGCTTGCATTCTGCTGGAGAGCTTTGTCATCATCCTTGACACAATAGCACCGGCCACAGCTACTGGTGGAATGCTTGAGAGCATAACAAGTGCCAGGAGCCATCCTCTCACAAATGCAACAATGAAGCCTCCAAAAAAGGTAGAAAGGAGCTGTATGCACAAGCCAACCTAAGAGAAAATGTGTGCATATGGAAGTGTTAAATACAAATAGAATTTTAGTTACCAAAAGATGCTTTAAAATAAAGTTTTAACAGATATTTTCTATAGTTAGCTTCTTTTGTGTGAACATACTATTAGGATAGCACACAAAAGAATGTAAAATCATTGTGCTATGTTCTACGTCAATAAGTATAACAAGGTTTACCATTTAGTTAATAGAGATCTATCGTATATAGTGAAGCAATGAATGATTGAGCCACTTTATAAACAAGCTTGGCCAAATTGGTCATCAGATTATAATATCTAACAATGCGTCAATGGAGTGGCACAAGATCACTCGTTGTGTTCTCAAACAGCCTACCTTTTCTCCAATGGCATCTTGAATGAGAAATGTGTCTCCAGACATCCTCTCAACAACTTGCCCAGTGCTCATATCCTTGTCAAAAAATGCAATGTCCTGTCTGAGAATAGACTTGAGATACAGAGCTCTGATTCGTGCTGCCTGTCTTTCTCCAGTGATTGTCCAGCATGACACCTCTATCAAAATATCAAGTTAGTCAATCAAGGAAGGAATGGAAGGAGTGTTCTAGTAGTGCCTTAAAAATTACTCTGGATGGCCTCGGGCTTAGACTTGTATTATAAACTATTTAATTCCTACAAATACATCAAGACACAAAGCTTTTGTGTTTTCTTGAAGAAAAAAAAAATCTATCACAACAGTTCTGCAACATGTTTTTTTTTGTAGGAACAGGCAGGACAGGTAGTATCCCCGAATTCACAATTTTGCATCACATGAAAATCCAAAAAAAAAACATAGACATTACAAAGAACCAAGAGTAGGCACCCATGTGCAACATTTGAGCACATTTTATTATTTGTCGGATTCATAAATTGAAAGATCAAGCAACTTTTATCCAGAAAGATGTCTTGATTGTATTGCATATGAAAGGCACTCACGGAGTGTTGAAATCAGTCCTGCTCCAATGCCAAGATAAACGAAGTTAATGATCACCTGGAAACAAGAAAGACCTGATAAGAAATTAAATAGAATGACAAATAATTCCCTGGTACAAGCATTGATGAGTTAAACCCTTGCCTTTGTAATAATACTGCCCATATATGCAGACTTTTCTAAAAGAATTAGCACCATCATTTCTTATTTGAAAACTTATCATTTACGAACATTTTTCAAAAGAGTATTTCATATGAGTGCGACTTGCTTATATTAGATATCATGTACAACTCTGTCTCTGTGTGGAACTCTCTCGTAAGTTAACCTCTCTGCATATCTTGGCATCTTGCCATGAAAGGCAACGGATATAAGAAATGAAGGAAAAGGCTGAGCTGGTAAATGGCCAAGCGGCGGAAGATTTTTAGATTCTTTCCATGTCGAATGTACGGAGGATGCCTAACTCCACACACATTTAACTCAAAAAGAAAACTGCACTGACGACAGCACCCAGCCCTAAAGAAATTAATCTGAGTAGGGGGGGGGGGGATACCGTGTTCCAGCAACGGACTGCTCGTCCAATCATTCCGCCAGCGGTGTCAGCCGGGGCTCCGGCGTGGATACGTCGAGCCGCCGGGGAGCCATGGCGCGGCGGAGGTCAGGAGGTCGTGTCAATGTCATTGTCGTGTAGTGGGGCAGCAGGAGTGACGACAAGAAACTGGAAATAAATCGCAGCTTGCTCTGGGCCGAAACGATATGATGGGCCAGATGTTCATGGACTTGAGGCCCGGTTTTTCAATCTATTGTGTCCTGGAAACGCGAAAAAAACACAGGCGCGTATCATATGCGCACGCACCTTGGTGACTTTGTGCAGCACGTCCTCCGGCGAGTCGGCGGCGGAGCCGAAGGCGTCGATGACGTCGCCGAAGATGAAGGTCATGAGCGGCTGCGCCATGCCGTTGGCCACAGCCGAGGCCGCGCCCACCGCTATCAGCGCCCCGTCCATCCTGTCCGCGAAGGCGAACATTCGGTACAGCGGCAGGCGCGACGCCGCGGTGGTCGCCTGCCTCTCATGATCAGCGCTCGCTGCCGATCCCTCTCCGTTGATGTTGTTCATCTCCCCCTTTTGATCCCTCCCTCCCATGGCTCCGACCTCTCAATCCTCAGGTCTTTGGTTCTTGGGAGGTGTGGCTTTCAATTAGCATCGCACTGGTTGTCATTAGCTAGCTAGCTGCTACTTGCCATGTGTGTGGAGGATATATACAATTCCGACTAATAAATAAGTGTATTTTCCTAAGTCAACTATGACATGAGATTAATATACAGTACAATACAATTTTTTTTCTAAAAACTAGTACTCCCTCTGACTCTAAACACTTGTCACATATTTATCTAAATTAGCATGTATCTAGAGTTCTAGACACATTTTAGAATGTTTAATACATGTGAATCTAGATAAACCTGCGAGAAATATTTAGAGATGGAGAGAGTATGAAATTAATATATTCCAAGACATTCCAAGATGCATGTAGTCATATTAATTCCATGTCATAAATATGGCCCTTATTTTCTAAAAGTATAAAGTTGATCAAACTTAATAAAATTTGACTTAAAATAAAACGAAAAAGTACACTTGCTTATGAACGGAGTAAGTAGTAGTGTATAATTCAATTACATAAAAAAGAAGGGCATACAGGTCACAGTTTGGTCGGGAAATGAAATGCAAAGTCATGCCATCCCGACATCTAGTTATACTACCTCTGTTTAAAAATAAGTATCTAGATAAATATGTATATAAACACACTTTATATGTCCCTGGCAGGCAGGTCCAAGGTCGACTGGAGGAGGACGCGTGCTGACTCGCTTGTTGTCCGCGTCGACGCATTTGCGGCCCAAATTTAGGCCAGAAATGTGTCGGCGCAGACACAACGATCAGTTTAGGTCAGGCCCCTGGGGATGCCCTTAGAACTCATTAGAGATACTCGCGGACCGGCTTTTTTTTTTTGATAAACTTTATAGATAGCAACTTAATTTACATAGTAGAAAAAAACATAGAAATTAAAACAAACCGTGGCCGGAGAAGGAGTGGGCCATTGATCTGACAACGACCTTCGCGTCAAGGGCCGCTGCACACGAGGCCTCCATGGGAAACCTAGCCGCCTCCTCCTTGTCCATCCCTTCTAACATGTGGGGAATGGCAGGTCGTATCTGCGCGTTTGGTGTCCTCTGCAGCTCAGGGGCCTTCATGGTGAGCCTTCGTGTCTCCTTATCATCCATCCGTTACGGCATGACGGACAGCTGGTTCTCTGTGCCATCTTCCTTGGCCTTGTCCGCCAGGTAAGCGAGGTAGCCTAGGTATTCGTCCATGTCATCCCTCTCGAGCGTTAGCGGCTCCTCATCGGCCTCCATCTTCACGTCCTCGACAGATGGAGGGCCGTACTCAAACTTGTTGTCGCCGAGGAACTATGAGTGGCGCTGAGGATCCCACTCGACCTTGTTGAAGGTGTGCCACAACGTTGAGTCGAAGTTGTAGGCAAGTTCGCGAGTAGATCCGGAGGCAAAAGGGCATGGTGGCGCACGATCTCCTCGCACCACACCCAACCCTACCGTGGCACCGGCCACTTGTCCTCCACGCGCCGAGGTGCTAGCCGTCGAGGAGGTGGACGTTGTCCCAACCCGCGCAGCAACATCCACGCCGCGTTCGCTATCAATGCCTACAGTGTACTCCAAACGTATGTGTCATTGATGGTGACACAAAAGCCTAGTAAACGACCGCTGAACTCGAAGCCTGACCAGCTGCCAGCTACACATTTGCTGCCCAAATTTGAGCTACAAGGGTCCATTTGCGTCAGGCTACTAGGCCATAAGATTTAGCTGACCTCCTATCCGCATAGACCAAAACAAACATCGGGCCACTAGAGATGCCCTAACACTAAGCATTGTCGACTCAAGAGCACAACTAAGGATACGTATTTCATACCCACGTCGTGGTTGTTTTTCAATTCGATTAATACAACAGCTCAAAAGATTTTATTCTTCAATCTCCAACAAATAGTACATACCACTAGTAACTTTATAGGTTTGGTCAGCTGATAAGAAAAATGAACGAGAAAAATACAATTTCTCCTCGGAGCATACTACTTCGGTCCAACGAGAAGCCGGCCGACAACAAGTTCCACCTCATGATGCTCACAAGGCATCCCAACCTGGCTTCTCACAATCTGTTGCTCTTCATCAGCTCCACAAACTCACCAAACGCTGCAGCACCAAAAGAGTAGAACAGTTAAGTCATAACATAGATCCCATGAAATGGACCTAATATTTGTCTTACAGAACTCTGTTTTGCCTGCATACAGTAGTAGCCAAGGAGTTAAACATACCCAAGTCTGAGTCATGTGGCCCGGGGGAGGACTCCGGATGGTACTGAAGAGACATAAGCTTCATCTTGGGGAACACAAGACCAGCACAGCTCTGGTCATTTAGATTGATGTGTGTTACTTGTACTCCTTCCGGGAGTGATTCAGGGTCAACAGCATAGTTATGATTCTGCATAGCAAATCAAATGTTACATCCAGTGCTCGTTATATGTGGGGATTTACTAGTAAAATAATTCTAAAGATTTAACAGTCAGTCGATAGCTAATAAAATAACAAAATAATGCGCTATACCAGCACTGATTTAATGGTATTAGCTCATAAGCAAAGTTTCCTATCCCATGTCCTTATACTGAAATACCAATATTTGGTAATGAATAACAAAACTAACCGAAGAATCTTCAGAAATATCAAGGTTTCATCAGAGAACTTATGCTGAAAATTAGGCTTTGGTAGTTCGCAGACCAAAACCCAAATAAATAAGACCACGCATTAAACCAGCCAAATAAACTAATTGACTCATAAGGCTTTTTCCATAAACTCAGACTTTCAGCATTCACAAATCTATGGACTAACATAGTCTCCTGTACTAGCTTCAGTTTCTTTAGCCAATTTAGTAAGGTGCCTAGATAGAAGTCTAAGCTCAACGGTAAGTAAAGAACAGAGTTGCTTGGCTTCGACATAAAGCTATTTGATGATAAATATAAGCTTAACCTAAGCTAAGAAATCCATAACTGATATCAATACTAAGTCACATGACTTATCGCAAAACACAAATGATTAAGATGAATTTCTGAGCAACTGAAAAAAAAACTGACAAACCTGTGCACTGATGTCCACACGTCCAGTCCTGTTATCACGAACAGGGTGGTTTCCTCCATGATGACCAAATTTCATTTTAAATGTTTTCCCACCAAGAGCCTGCCCAATTAATTGATGGCCCATGCAGATGCCAAATACTGGGACCTTCCCTACTATTTCTTGTACAGTTTTCACAGCATATGGAACTGCAGATGGGTCACCAGGGCCATTGCTAAAAAGGACTCCATCAGGCTTCAAATTAAGTACCTCCGAAGCAGGCCAGCTTGCTGGAACAACGGTTATTTTGCATCCATATGATGCCAGGCGTCTCAAAATGTTGTGCTTGACTCCAAAATCATATGCAACAACCTATATGATTGAAAATCCAGAAGTTGTTAGGTACAAGATTTTCATTGATTATATATAAAAGCCTCAAGTGATACTCACATGAAAAGTTTCACTTGACTGCTTGTCGTTGAACTCCCATCCTGAACCAGTCTTGTCTAACCATTCGTATGGAGCATCGCATGAAACCTCACTTATCAAATCAACACCTGCATAACAGCACCACCAAAGTTTCATGTTATGCCACAAATAGCATCAGTAGTATGTAAAGATTAATCAGCAACACTTAAACAATCAGCAGTCTTTAATAAACTCTTGATGTACTTAGCTTTCTAAAAAGGCTTACATTTCGGAACGGAGGTAATAATAAGTAAAGAACAACAGAGTAAATCCCTCAAATTACAAGCTGATTTTTTTCATATCCCAAGCCAGTAAAGAATATTATGAATATGCACAACTAGTTTCTAACCTATGAAATACCCTAAGCAAGCCTATTGTAATAGCTTATAGGAAGCTTAACATACCAACAATTTTCCATTTTTTTGCCATTTCCAACAATTCTTCATCTTTGAGAGACTGGTCAGTACTTAGAACACCAATCAGACTACCATCTTCTCTTAACCGGCGTGTTATTGCACGTGTGTCCACATCATCTGCAGAGTGCAAACCAGGAAAATCCATGATGGATAGAAAAATCCAGATTAGAAGAAATGCTACGATGGTATATACTTACATATGCCCATAATGTTCCTCTTCCTCAAATATTCATCAAGTGTTTCTATGGACCTCCAGTTGGAAGTACTGGAAGAAGGAAACAGAATGTGAGTACACACATAATTTTCTCGAGTTTCATCCCGACCCAAACAGAAATGCTTACCTTATACTTAGGTTTCGTACGATTAAGCCACCAAGGAAACATTTTGCAGATTCCTCGTCATCTACAAGAGGATCCCAATAATAATATTTATCAATAATTCATCATAGAGTAGTAGGTCCTATCTCTTGGATGTGGAAATTGCATACCAAGGTTAACACCGGTGTTTCCAATATGAGGGCAGGTCATCAAAACGAACTGGCCAGCATAGCTAGGGTCGGTCAAAATCTCCTGATACCTGCGTTCATGTGCCATGCATTCAAGAGTCACATTTCCAAAACATAAAAGCAGTAGTGTACAATTTAAGAACTTCCTGAGAGCAAATCCTATGGATGTTGATACTAGGATAGTGGGATTGAAGCATTAGAACAAGGCAAGCAGGATACACATAAGCTTGTATCACTAGAACTGGCACTAACACATTACAGTAGCCAAACTTTGGAGAGTAAAGTACATAAATAGATACTTATTTGATAAGCATAGCTTCATTCTCATTCAGCGTGACAAAGTGAATCTAAACACGCACCGACGAATCGATGGTGGCAGCTAAACATGGTATTGTTAGAAGTTATAGGATGGATGGATGGATGATTGATATTACCCTGTCATAGAGGTATTGAACACCACCTCGCCGACCTGTGTCCCGGAAGCGCCGAACGACTTCGCATTCCAGACGGAGCCATCCTCGAGGACGAGGCGAGCGTCGCTAAGCTTCCAGGGTCTCTGCATCGTCGCCGCCCCCTCGTTCGCCGCTGGGCTGGCGACGGAGCGGCAGACCAGGGGCGTCCTCGACGTCGCCGTCCTCCCCACGGCGACCCGGCCATGCTGCCCAAGCCCGAGGGAGGGCGGCGCAGGGGAGACGTGCCGGTGGACGGCGCCGACGGCCGGGCGGGCATGGAGGGGGCGAATCTGGGGGAGCATGATGAAGTAGGGCGGAGAGGGGGAGGTTGCGGCTGGGTGTGGGGTGAGTAGGGGGTGCTCGCGCCGCCGCAGCCGCCGCCGCCGCCGCCGCTTTTCTTAGGGTTTTGATTAGAGAGAGGTTTTCGTCCGCCGTCTGAGAGTAAACGAGTGAGGACGGATATGTAGTGGAGTACTACAATCGTTTTCGTATCTTCTTGTGGGGCGACGACGGATACCGTTCGTTTTCGCTGTATTTTCTACCCGACAGCGACGCGATTGCCTCGTGTACATGTAGGAATATAAAGAAATACACCAGCTCAAAAATATTACAATACTATCGAATATACACTGCATAGGCATTATGTATAAACTAAAATAATACTCCCTCCGTTCGATTTTAATCGACGCGGGCTTAGCTCACCACATACACATAGCTAGGCATGGAGCAACGTCAATTAAAAGCGACCAGAGGTAGTACTAAAGAGTTTTTACACTGTACATATTGAGAGCCTGGAACATCGGAAATCCATTTTGACTCATAGGCGTAGATGCACCTATTACCGAAAAAACATATTTCAAAATATCTAAAAAAATTGAAAAAAAAATCGGGGTGTACTTCCACACATTCTATGCCTGCACATAAAGTGTTGTGGCATGTGTAAAAAAGACAATTTCTGGTGCTCTAAAAAAGTTTTTTAGAGACATTTATTTGTCTTTTTTACATATGACACACAAAATATTTTTTCCCGCAAATTTTTTATGAGGTAACATACGATGTTCGGATGCACAATGAGGAATTTTATTCAAATGTTTTTAACATTTTGAATAAACTTAAAATTTACTTTTCCTAATATGTGTATCTACACCTATAAGCCAAAACGCCATGTCCCTGGAACATCATCTACTCATGAAACGATTTTTTTAGCCACACAGAGTATTGATCTTGAACTGGATTTAGATCATTAGAGAATAATAATATCTGAACTCACCCTAGTTATGCATGTAAAATTCCATCCAATGGAACTCAAGATTTTGTGACATGGTGCCTGTGTAATTAACTCGTACACTTGGAAATTGGTACATAATCGAGTCTTCACCTACACAAAGTTTGGTGTACAGAAGTGCTCTTGTCCGTGCTCACATATGATGTTATGGCGTGGATGATATACATACAGATACAAGTTGCAACAACCAACATCAAGTCACAATACTGGGCGGGTCGCCTGCTTCAATCAATCACCCTCTCTCTCATGGCCAAATTCCACCACTAGTTTCTTCAAGAAAGCAGCACATACATGCTGACCAAGTATCATCCATACCCAGGTTCTGGTCCTAATCACTTTGCAAAAATAGGCAAGAGTGGCACCAACACTGGCTTCTTAGGTCCACTGCTTGATCATGAAACATTTGTCCAAATTATAGAAAAGTTTCTCTTCAAATTAGCACCGCAAGCTCTATTTTGATTAAGCCGCCTACAGAAGCAAAGAAACATGAATTGTTTGGAATAAACTGATATCCGTAGAAAGGCCCAGATTTTACTCTGTAAGAGCATCTCCACCTGTAAGAGCATCTCCACCGGTAGCCTCCAAATAGGCGCCGGCACCTCCTTTTGGGGGATGCCGGCACTGCATCCTCTATTTGGGGAAGCCGTTTCCACACCACACCAGCGCCCCCAAAACGGCGGCCCCGATAGATTTTTTTTTACACAAACTATATATTATGCTTAGAGTTTCATGTAATGTCATTCAGGATCGAGGAATGAATAATATTTTCAGGCAAATCCGAGTTAAACATTATTCACTCCTCAACCCCGGATGACATTTGAAACCTATTATCTCTAGCCTACTACCTACTGGCCACCCGGCTCTGTGGAGGTGGACGATCGACCGGAGCTCTCTCCCATGCTCTCTACCCTGCTCCTCCGTCGTTGATCCCCCGCTGCTCTCTCCGCCACGAACGTCAAGTAGGCGGCTCTATCCGCGGCCGCCGCTCATGCTGCTGCCGCCAGCCTCCCGCCGCCGACGGTGATCCAACTCCTTCGTAGCCGGAGCGCATCTCCCCCAAACGACGCGCCTCGTAGACTTCATCATGACGCTGCCTCTCCTCCAGCAGAACCGGCGCAGCGCAAGCTCCTCCCACCCCTTCTCCGTCGCGCTCCAACCGGCATTGGGTTCTCCCGCCGCCGCCGCGACTCCAGAACTCCAGCCGCTCCGCCTCCTCGAGCGCCACCCGGTTCTCCTCATGGCGCGCCGCCTCCGGCGCTGCCGCTCCGCCTCCCGCAGCAGCCCCGCCTCCTCCCGCTCCACGCCCGCCTCGCGCCGCCGTCGCCCGCGTCGTAGGCATCTACGGTCGCCACTAGTGCCGCCTCCTCCCACGCCTCGTACTCCGCGAGCTGCGGGTCCGCCTCCACCACTTCTACGGCCGCCTCTAGCGCCGCCTCGTCCCACAAATCCCACATTGTGCTTTTTCTATGGTTTTTGCAGCAATGGCGGGGGAGGAGGGATAAATATAGACGCCAGCGAGGCGGGAAACATCACGCGCGGCGCCGTGGCGGGAGACTTTCCCGCGCGGCACCATGGCGGGAGAGTTTCCGGCCAGGCGTCGTGGCGGTAAAATATCCCGCGCGGCGCCCTGGCGTCAATGACAGGTGGCTCCCACGCCCAAAATTTTCATCCTCGCGAGGTGCCGGCGCGTCCGATTCGCTCCCTTGGCGAAGGGGCCGGCACGGGGTTGCCGGCGATTCTATTGGGCTCCAAAATGGCCGGCGCCGTATGGGGCGCGCCGGTGCGAGCCCATTTTCGCTCCCGGCCCCCAAAATGCTATCGGGGCCACTATCGGGGGCGCCGGTGGAGATGCTCTAAATGCATCTCAGAATGCATAAGATAGCAGCAAAAATGGTTCTTGCTTACCTCCTCTGAAGAACAAATGATGGTGAAGCCAGGGGGACCCATCACCCAGAAATAATGACAACATTCAGAACTCACTTGTATCATATTCCTCCGTTAATGCTCTCTCTGATATTTTCCTCTGCATGATGAGCGATGGAGAGGTAATTTTGTTACACAGTAAGGGTTGCAAAATTGTTGATCTAGATAATAATAATAGTTTGAAAACTAGATAGTTCAAGTCTGTCCAATACAGCCCTCTGTTGTACCCAATATCTTTTTTTTTTAAGTTCTATTCAATATAATGTGGATATGAGACTGTACATAAGTTCAGGACAACTGATCACTTGGCATTTGGAAATGGCTTCATAGATATCACAGTTCTGACAGACAACTAACCTGTATCTGTGTGGTGATGAATCCAGCGCCCTATTTAAATTTTACGACATTATTAACAAAAGAACAAATATCACAGAAAATACAACTGCGGAAATCTGAGAAATAAATAGTGTGTACCTGAAATTGTTTCACCACCCAAGATACATCACTCCAGTTTTTCGTTTCTATGTCTTCCCATAGTAAAGGTGCTTGAACTGTATCCACATGCTGGATAAGCCTTAAGCTACCTGTTATACGATATATTGTTGTCAGAGAACCACAGGCCTGCTCAGATAAAGATCACGATGTCCTAGCAAACACACACTCCTGATTCAAAGGAAGACTTCTTACTCGTAATGAAGGCTTCCTCCCAACTTTCACGCTTGGACCATGACGGTGAGACCTCACGTACAAGGATCCCAAGCTCATGGCATACCCTATTTGATAGAAATAAAACTTGTGTTACAAAGTTTACCATTTGGCATATGTCCAGCAAACATGTTCAAGCATCAGTTGCTTCTAATGATGACTTCTTTTATCTGCAAGTTATAGCGCATATCCAAGGTACCTATTATATAGTACGGTACTACGGTAACTAGTGTGCAAATTTGTGAGATGAAAGCAAGGGCAGCTAAAAGTAGACATGAGTTGAAGTTCCAGCAATTTTATGTCAGAAATCACCTCCACTATCTGGTCATTAATTCAAATAAAACAGAATTCAGATCAAGCAGAGAAGACTTACTCTATCACTATCTGGCGCATAATTCCAGGGAGAATGCCATCACTTAGTGGAGCTGTTTGTACTTCAAACCTATTCGTCGCTGTTTGAACAGAGAAGGGTTCATTTGACCGATGTTGCTCCTACAGAGATGTTAAAAGTACAAAATAAGAATACACATCGTCTAAATAAAAGAACTGGGGTATTAATATTGACAAGGATGAGTAAATATTTCAGAGTGTAATTCATACAATCTACATATTATGAGAAGCTGAAAGTAAGAAATCCTCCCTACAAGATGGGAGTACAATTAATTAGTACTGAGATATCAATGGAGCTTGAGAAATAGAATAAAAGTCTTGCCATTCCTCTCACTGTCTTAAATGAAATGCAAATGCAAAGTAAGACGGCAGGGTGCATCATTTTATCCTAATCAACGCAAACATCACAATCTACATTATGATGACATGAAAGCCACTACAGAATGGTGTTGAAACAAAGATATGAACCTAGTACCAGTTAGAATTGCTGCTAAGAAAAATTGAGAGATTGCCACACTTGTGCACTTCAACTATCTAGATGGAATTGGTTTCCAATTTAAGGCGAGTAGTTTATTTCTCTGCTTTCTGGTGTACATGATAATCATGAGACCACTAAACTTGTATGCATTGCAATAAATCTGAATCCGTCCCATTGCCGTTGAAGTAAAGACATCTAACCTTCAAGCAAACAACGAAGAAGTTTGTAATGCTGCCTTCAAGAATATGATCCCCGTCATTGGTCAGCAAGAGCTCCGTGGCTCCAGGAGGCCTCATCTTCTCCATACTCTTCCTCATCCTAACCCAGGGCGCGTACTTGGCGGCGGCAGCCTCCCTGCCGCTCCCGGCAACGGCAAGCCTCGCCCCGGCGTCTCCGAACACCGGCGGCACATACACGCCCAGGTGGACGCAGACCTCAAGCCCCTCCGCCGAGCCACCAGCTCTGACCAACGCCGTGAGCGCCATGTCCTCCCCCGAGCAGCACTCCCCGGGCGCCAGCATCCGCCTCCGCATCTCGTGGACGCCGACCCGCACGGACTGGTTGACGAGAGGCTCGAGGGAGGCTGCGGAGAGGGTACGTGGCGGAGGGGCCGGGAGGCCGAGGAGGTGGGGGTGGGAGTGGGCGAGGATGCGCGCGGAGTCGGCGAGCCGGAGGAGGTGTCGGGGCCACCAGAGGAGGCCGGCGGAGGATGCGCGCGCGGTGGTGTAGGCGCCCGGGGTGGACTCGAGGAAGGCGGCCGCGGAAGGAGGCGCGTGCGGGGAGATGGCGCCGTCCGCGACCAGAACGGCCGGCGGCGACATGGCCGGAGTTGTGCTGGTGAGACCGACGCAGAGGGTGTTGGTACGGGCTGCCAAAAGCCGTAACGATGGGCTTGGTTTGGTCTCGTTCTGAAGGTCCATTTACAATCTTTAATGGACCATTCTAAAAACAACAATCTTAATGGACCTAGTGACGCCTCAGGCCTGGCCGTACTCCGGGCCAGGGGAAGAAAAAGAACCAGACGATCAAAATCGAGGCCCTAGCCCAGCCTGACCAGATTTCTGATTTCTAGGGTTGAAGAGGGAATACCCACTAGTTTTGGGCCAGATGGGGCCTCCGCGAATTCGCTCAAACATGTAGGAAGATCCTATTTGTCGACCGTATCAACACTCACACGCTACATCATTGGGCGAGGTGCCCATCATCACAGCTCCGCCATGGGTTGTAAAAAATTATAATGAGTTATGATTTATCCAATGGAGAAGTATCATAATTATTTTAGTAGAACCTAACCGTAAAAGAAGCTATTCCTACTCCATTCCTTACGGTCTTCATGGCAGAATTCTTTTGGTGGTGCTTGATCCATACCCAAGGCGTGATGTCCGGGTAGTCATATAGTCTCTAACGATATTCCTCCTGGGAGGAGGAGGAGGGGGAGAGGGGCCCCGTTGTGCCCCTTCATCTGAACAACATCACCTTCGTTGAGTCATTAGGTCGTCATCACCTAGTACCTTCGTCGAGGTAACTCACTATCTGAGTCTCCCGTCGCTAGGAAATAATCGCCATCATCAAGCACTTTCGTCAGAGGGTCCACTTTATGGATATTCCAGCAGTCATAAGTGATTAGCACTAGACATAGCGTGGATCCAGAGCCACGACATTAACCCGTCGAACGAGCAGTCGATCATCAGAACTCAACCGTCAACCCACTTAACGTACAAATTGTATGCAACATGTGAGGGATATATGAACGTCAAGATTGCCTAAACACAACAACGTCAAGATTTTTGTTTGTACCGGAAACAAAAATCAGTATGCAACATGTGAGAGATATATGAACTGTTGTTGGGTTCGCAAGATGTGTGGCAGTTGATAGTTATGGTGTCAGCGGAGGATTGGGACTCTTTTGGTCTGATGAGTGTGATGTTAATCCGAGGAGTTGTAGTTCCGGCCACATTGATGTGATGGTGTGAAAAACAAACTGAATTTGTCCGAGAGGATATTTAAAGGTTTGTATGGAGCACCACATGCGGAAAACCGATATCATAGTTGGCGCTTTCTGAGGACCGTGTACGCAATCCAACAATCGGCATGGTTTTGTATGGGTGATTTTATCAAGACTTTATATAACTTAGTAAATTTCTCCAAACAACTTGACCAGAGTGGCAAATGAGAAACTTTCGCGAGGTTGTCAATTATTTTTGTTTTAGGATTTGGGCCGGACGGGTGCAACCTACACTTGGGATAACATGCAAGCATGGGACTCTAATGTCAAAGAAAGATTGGATAGAGCTTTTTCCAATGCTGAATTTTAAGCCCCTTTGAACATAGGAGAGTCTGTCATATTTTTTTTACGGAATTAGGTCATTATCTTTTGACTGAATTTTGTGAGAAGTTGTTTGAGGAGAGGACCAGAGGTGCCCGGAAATTTTGGTACTCCCTCCGTTTCTAAAAAAAAACTTCCTAATTTTGTCTAGATAGGGACATATATGTACATGTTTTAGTGAGATTCATCCATATCTAGAAAAAATTACGAATTATTTTTAGAAACGGAGGGAGTATGAAAAGTGTGGCAAACCCATGTGGACTATGAGAAGCTAATAATGGATAATTGGGCAAGGGGGTCTAGACGACAAGGTTTCCATGGGATTGTTGATGCTCTCTAGGCACTCCAAGTTAAACTTTATGATTTTGGTGCAAGGGAGTTCTGTTCTTTGGCACGAATAGTTCATAAGCTTAGATAGAAATAGGATTGTCGGTGTCGTAATTTGTTGGGCCGTGGCCCATCAGATGTGGAAAAGATCACGGTTAAAAATCTGAAACGGGCTCTTCATCAAGAAGAGATATGGATGAAGCAAATATCACGAGTTCTTTGGCTTCGGGAGGGTGATGAAATACCTCGTATTTTCACAAACAAGCAATCCAAAGTAAGTGAATGAATAAAGTTGAGTTTCAAAGGCAGATGGATCTCGATGTGAAAGTACGATGGACAATCATGCATAAGTTCAGAATTAGTACCAAGCTTTCTATCGATGGATGAACTTCTTTTTTTTTTGTGCAACTAAGGGTTTCTCAGCTGATGAATGATGGATTGGATGCTTTGTATACTGCAGAGGAGATCATAGCAACGCTTTTCTCGATAATACCTTCAAAGGCGCCAGGCGTGGATAGTTATACAGCGACATTAGGATTTAATTAAGGATGATGAGGTAGCAACTGTTATGAATTTCTTGAATGGAGGGAATTTAACTATTGGTATGAATGGCGCATCAATTAATCTTAGACCAAAGGTATGAAATCCTCATACAATTTCCCAATATTAACAAATATCGTGATGCCCTGTTCTGTACAAAAGTCGGGGTGAAGCGTATTATATATTGGTTGCGAGTTTTTCTACAAGGTGTTATTGGTGAAGATAGAGTGATTTTGTTCCTGGACGCTTGATCATGGATAATGTACTTATGGCATATGAAAGCGTCCATGCAATGAGAAGAAATAAGAAGTGTAAAATCATTTATGTGCAGTAAAGTTAGGCATGACGAAGCATACGATCGGCGACTGGAAAGACATTACACCTAGAGTCTGTGATGTTAAATCTTGGTTTCATTGATAGTGAGATTGATTATGAAAATGTGTCTCTTCACCCAGATTTATTGTTCGTGTCTTCTACCATATTTCACTCCTTCTCGAGGCTTTTTGCAGGGAGACCCATTTCCCATAATTATTATTGCTTTGTGCGGAAGGTTTCATGGCTTTGTTGAATTTTTCTGGTAATTATGAGGAGCAAGGGTTAGTTTTTAGTCTCCATGGATTAACCATCTTCTTTTTCTGATGACAACCTCATTTTTTGAGTGTTAATCTTCAAATGGGGAAAGATTGAATGAAATATTGCATGTATTGAAAATGTTTGGGACAATGTGTCAATCCAGAAAAAGGTTCATGTATTTCAGGGGATTTGCTAGTTCACAGCTAGCTGAGAACTAACTTCGTGCTCAGTCAAGTCTTCCACCATTTCGATTTGCATCGTGATTTGTGCTAGTCATGAGTTGCAACATGAGTTGCAACTGAATTTTGATTACATCATCTGACTGCTGAGAACGAAGTTAGTTCTCAGTCGACTGAAAAATAGTCACACCCTTATTTCAATCCTAACACACCTGATCCTACTCGACAGAGTATGAAGCGTACTTTGGGTATAGCGGTGGAAGCTTTACCGCGGTCGGACGCATCACTAGTGGTTCATTCAATCATATTCAAGAGCATATCCGAAGCAAAATCTAGGGGATCGAGATGACCCTATCTTGTGCGGGAAGAGAAAATTATTTGAAGACCATTATTCATGTTGACTAATCCCAATTCTATTTGTGCTAGAAAGGGTAGGTACTACCTGCATGTGGATTTCTTACCAGCAACATCGCCGAGTAGTTCTTAGGTGGCGAGTGATTTTGGCAGGAAAGGAGTCACTCAGCTTGGTTTTTCTACTAGAATGGATATGTGGATTCCTATCAATGCAACCATCAACCTAGCTCGAAGTTGATAATTGCATTAGACCTAGATCTTTTACCAGCTTAAAAAATAAGTTGCATGATCCCTAGATTCTTTTATAAGACATTTGAATTATTACTTGGAGCTTCTAAGTTAGGTATGGGATAAGTAGTTCAGAAGCTCTAATAACCCAGGTGGCTTATGAGAGAAGCTCGGAAGGGGACAGCTTAATTTTTAAGCTCGCAAAAGAACTGAGCATTTGAAAGTGCATGGAGCCCCCATGTGTGGTTTTGGTAATTAATGACAATCCCTATGGACTAATGTTTGCATTGAGTTATATTTATAGGTGTTGTCCATAGGCAATGCTTGAACCATATGTTGGCTTCAAGGTTGCATCAAGAAGAAATTGATGAAGGATATCAAGTATCAAGTATGTCTTGAAGATGAAGATGAAGTGAGCCCTCAAGTTCTTCAAGACATCAACATGATGAAGAATAACGAAATGAAGTGCAAGTTAAAGATGAGCCATCTCGAAGAGATCCTTTGCTTGACTCTTTCCATCCATATGGTGATCATGGATATGTGAAGATGCGCTGAAGAAGAAGCTCTCCCATGGTGGATTATGGAGGAGCAATCCACAAGACTTCGTCAAACAAGCACAATCAAGAAAGGCGTTCCATCTTGTTGCGGTCAAGACCGTCATCATCAAGCTCAAGTTGAATGCGCAAGGTTAAGTTTTGCTCTTGATAGGGTTTCTTTCTCACCGGTCTCATGGTGTAGTTGGAGACCGGTTTATAGTTTAGTTGCCGTACTATCAAGAGGGCTCTCGAGTGAGTAACTCGATCGTATCGTTCGGAGAGAGCTCAAACCTTTGCATCCTTGCATCATCTTTTTTGGTTGTTATTTGGATCTTATCCATGTGATGTTTTAGAGCTTGTGCGTATTCTCATGACAAGCTCTAGTTCATCAAGTATGGTTTTTGCTTGGGCAACTTGTTGCATTTTCAAGGTTGGAGGTTTTACCGGTATGTCTTTCTTAGATAGGTCAAACCTTTCATCATTTGTTTCTATACTCCTTTGCTGGACTATGATGGTTCCCTGCATGATCTTGTAGAGCTTGTTACTAGCTTCGAAACGAGTCCAAGATCATCAAAATCGGAGTCCGGATACTTAAGTTATGCTTTTTCTATGTTTGCCCAAAGAGAGGAGTTTGGGCTGAGCGGTAGTACCGCCCGAGCACGAGCGGTAGTACCGCCCGTGCACGAGCGGTAGTACCGCCCGAGGTACCGCCCGTGGTACCAGAAATAGGCCAAGCCTCACAGTAGGTATTGGGACATGCGGCCGGTACCGCGGCCGGTGGTTCCGCTCCGGCCCGGCCGGAGGTACCGCTCAGCCACGGCCGGAGGTACCGCTCCCCCTCCGCGCGCACAGCACACACGGGCGGTAGTACCGCCCCTTGCTGGCCGGTACTACCGGCCCCAAGTCGACTGGCCAGCCCCAACGGGCAGAAATTTGGGGCCTCCTTTTATGCCCCCTCTCTCTCTTGGTTTTCCTCCTTGCTACTCCTTCTTCCTCCTCTCTCTCAAGCCTCTCTCCTCCATTGTTGTTGACATTTTGAAGCTTGAGATCTTTCTCCCCTTCCCATGATTCTTGCATCTATTTGAGAGAAAGATTGAGGGGATCTAGATCCACACTTTGACCAAACCAAATCATCTCTTTGTGAGTGAATCTTTGGGATCTAGATCTTGGGGAACTTTGTGTTCTTCTTTTGTTCTTCCTCTCTTATTCCCCCAATAGCTTTTGTAGCTTTGTTGGAATTTGGGAGAGAAGGACTTGAGCATCTTTGTGGTGTTCTTGCCATTGCATTTGGTGCATCGGTTTGAGTTCTCCACGGTGATTCGTGGTGGTGAAAGCAAGAAGGTTGTTACTCTTGGGTTCTTGGAACCCTAGACGGATTCTAGACCTTTGTGGTGATTTGTTGGGAGCCTCCGATTAAGTTGTGGATGTGTGCCCCAACCTTTGTGTAAGGCCCGGTTCCGCCTCGAAGGAAATCCCTTAGTGGAACCGTGACCTAGGCCTTTGTGGCGAGGGTCACCGGAGATTTAGGTGAGGCGCCTTCGTGGCGTTCGGTGTGTGGTGTGAGTACCGCATCTTGGGGTGAGGCCTTTGTGGCGTTGGTGTGCATCGAGCAACCACACCTCAAGGTGAGCCCCTTGTGGCGTTCGGGAGCACTAAGCAACCGCACCTCTCCACCGGAGATTAGCACTCACAAGAGTGTGAACTCCGGGATAAATCATCGTCTCCCGCGTGCCTCGGTTATCTCTATACCCGAGCTCTTTACTTATGCACTTTACCTTGTGATAGCCATCGTGCTTGAAGTTATATATATCTTGCTATCACATAAGTTGCTTGTCTTGCTTAGCATAAGTTGTTGGTGCACATAGGTGAACCATAGTATATAGGCTTTGGGCTTGACAAAGTAAACACTAGTTTTATTCCGCATTTGTTAAGCCCATCTCGTAAAAGTTTTAAATCGCCTATTCACCCCCCTCTAGGCGACATCCGTGTCCTTTCAGCATTGATGCCAATATCAACCTTGTATCTGATCTAATTGACCATGATATTGGGAGTTGGATGATCGATATTTGATCGCTCCAGAAGTGGATGCTATCCTTAACATTTCGTGGCGGAGTAGATGATTAATTTATGGGCATGGCCTTTGGAGAAAGCACATAACTACAGTACAAAGATGGTGTAAAGTTCTCTAGTGAGTCACAACGAGCAGGTACGTCTAGATGATTACTGAAACCTCAACTACTAAAGAAACAGTTGTCGTCTACTTTTTGGAAGCTGAATGTGATGCCAACAGTTCGAGTTTTCTGGTGGAGGGGGTTCTGTGAGGTATTCTTCCGGTTGAAAGAAAGTTAACGCATCCGAAAACTGCCTTATTTTGCCCAATTGAAATCTAGCAAAATGTGAGGTTGTAGATCTACTAAACCGACCCCATCCATTACCGTAGGAACTTTAGCGGATCCAATACTAGACAGGACATATATCTCAACTAAGTAGATGTCCATGTTAAAAAAAAACTAAGTAGATGCAAAATCTGGTCGGCTGATGATGAGGATCTCTTGCATGCTTTGATCTCATGTGATCATGCACGCAGATTTTGGGAGGAAGCACAAGCATGGATGGATTTTACTTTGCCACGGCTCCATCCCCTTACTTGGCCATGGGATATTCTTTGTGATGCTAGCTATGTTCTTGGATTCCGATTGTCGAAAAATCATCACAGTTATGTGGGCAATCTGGAGTTCAAGAACAGTTGGACACATGATAGAGGCAACTATGATCCAGCCCAATCAATAAAAATAGTCGAGCAGGCTCTAGCGGTACTCGAAATTCCTAATATATATGATGCTATCTTACTAGGTCATGGCTGGCGGCCTCCTAAGGAGGATGTGATCAAAATCAACACGAACGGGGGCCTATCGTTGGATGCTCGGGCAGGAGGAGCAAGTGGGGTAGCGAGGTCACATCCTGCGTATCTTGGATCTTGGAGTAAACTCTATGAAGGGATTAATGATCCTCTTGTCGCTGAAGCATTGGCATTGTGTGGCGGTGTGATTTTTGCCAAGTTGAAAGGGTTCCCAAGGTGAAAAAGATGATGGAGACTGATTGCTTGTCTTTTGCCTAGTAGACTAGGTCCGGTTTTAGCTAAATAAATCTCTCTGGCTTCCCTGAAAAAAAGGCAATAAGACATTGTGATGCGTGATACGTCTCCAACGTATCGATAATTTCTTATGTTCCATGCTACTTTATTGATGATACCTACATGTTTTATGCACATTATATGTCATATTTATGCATTTTCTGGAACTAACCTATTAACAAGATGCCGAAGAGCCAGTTCTGTTTTTGGTTTCGAAATCCTAGTAAGGAAATATTCTTTGAATTGGACGAAACTTTCGCCTGGGTCCTATTTTTGCACGAAGCTTCCAGAAGACCGAAGAGATAACGAGTGGCCACGAGGCCCGGGGCAGGGGCGGGCGCCCGCCCCGGCCGCGCCGACCTACCCCCCCCTCGTGTGGCCCCCGCGTTGACCTTCCGCCTACTTAAAGTCTCCGTCGCGAAACCCCGCGAGAGCCACGATACGGAAAACCTTACAGAGGCCGCCGCGAATCCCATCTCGGGATTCAGAGATCGCCGCACCGCCAGAGGGATTCATCTCCCGGAGGACTCTACACCGCCATGGTCGCCTCCCGAGTGATGAGTGAGTAGTTCACCCCTGGACCATGGGTCCATAGCAGTAGCTAGATGGTCGTCTTCTCCTTGTTGTGCTTCATTGTTGGATCTTGTGAGCTGCCTAACATGATCAAGATCATCTATCTGTAATACTATATGTTGTATTTGTCGGGATCCGATGGATAGAGAGTACTATGATTATGGTGATTATCAATCTATTGTTTATGTGTTGCTTATGATCTTGCATGCTCTCCGTTATTAGTAGAGGCTCGCCAAGTTTTTACTCTTAACTCCAAGAGGGAGTATTTATGCTCGATAGTGGGTTCATGCCTCCATTAAATCTGGGACAGTGACAGAAAGTTCTAAGGTTGTGGATGTCTGTTGCCACTAGGGATAAAACATTGATTCTATGTCTAAGGATGTAGTTGTTGATTACATTACGCACCATACTTAATGCAATTGTGCTTTGCAACTTAATACTGAATGGGGTTCGGATGATAACCTGAAGGTGGACTTTTTAGGCATAGATGCAGTTGGATGGCGGTCTATGTACTTTGTCGTAATGCCCGATTAAATCTCACTATATTTATCATATCATGTATATGCATTGTTATGCCTTTCTCTATTTGTCAATTGCCCAGTAATTTGTTCACCCAACATGCTTTTATCTTATGGGAGAGACACCTCTAGTGAACTGTGGACCCCGGTCCTATTCTTTACATAGCATACAATCTCTGCAATTGTGTTTTACTATTTTCTTGCAAACAAACATCTTCCACTCGATACGCTTAATCCTTTGTTACAGAAGCTTGAGATTGACAACCTCACTGCTTCGTTGGGACAAAGTACTTGGGTTGTGTTGTGTGTTCCACGTTGGCGCCGAATCCCCGTGTTGCGCCGCATCACATTCGCGACCATCAACCTTCAACGTGCTTCTTGGCTCCTACTGGTTCGATTAAACCTTGGTTTCTTTCCGAGGGAAAACTTGCTGTGCGCATCATACCTTCCTCTTGGGGTTCCCAACGAACGTGTGAGTTACACGCCATCAAGCTCTTTTGGCGCCGTTGCCGAGATCAAGACACGCTGCAAGGGGAGTCTCCACTTCTCAATCTCTTTACTTTGTTTTTGTCTTGCTTTATTTTATTTACTACTTTGTTTGCTGCACTAAATCAAAACACAAAAAAAATTAGTTCATAGTTTTACTTTATTTATTGTTTTGCTCTCTATATCAAAAATACAAAAAAATTAGTTACTTGTCTTTACTTTATTCGCCTTGTTTACTTTTTGCTTATTGCATCATGTTTCCTTTTAATTTCACCACAAAAGACATACCGGTAGGACGTGGGTCCATAGTTGGGAGAAATAATATAGAAGAATTTTTCAATCATGTTAGTATTACTGAAGATTTTGAAGATAGACACTTGGTAGAACTTGCTCCTACCTATGAAATTGCTGCTGCTGCTTTAGTTAGCATGTTGGAAACTAAATTTGTTAATCTCAATCCTATAATCCAACACATGTTTCTTACACTTGGTGATATGGAAGAAGGGGAAAAGAAAGATTTTGTTTTAGAAACCCTTCTTAGAGAATTTGGTGGTCTAGCAAGAGAGGCTAGAAAGGTTTTTGTTAAATTTAATATGCTAGGTTCTCATACCAATTTTATTGGTCTCCTTGAAAAAATGGACATGGATAGAATAAGGTACACTAATAATATTAATGATGGTGGGGAGATCAAAGCACCAATACCATGTAAACTCCTAGCTATGAATGATGCACTAGAAAATAACTATGCTTGGCTTGTTCCCGAAAATTTGTTCGATGAGAGTAGCAAGCCTAAGACTAATGAAAAGGGAGACGCTAAAACTTATATATCAAATATATTATGTTTGGTTGAGAAAACTCCCAACACCCCTGGTAATGATGTTGATGCTTCTACTCTTGATGTTACTTGATTTGCACTTTCGCCTAGCTGAAAGGCGTTAAAGAAAAGCGCTTATGGGAGACAACCCATGTTTTTACCTACAGCAATTTTTGTTTTGTTGAGTCTTGGAAGTTGTTTACTACTGTAGCAACCTCTCCTTATCATGTTTTTGTGCCAAGTAAAGTTTCTATGTCAAAGTTGATGTTATATTTTGGATCGCTGCAGAAACAGCATTGCTGTCTGTCACGAATCTGGGCACAGTTCTCTGTAGAAAATTCAAAAATCTGCCAATTTACGAGCGTGATCCTCGATATGTACGCAACTTTCATTACTTTTGAGTTTTTCCATTTGAGCAAGTCTGTGCCAGCTTTAAATTCGTCTTTACGGACTGTTCTGTTTTTGACAGATTCTGTCTTTTATTTCGCATTGCCTCTTTTGCTATGTTGGATTTATTTCTTTGATCCATTAATGTCCAGTAGCATTATGCAATGTCCAGAAGTGAAAATAATGATTGTGTCACCTCTGAATGAGTGAATTATTAATTGTGCACTAACCCTCTAATGAGTTTGCTTGAAGTTTGGTGTGAAGGAAGTTTTCAAGGGTCAAGAGAGGAGAATGATATACTATGATCAAGAGGAGTGAAAGCTCTAAGCTTGGGGATGCCCCTGGTTCACCCCTGCATATTTTAAGAAGACTCAAGCGTCTAAGCTTGGGGATGCCCAAGGCATCCTTCATCGACAACATCATCGGTTCCTCCCCTGAAACTATATTTTTATTCGCCACATCTTGTGTTCTTTACTTGGAGCGTCGGTTTGTTTTTGTTTTTGTTTTTGTTTGAATAAGATGGATCCTAGCATTCACTTTGTGGGAGAGACACGCTCCGCTGTTGCATATGGACACATGTGTCCTTAGGCTTTACTCATAATGTTCAAGGCGAAGTTTCTTCTTCGTTAAATTGTTATATGGTTGGAATTGGAAAATGCTACATGTAGTAATTCTAAAATGTCTTGGATAATGTGATACTTCGCAATTGTTGTGCTCATGTTTAAGCTCTTGCATCATATGCTTTGCACCCATTAATGAAGAAATACATAGAGCTTGCTAAAATTTGATTTGCATATTTGGTCTCTCTAAGGTCTAGATAATATCTAGTATTGAGTTTTGAACAACAAGGAAGACGGTGTAGAGTCTTATAATGTTTACAATATGTCTTTCATGTGAGTTTTGCTGCACCGGTTCATCCTTGAGTTTGCTTCAAATAACCTTGCTAGCCTAAACCTTGTATCGAGAGGGAATACTTCTCATGCATCCAAAATCCTTGAGCCAACTACTATGCCATTTGTGTCCACCATACCTACCTACTACATGGTATTTCTCCGCCATTCCAAAGTAAATTGCTTGAGTGCTACCTTTAAATTCCATCATTCACCTTTGCAATATATAGCTCATGGGACAAAATAGCCTTAAAAACTATCGTAGTATTGAATATGTACTTATGCACTTTATCTTTTATTAAGTTGCTTGTTGTGCGATAACCATGCTTCTGGGGAACGCCATCAACTATTGTTGAATATCATGTGAGTTGCTATGCATGTCCGTCTTGTCTGAAGGATCTATCATTTTAGTGGTTGGAGCATGAAAAAATTGTTAGAGAAGAACATTGGGCCGCTAACTAAAGCCATGAATCATGGTGGAAGTTTCAGTTTGGACATATATCCTCAATCTCATATGAGAATAATAATCATTGCTACATGCTTATGCATTTAAGAGGAGTCCATTATCTGTTGTCCATGTTGTCCCGGTATGGATGTCTAAGTTGAGAATAATCAAAAGCGAGAAATCCAAATGCGAGCTTTCTCCTTAGACCTTTGTACAGGCGGCATGGAGGTACCCTTTGTGACACTTGGTTGAAACATGGCATGCAAAGATCCGGTAGTCCAAGCTAAGTAGGACGAGGTGCGGACACTATTAGTATACTATGCATGAGGCTTGCAACTTGTAAGATATAATTTACATAACTCATATGCTTTATTACTACCGTTGACAAAATTGTTTCATGTTTCCAAAATAAAAGCTCTAGCACAAATACGGCAATCGATGCTTTCCTCTTTGAAGGACCATTCTTTTACTTTTATTATTGAGTCAGTTTACCTATCTCCTTCCACCTTAAGAAGCAAACACTTGTGTGAACTGTGCATTGATTCCTACATACTTGCATATTGCACTTGTTATATTACTTTATGTTGACAATATCCATGAGATATACATGTTATAAGTTGAAAGCAACCGCTGAAACTTCATCTTCCTTTGTGTTGCTTCAACACCTTTACTTTGCTTTATGAGTTAACTCTTATGCAAGACTTATTGATGCCTGTCTTTAAATACTATTCATGAAAAGTCTTTGCTATATGATTCACTTGTTTACTCATGTCATTACTTTTGTTTTGATCGCTGCATTCATTACATATGTTTACAAATAGTATGATCAAGATTATGATGGCATGTCACTTCAGAAATTATCTTTGTTATCGTTTTACCTGCTCGGGACGAGCAGAACTAAGCTTGGGATGCTGATACGTCTCCAACGTATCGATAATTTCTTATGTTCCATGCTACTTTATTGATGATACCTACATGTTTTATGCACATTATATGTCATATTTATTCATTTTCCGAACTAACCTATTAACAAGATGCCGAAGAGCCTTGCTTGCTTTTGGTTTCAGAAATCCTAGTAAGAAATATTCTCGGAATTGGACGAAACTTTCGCCGGGTCCTATTTTTGCACGAAGCTTCCGAAGACCGAAGAGATAACGTGGGGCCACGAGGCAGCCAGGGCTAGGGCGGAGCGGCCCAAGCCCGGCCGCGCCTACCTGGGCCCCTCGTGTGGCCCCCGCGTTGACCTTCCGCCTACTTAAAGTCTCCGTCGCGAAACCCCCCGAGAGCCACGATACGGAAAACCTTACAGAGACGCCGCAATCCCATCTCGGGGATTCGGAGACGCCTCGGCACCCGCCGGAGAGGGATTCATCTCCGGAGGACTCTACACCGCCATGGTCGCCTCCGAGTGATGAGTGAGTAGTTCACCCCTGGACCATGGGTCCATAGCAGTAGCTAGATGGTCGTCTTCTCCTTGTTGTGCTTCATTGTTGGATCTTGTGAGCTGCCTAACATGATCAAGATCATCTATCTGTAATACTATATGTTGTGTTTGTCGGGATCCGATGGATAGAGAGTACTATGATTATGGTGATTATCAATCTATTGTTTATGTGTTGTTTATGATCTTGCATGCTCTCCGTTATTAGTAGAGGCTCTGGCCAAGTTTTTACTCTTAACTCCAAGAGGGAGTATTTATGCTCGATAGTGGGTTCATGCCTCCATTAAATCTGGGACAGTGACAGAAAGTTCTAAGGTTGTGGATGTGTTGTTGCCACTAGGGATAAAACATTGATTCTATGTCTAAGGATGTAGTTGTTGATTACATTACGCACCATACTTAATGCAATTGTCTGTTGCTTAGCTTAATACTGAATGGGGTTCGGATGATAACCTGAAGGTGGACTTTTTAGGCATAGATGCAGTTGGATGGCGGTCTATGTACTTTGTCGTAATGCCGGATTAAATCTCACTATATTTATCATATCATGTATATGCATTGTTATGCCTTTCTCTATTTGTCAATTGCCCGACTGTAATTTGTTCACCCAACATGCTTTTATCTTATGGGAGAGACACCTCTAGTGAACTGTGGACCCCGGTCCTATTCTTTACATAGCATACAATCTACTGCAATTGTGTTTTACTATTTTCTTGCAAACAAACATCTTCCACTCGATACGCTTAATCCTTTGTTACAGCAAGCCGGTGAGATTGACAACCTCACTGCTTCGTTGGGACAAAGTACTTGGGTTGTGTTGTGCAGGTTCCACGTTGGCGCCGGAATCCCGGTGTTGCGCCGCATCACATTTCGCGACCATCAACCTTCAACGTGCTTCTTGGCTCCTAGTTCGATTAAACCTTGGTTTCTTTCTGAGGGAAAACTTGCTACTGTGCGCATCATACCTTCCTCTTGGGGTTCCCAACGAACGTGTGAGTTACACGCCATCAATGCGCACGTAGTCCCGCTGCACCGTTGCATTGCTTCATGTATAGTCTCGCCGCCGCAAGCTCCCTTAGCTCGTCTCGTCGTGGAAGGGCACACACGCACCCTGCAAAACCGAGCAGGAGCTCCTACCTGCAAGGTTGTTGCCACCACGGCCCCCCCTCCGACGCCATGGCCCATTGTTGTCCCAGAGCGGTTGCTCCTGGATGGAGCAAGTAAGTCCATCTCTGGATGCGGTGGCACGGGCTATATACAACCAGGATGGCTGGCGTCCTGTTAAACGACTTTCAGATGTATAAGCGAGTCTCTCTTATTTTTATTGGCTAGTCTTTGTGTACACGCTTTGTGATTCGTGAATTGTAAGACTAAGAATTATGCTATCTGGGTAATAAAAGAGGGCTGCGTGCATCGATTGATGCAGAGGCCGGGGTCAGCCCCCATTTCGAAAAAAAAAGTAAGTCCATCTCTAATGTTGCCACTTAAATTGGACATCTTTTGTGTTCGATTTAGTTCATACGGGTGACCACTCGAATAAAGATGAACATGTCGGCGTTCGAGTGTCTGTTTGAGTCGAGTGCTGCACCCAACACATCCACACAAACAAAACTTGGTTAAATAAATAAAAAAAAAGCGAAAAACAAACTCAACTAGTTAAAATTAGGATTATATTTAACAAAATGTTGCACGAGCCGTCCGATCGAGATCTTGCGGCTAGCTAAAAAGCATGACCTCGCTGGACCCTAGGATGAGGTTTGTGTAGAATTAGAAATTGCGAGTATAATATGTTCGGGTAGTCAAGTCCAGGGTTTTAGGATTCTATACGATATTCTATTACTATGCGATGTTGTACGAAACTCGTACAACATAAGTGAGGGATTGTGCCATTTCTCTTCTTCCTTTTACAAAAATAGTAGAACAAACTATAGTAGAATGGTATGGCTCTATTTTGAGATATATGTAGAATGTGTCCTACCGTTTGAGTTGTACTTTGCCATAGGTTACGTCGAACTCTGTAACCTAGGTCTCAAGTATAAAGGCATCATAGATGGCTAAAATAGACTAGACAAAATTTGTAGGAAAGACACAAGGTCGAATTCGGAAACGGTCGGACACCCATGGCACAAATTAACATGCCCTCTCGTTAATCACTGGACCGTGTTATGAAATGTTTTATTCTTGTGTGATAATTGTTTGTCCTCGTATAATCTACTAGGTTAGACGTAATCTAGAGGACGTCGTGGCAGAATCATGGCGATCGGAAAGCAGTAGAATGCGACTTTGCAGTCTCGGTGACATGGGATCGTGTCCAATCCGGCGGCGGCGGCGGCGGTGAGCCAGCGAATACACGCAAGCACGAAGCGCTCGAAGGCGGCCCAGCCTTTTCTGCGTTAGCGCGGCGCGGTCCATGTGCTGCTCCCAGCGTTGCAGCAGGTGGGTGGGTCGCGAGGGGAGGTGCTATACACCACCCTGGTCGGTGCGGACCAGGCACCGCACCCCCCCCAGGGTGCCTGTTGGACCGGCCCAGTAACGTTTGTTTTTGATTTTTTTTTCTGTTTTTCTCCTTTTCTTTCATTTCTTTTCTTCTTTAAAAATTTAAAATGCCAATGTGAAATTTTTTCGGAAAAACAAAAATTTCAAAAATTTGTATATTTTTGAAAAATTGAAAACATTATTTTCTAGTTTTTTATTTTTTATATGAACATTTTTTGGATTTGAACAATTTTCGATGTGAACAAATTTTAAATTTGAACAAATTTTACATTTGAACATTTTTTTATTTGAACAAATTTTACATTTGAACATTTTTTAAATTTGAACAAATTTTACATTTGAACGGTTTTAAAATTTAAACGGTTTTCAAATTTGAATGGTTTTTATATTTGAACGGTTTTCAAATTTGAACATTTTTTATTTTTTAAAATTTGAACAATTTTTAAAAATTAAAATTTTCGAATCTACAAAAATATAAACAAAACCAAAAACAGAAAAAAGAAAAGAAAACAGAAAAAGAAACCAGAAAAGAAAAAAAGAAAAAGCAAAAACGAACTGCACAGGCTAAACACACCAAAATGGGCCTGGCCCATACCCGACCAGAGGGTGTGCGGTGGCCGGGTTTTGCCGGTCGCGAGTGGGCGCATGCCAATGGTGCCCAGGCTTGTGGCGCGGCCCACATAGGCTCATGGCCTAAGCCCATCTGGACTGACGCGGCCTAGGAAGCTGCAATGCAAGGGCAGGTTTTTTTTTTTGACAGTAATGCAAGGGCAGGTTGAGCGCGAGGCAAAGGCTCAGGCTTGATCCGGTCTACGTGCATGATGTGCGATAAAGCAATCCAGTGGCATGAGGCTGGTGCGCGGTGCACGGGCAGTCCAGAGCTAGCAGATCGTCAAGTGTAACAGCGTGCACGAGGTTTGGTGGGAAAAAGGTTGTCTGATGGCGGCCATGGTCAAAGTCATGAGTTTCTAAAGACATGAGCATTGCCCTCTCTCAAAAAAGAAAAGACATGGGCTAAAGCGCAAGATAAAATAATGGAGATGCACAGTGATTTGGACGGAATTTATGTGTCCCGATAAATTTGTTGATTGTGTGCAAGGTTTGTACCATGAAGCTGGACGAGGATCGTTGTAGGCAGCGGTGAAATCAAGGATGGTGGCGTACACATAAGGCTTGCAGTAGCCTGAAGTGCATGGCGTCAAGCGATGTACCACACAATGTAATGGGCGGATACCATGCAAAGTGGAGCATGGTTGCAGTCGGATAAGTCCGGTTGGGCTCAGACACATAAGGTTGGGCTCAGACACATAAGACGAGTAGTCTGGATAGTCTAGCGAATCGGTAGGGAAACATAAATCTTGGTGTTCTGTTCTGATTGTTTGTGCTCCTATGATCGACTGTGCGGTTTCGACGATAACCATGGGCCCATCGTGACACTTAAACTTACTCACACCGTCAGACACACATATAGTCGATATATAACTTTTATTTGGACAAATATGGAGATGGGACTTAGAGTCTCTCGAACATTAGGTCGGTATATATCTTGGAGCAACTCCTGGGCGACACAACATTAATTAAGGAGACGTTGAGTAGTTACTTGCTGATGTCAACGTCATCCTGTCAATTTTGTCGTGCATGCGTGCATAAGTGACTTTCAACTTTTGGGTGTGCCTTTGGATATGCGATTGAAGACATCGATCGACGGACGGACCTTGTTGGGTGGGGTTTAGCGGAGTGCTTCTCCTTTTTGGCAAAGTTTGTATCACTCAGCTTAGCTTGCCGCAACACTCAAGCACCACAAAGCGATAGAGGGCACGACCGTCGACACACTACCAAAGCAACAACACAAGCTAGCTTTTCCAAACGCGATTGCTGCGTGGATGCATGGCATTGATTGCTGTGACCAATTGATCGACCGATCATCATATATATCTGTGAAACCACCTGCTTTTTATTCAAAGATGTAACAGTGTTTCTCAACACTAGTACTACGGAAGTGCCTATATCGCTTAATAAACAGAAATGGCAGTGTCAAAACACTAATCCCTCCATTCCATAATTTGGTCATGATTTTAATTCAAATTTGTTCTAAACTACGATCAAAATTATGAAACGGGGAGGTACATATTTTAGTGGTTGTCTCTGTGTCCATATGAACTATCGTCCATATGGGTCGATCGTCTTGGAGTTACATTTGTATTTTCTCACAAAAAGTTCTGACACTTGGGATAAGTTTTTAATACTACCTATGTTCATAAAACAATGTCTTACATGATGTATACTAACACTATTTAGGGTATAGATACATGCAAATTTAGATAAATTAAAAAATCGTTTTATAGATGCGGAGGGAGTAGTAATTTTGTTGTCCAGATATTTATAGGGCTCCAGGCCATAAAGGAAACATGTTATATTTCCATCACGACTCTAAACAAGCTATCTACGTACATGGACTAAAACAGGTAGGGTTCACGATAAGCCTGGCCATTCACCAAGGTGGCAACCCAAGAAAAATCATTGATTCATGTTTGGGATGTATACATGTTAGGATTATTTTAGCTAGCTTAGCTTATAAGGGTGCGAATATATATGTATGATGCAAAGACACACTAATGATCGATTGTGACGCCTTGCACCCTGTCACATGTTGTACAACCTAGCTATAGCTTGGTCATGCTTAAAGCTCAAGCCATCACAAAACAAAACACTATTGCTTCTGTTTTCTTCCTCCTTTTCCCTTTTATTCAACTTCCTTTTCACACACACGCAGAGCGCATGTGTACCATGCATATATCAACAGTATGATGGAATTGGAACGGAATCATGCATGGATGATGGGTCCATGTAGCTGCTGATGTTCTTTCTTTCTTTTCGTTCGGACGTACCTTTACTTTTTGGTTCAGCATGAACGCATCTGAGAAAATTTGAGAGAAAGAGCACAGTAGGAGGACAATGATAGAGCATGCACTTGGATGAAGTTGTGAATTGCCATATCTACTAAATTACAGTTACACTTAGGGCTGCTCCAAGATTTTGTTGGCCGTAGGAGACACAATGGTGGAGCTTCCCTAGGCCAAGAGGGGCCGTTGCCCCCCCTCTACTCCAGATTTTCTAGAAAAGATATTTGTAATATTATGCTTGATTTTTAAATATTAGTCAAAGTTTATGCATGAAGGTAGAATTGCACTGAAATGGAGAAACAAAGTGCACATAAGTATGTAGTAACTTACAACTCTTTGAGGTTAGGAAGATCCCCCAATGAGGATGGCAATTCACCAGTTAACCGATTGTTTTCAAAGTGACTGCAATACAGGAAAAAATAATGAATTAGTTCGATAAATCCTGCAGAATGCTGCACTATGACAAAAACTGCAAACTCACATATACTGCAGATTTCTGCATCCACTGAAATCAGGGATGTCACCAGAAAATGAGTTACCGTCGAGTTTTCTGCATTTTCAAAGAAAATAGGTCAGAAAAGTGGAAGCGGAAAAAAGGAAGATGAAAAGAATGAACCATCTGATCTTACAAGTCGACCAATGCGGATAACTTTGTCAGTTCCTCAGGGATAATTCCTGTAATATTCTTCCCTGACAACGTGCTGCGAGGGACAATTCTTAGGTTTTAGTACAAGATATTAGTAAATAACTCCAAAGTGAAGGCAGAATTGCACGACTATCATACATCGAAAAAAACCCTAGGTGCTGCTTCTGAACTGCATTGCACCCAGGTCCATGATGCTGGCAAGCACGGATCAACACCCTCTTGTGCCCAACCTGCTTGCGGATACCGTGAGACCAAGGTAACCATGATGTTTGCTGTCAATATTATGGAGCCACCAAATTAGTCGAAACTGTTCTTTTCTACGATACATCGACTATAAGGTCAGCTCTATCCTACACAATAAATATAAGAAAATGTGCGTGGTTGGTTACCATCTTGAGACCCCACAGTAATCTGGACATGTTTGTAAATTTCCATGGCATTCAAGATTGGGTCCTTTGAAGAATCATTTGTCTTCCTAAACTCCAGAAAACAAATGGAAGTGAGATGTCATGTAACCTGGTTGGTACAAACAATACTTGCCATGAGCATTCTCCTCCACTTCAACGGTTGGTTTACTGAATGTTGGCATGCCAAGAACCAGCAACTTAAACTGTTTAGTTTCATTTGGGGCCAAATCTTCAATCTCTGCGAAATATGAGACCCCCCATGCATTTTCCACGAACCCTTCCAAATCAAGTCGGTAGTTCAAGGATCCATTTTGGCGAATCACTGTTTTTTGCATGGCCTTTTCAGGTGGTTCTAACTCAGTACCGACAAAATTAAAACAGAGCAACATCAACTACATAATTTGTTGTCCTCGCATAATCTAATTCCCATATTCTATCAAATGGATCATCAGGGTACCTGGAATTCAAAAAAGAGCAGCCTTCAGCGATCTTTTTTAGTGGTCCCTGCTAGGGCGACACTAATCTAAGCACCCCTTGCGCCCTTCAGCGATCTTTTTTAGTGGTCCCTGCTAGGGTGCCACTAAACTAAGGACCCCTTATTCACAGTGGCGGAGCTTCCTAGGCCAGGCCGCCAGGGGGCCATTGCCCCCTACTCTAGATTTTTCTTTCGAAGATATCTATAATATTCATGTTAAAATTTTGAATATTACTCAAAGTTTAAGTATGATTGGCGTTCTTGGGCCCCTAAACAATCTTTGTCAATCGCCGCCTCTTGGTCATACACAAAAGACTTAAATAATATTAATACAGAGTATTACTGTAATGTAATAGAAAATTAAATAATTCGTATATTTGATAGGTCCATATTTTTTTCTGCAAATTTCGTAAGTTACTCAATGATGGCTGTTGTTGTTATGTATATCTGGAATGCCAGAGAGAAATCGTGGCATCGAGAAAATTATTCAGAAATTTGGATATTTTATTTTTGATAAAAGGAGTCCTAGTAGCAACATCGTAGGCTGCAACTTGCGCCACATATATTTGCTAGAGTAGAATTATTCTAACTGTTAGGCCTTAAAAGTAGAAATGTATTAATATGAGTACGCAAACAACTCTTAGGAAGGGCCTCTGCCCTTGCTACACTCAATGACTTCGGCGTCAAGATCTGCCGTACGTGCTACAACAGATGAATTTATCAAGTTGGTATACAAGTTAGCAAGCTTGTACGTACGTAGGTTGATGGAGTTTGTTGTCCACCGTACCATACGTACATGAAACGTTCAAGGATGAGCTCAATTTATTAGTGTGTTTCTAGAAGTCTTACAAGTGTAAGAACCACTCTATGCTTTGAGGTACCCTCACACACCTAAATGAACAACCACTCAACAAATGGCCACCTATTTCTCTATCTTTCATTACAGCATAACTTAACGAAAAAATATAACTAAACTTGAAAGAATAAGAATGTCAAGGTTACTGTATATGGAAGGGTGTGAGATTACTGGAAACGTCAACCAAATCTAGAGCTCCATGTAGCTTGATTTTTGGAAAATTAAAAAACGTTATTATTTCAGTTTAAAATAAATACAAAAATTAGATGGATTTATATTTTTTTTAAAGATAATATATTAATACCAAGAAGATATCAGTTACTACACTCTAACTTTGTAACAACTCAATGTCAAATAGACATGGAGGATACACACAACCTTATAAAGAAGACATAAGAGCATCTCTAGTCGCGTCCCTAAGCCGTCCCCCAAAGAGATTTGGGGCGCGTCGGACAAAAAAACCTTCCCAGCCGCGTTCCCCAAAGCAATTTTTTGTCCGGCGCGCCCAGATACGGTGTCCGGCGCCCCGAGCCCGTCCCCGCCCCACACGGGACGCTCTGGGCACGCCGAACACAACGAAAAGCGAGGCGGGCTCCCACATGTCGGCGACTATTTCCATAAACCGTTGGTTCGCGCTTTTTTTTTCTCGTCGCTCCTTCCCTCCCGCGCCTCTCACCCCTCCGCCGCCGCTGGATTTGCAGGCCTTTTCGACAGCTGATCTTTTCTGAGTCGGCACCGTCATCGCGGCTGGCACTCTCGCCGGTCGTTCCGCCGCCGCTTCGCCAGCGCATCCCAGAACGCGGCGTCAAATCAGCCCCACCTCCGCGCACACAAGGTGCTCGACGACTTGCCAGGTAGGCACGATTGGCCGTTGTTCGTTGCCTCGTCTTCCGCAGCGCAATTTTAACCATTGATTTTGCTTCGGACATGGATAGCGACGATGAAATGCTTTCCCTACTGCCTCGCAATTGGCCGTTGTTCGTTGCCTCGTCTTCCGCAGCGCAAGCCTTCAACGACGACCTCCATGGGCATTTTTTGATCATCGCGTCCCTCCAGGACATGCTTGACGCTGAGGCGGAGAAGAGGAAGAGGCCGCGCCGCGGAGGATCAAGGCCGGGGAGAAAGAAGTCGAAGCCTAGGCAGAGGATGGAGGGTCATACCATGCTGCACAACGACTACTTCGCAGATGACGCAACACATGCCGACAATTTTCGGCGCCGGTACATGATGAGCAAGGGTCTGTTCATGAATATCCTCCACGGCGTTCGAGATTCGACCCCTACTTCAAGCTCAAGCATGACGATGTAGGCGTTATCGGGTTCTCGTCGATTCAGAAGTGCACCGCCGCCATGAGGATGCTTGCATACGGAGCACCTGTCGATACACAGGATGACTACCTTCGCATGAGTGAGTCTACTTCCATTGAGTGCATGTACAAGTTTTTCCGAGCTGTGGTGGGAAAGTTTGACAAATACTACTTGTGAGGGCCAACTGAGGAAGAGACTGCAAGGATCATGGCACAAAATGCTCCCAGAGAATTCCCTGGAATGCTTGGAAGCATCGATTGCATGCATTGGTCATGAAATAACTGCCCGCTTGCTTGGCAAGGTATATACAAAGGGCGTCATGGATATTGCAGTGTGGTGCTTGAAGCTGTGGCAGATTATGACCTGTGGATTTGGCATTCTTTCTTTGTCATGGCGGGATCACACAATAACATCAACGTGTTGCAGCAGTCTCCGGTGTTCAGCGGACTAGTGAAAGGGCATGCTCCACTATGCAACTACGAGATAAATGGCCACCAATATACCAAAGGCTATTATCTAGCCGATGGTATATATCCAAAATGGGCCACTTTTGTCAAAACAATCTCGAATCCATCAGGTCTGAAAAATTCCCACTTTGCTACGCGATAGGAGGCTTGCAGGAAGGATGTCGAGCGGGCATTTGGTGTGCTTCAAGCTTAATTTGCAATTGTCCGGTACCCTGCTCTAAGCTGGTCTCACGACCAAATGTGGGAGGTGATGCAGGCTTGTGTGATTATGCACAACATGATCATCGAGGATGACCGCATGAATCATGCCAGGACACATGATGGTCCCTATGAGTGTCAGGACCCTCTCACTACAAGGAAAAGCCTTATTGCCGGCGCACCAAAAACGGCTATTGCCGGCGCTCCAGAGTGCGAACAGGCCGGTGATAATGAGTTACCGCCGGCGCACCAGCTGCTGCGCCAATAAACATGAATTATCCCCGGCGAACCAGGCCAGGTGCGCCGGCGGTATGATTTTTCAATTTTTTTAAAAAAGGCCGATCTAGATCTAGATTTCGATCTAGATCTAGCTCGGGTTCGTCCTTGAAAACCATGAATGTGGGCCTGTCGTTGTTGCGCCGAGGTAGGAGTAGGAGGAGGTGTAGGAGGTCGGAGGTTGTGGTGGAGGAGGAGGTGACCGGAGGTGGAGTATGAGGAGGAGGAGGAGGAGGATATCACCGGAGGAGGATGTCACCGGAGTAGGAGGAGGGAGGTGGAGGAGGAGGAGGCCCGATGTGTAGTATGAGGAGGAGGAGGAGGAATATGTCACCGGAGGGAGGATGTCACCGGAGTAGGAGGAGGAGGAGGAGGAGGCCCGAGGTTGAGGAGGAGGAGGCCCGAGGTTGAGGTCGCCGGAGGAGGCTCGAGGTTGAGGTTGCCGGAGGAGGCCCGAGGTTGAGGTCGCCGGAGGAGGTCGTCGGAGGAGGAGGAGGAGGAGGATCCCGTCAGAGAGGAGAAGAGGAGGAAGGAGAAGAGGAGGAGGAGGAGGTGGAGGAGAGGAGGAGGAGAAATGGAAGAGGAGGAGGAGGAGGCCTGCGCCTATATAGTAGAGGTTACTGGCGCACCTAGTATGGTGGTGCGCCGGGGGTACTTTTTAATTTTTTTTCATCCAAATCTAAAACCTCAAAAAACTCTGTTTTCTTTTTCGAATTTTGGGAATCAAAAAAATCGCTAAACGGCCGTAGGTAGTTAAATTCGGATAGGAAATTTCGCGTAGATAGATTTTGATATAAAAAAGTTTTTCATCGGAGGTCGTATGCAACCAGAAATCCCGTTTTACCGAAAGATGACGCCATTTTGCATAATATATCGAAAATCATTTTTTCAATTTTTCTTTAATACTAGATTACATAAGTATTGGACATATCAAAGGATTTTATTTTTTGAATTTTCTATCATTTTCTATTATTTTTTCGAAAACTGAAAAGGCGATTCCCGGGGGGGGGGTGGAGAGAAAATCTAGGCAACTTACCCCCGGCGCACCTCTATGGTGGTGCGCTGGTAAATTGTCCCACCGGCGCACCACCATAGAGGTGCGCCGGGGGTAAGGTGCCCATATTTTCTGTTTTCGTCCAGAACTCTTCGAATTTTATTCCCGGCGCACTAAATTTTCTTGTGCGCCGGCAGTATAGGTTCTTCGCCGGCGCGGCCTAACATGGCTCGCCGGCGGTATTTTGCCACCGGCGCGCGTCAATGATGGTGCGCCGGCACCCTTCCGTGCAGCTATAGCCCTTTTCCTAGTAGTGTCTTGCGGAGGTTGATCATGAGTTGTCTGCAGAATTTGCTGATTTCCTCGCCATGTACGCAAAGATCCGTGACAGCAATGTTCATGATCAACTTCAAGCTGATCTCGTTGAGCATTTGTGGAGGATCAAAGGATTATCAACAAATGTCGCGGCACCTTGATCTACATGTGTTTAGTTGTTTATTGTTTGTTGTATTTTAATTTGAAAACTATCTCCGTAAACATATTTATTTGTATGTTATATTTGATAATGGTTATGTTTTCAAAAACCCTTCAAAAAAGTTTGGAGGGGGAGGAGGCGGCGTTTGGGGGACGTGAGTGGGGAGCGACGTCCCCCAAACGCGACACAAACGAAACACGTCCCCCAAACACTCAATCCAGCGCTGTTTGAGGGACGGTTTGGGGACGCGACTGAAGATGGTCTAACTCCTGCGATAAAAGCCAGACGGCAACAAGCAAAAGCCAAGGTTCACCTCCAAAAAGAGAACCACAAAAAAATGCCGCTATAACCAGATCCGGTTAGTTTACATGTAATGTTTTCAACAAGATAACTATACATAGACGTCGTTCGTTGTCAGGTACAACCAATAAAGATTAGACAAAAAATTCCAGTATATATATAGATGTCAAATATGAACATGTAAACTTTTACACAATTATGTGTGAGCGGTCAACACACAAATGACAAATGTGAAAACTAAAACTGAAATTATAGTGCCTACTTACCGTCATAGTTTTTATGATTTTTCTGTAGCCTAAAATATCAAAAATTTAACAAAAAACATTACACGTTGAAGGAAACCATCCTTATGCATCTGCACAGAGAAAGTCTGGTTACTGATAGTTTTGAATACTAGTGTATATCTTCAAGAAATTGGACTATGGGGCCCGGGTTCCATATGTCCGCACTCATAAAATGACTAGCTAATTGCACTGTCAAACAAATAAACTTAAGAGTGAAATATCCTTGGGTGGCTCCCACCTAACCGGAACTGCCTCCTGGGTCGCTCCCGCTCGGGCGATTCCGGAGGCCCAGAAACCCTAACCGCCTCCGTCCCAACTCCGTCCCGGCCAGGCCGCTGCCGCCGCCGATGCCAGCAGCGGTGGCGGCGCCCGTCCCCCAAAATGGTGCAGGGCAGCGGCGGCGCTTCTTGCACTGTGTCCGAGCTGGGAGGTGCAGCGTCGGGTGGGCTAGGTGGTTTTTGGAGTAGACGGCGAGGTGGCGGGGCGCTGGAAGCCGGCGAGGCTGATGGGTGCGGTGTGCTCGTAGCGGTGTGTGCCCGATCTGGGCCCAGAGGGCATGGTTGGGCAGTGTGATGTGCATGGTGGTGCCGTGGATAGCCTTGGCCGATCGGGAGCCCTCTCGGGCAGCGCCCACTGGAACCTAGCTGGGGGGTCTCATGCTCCGCAACTTGCCATATCATTTTCTTCTCTAAAGCCGGGGCGGCATCCTTGGGCTCGGGGACGACGACCTAGCGAGGCAAGGATGGTGCTTGTCCACCATTTTCTAAACCTCCTTCGTTGTCATTGGCCGGGGATGGTGGCGTGGGGGCATGTTCGTCCGCGTCTAAGAATAAAGTTGGCGGTCCTAGGTTTCTCTTCTGCGAAGATGGTTACCATCCTAATGTCGGTCCTTCTTCATCTGTTCGGAGTGGTGAGTTCCGGAAGGCTCCGCCAGCGAATGTAAATGTGCACCTTATACCTCGAGTTTGTTGGATCGGGTGGTATTCGGTCGTGCGCACACATGCTTTTATTCCGATTGTTTGGTTCTGGAGGGAGCAGCGGGAAGCTCTGTTCTCTGTTGCCATCAAATGACATTCTGATCCATGGTGAAATCATAGGCGGAGAATATCACGAACACCGGCTTGGAGGACTAGCAATGGAGGTTCGAGTCGTGGTAATGTTGAGGGACTGGCTTGGGAGTTCTGGGTTTTGTATGCAAGTTGGGCGGCAACACAAGTGAAGTTTAGAGTCTTAGAGCATCTCCAGTCGTGTCCCCCAAATGGCGCCGGATCGAGCGTTTGGGGGATGCTTTTTCTTCGTGTCGCGTTTGGGGGACGTTGCTGCTCATCCGCGTCCCCCAAACAAGGCTCTACTTTTTTTTGATATAGTATTCAAAAATACGACCATTTTATTAAACATAGCATACAAATAAATGTGTTTGCTAAAATTGTTTTCAAATTAAAATACAACAAACAATAAAACAACTAAACAAATATAATAAGTGGGGCTAGATCAAGGTGCCTGATGTCTACGGGTGCTTCTATTATTGTAGAGTGTGTTGGGCCTCCAAGAGCAGAGGTTTGTAGAACAGCAGCAAGTTTCCCTTAAGTGGATCACCCAAGGTTTATCGAACTCGGGGAGGAAGAGGTCAAAGATATCCCTCTCATGCAACCCTGCAACCACAAAGCAAGAAGTCTCTTGTGTCCCCAACACACCTAATACACTTGTCGGTGTATAGGTGCACTAGTTCGCGAAGAGATAGTGAAATACAAGTAATATGGATGTATATGAGTGGTAATAGCAATCTGAATAAAATATGGCAGCGAGTAAACATGCAACAAAACAGTAAACAAACGGAGATTCGATGCTTGGAAGCAAGGCCTAGGGATCCTGCTTTCACTAGTGGACACTCTCAACAATGATCACATAATAGGACTACTCTACACCCTTTTGTTGGATGATGAACACATTGCGTAGGATTACACGAACCCTCAATGCCGGAGTTAACAAGCTCCACAATTCAATGTTCATATTTAAATAACCTTAGAGTGCAAGATAGATCAACATAATTACACCAAGAACTAACATAGCATGCACACTATCACCATCACGCCATGAAGGAGCATAGATCACATCAACGCTATCATAGTAATAATTAACTCCATAACCTACAAGAGATTATGATCATAATCTACGCCAAGTACTAACACGGATGCACACACTGTCACCATTACACCGTGAAGGAGGAATAGAGTACTTTAATAACATCACTAGAGTAGCACATAGATAATATTCAACTAGATCACATAAAGAGAGAGATGAACCACATAGCTACGGTAGAGCCCGCCCCGGGGTGAATTACTCCCTCCTCATCATGGAGACAGCGATGGCGGTGAAGATGGCGGTGGAGACGGCGGTGGAGATGACTCCGGGGCAATTCCCCGTCCGAGGCCGGAACAGAGACTTCTGTCCCCCGAATTGGAGTTTCGCGATGTGGCGGCGCCTCTGGAGTCTTTCTGGAGTTTCGTCAATCCGTATCGGTGTTTTTAGGTCAGGGACGACTAAATAGGCGAAGAGACGGAGTCGGAGGGGCCACGGGGCTCCCTCCTAGTAGGGGGGCGCGCCCACCCCTTGGCCGCGCCGCCCCGTGGGGTGGGGCCCTCCCGGCTCCCCTCTGGCCCTTCTTCGGTGCTCGAAGCGTCCGGGAAAAATAGGATGTTGGGTCTTTATTTCGTCCGATTCCGAGAATATTTCCTTTCTAGGATTTCTGAAACCAAAAACAGAAAACAGCAACTGGCCCTTCGGCATCTCGTCAATAGGTTAGTTCCGGAAACGCATAATAATGACATATAATGTGTATAAAACATGTAGGTATCATCAATAAAGTAGCATGGAACATAAGAAATTATAGATACGTTTGAGACGTATCAAGCATCCCCAAGCTTAGTTCCTACTCGCCCTCGAGTAGGTAAACAATAACAATGATAATTTCTTAAGTGACATGCCATCATAACCTTGATCATACTATTGTAAAGCACATGAGATGAATGCAGAGATTCGAAGCAATGATGAAGATAATGAGTAAACAAATGAATCATATAACAAAGACTTTTCATGAATAATACTTTCAAGACAAGCATCAATAAGTCTTGCATAAGAGTTAACTCATAAGCAATAAATTCTTAGTAGAAAGCTTTGAAACAACACAAAGGAAGATATAAGTTCCAGCGGTTGCTTTCAACTTTAACATGTATATCTCATGGATAATTGTCAACACAAAGTAATATAACAAGTGCAATAGGCAAACATGTAAGAATCAATGCACACAATTTACACAAGTGTTTGCTTCTAAGATAGAAAGAATAGGTAAACTGACTCAACAATAAAGTAAAAGAATGGCCCTTCAAAGAGGAAAGCATCGATTGCTATATTTGTGCTAGAGCTTTGATTTTGAAAACATATAGAGAGCATAAAAGTAAAGTTTTGAGAGGTGTTTGTTGTTGTCAACGAATGGTAGTGGGCGCTCTAACCCCCTTGCCAGACAAAACTTCAAAGAGCGGCTCCCATTTTATTTTATTTTTGGGTGGCACTCCTTCCAACCTTTCTTTCACAAACCATGGCTAACCGAATCCTCGGGTGCCTGCCAACAATCTCATACCATGAAGGAGTGCCTTTTTATTTTAGTTTTATTTAGATGACACTCCTCCCCACCTTTGCTTTCTCAAGCCATGGCTAACCGAATCCTTCGGGTGCCGTCCAACAATCACATACCATGGAGGAGTGTCTATTTTTGTTAATTAATTTGGGACTGGGAATCCCATTGCCAGCTCTTTTTGCAAAATTATTGGATAAGCGGATGAAGCCACTAGTCCATTGGTGAAAGTTGCCCAACAAGATTGAAAGACAAACACCACATACTTCCTCATGAGCTATTAAACATTGACACAAATAAGAGGTAATAACTTTTGAATTGTTTAAAGGTAGCACTCAAGCAATTTACTTTGGAATGGCGGAGAAATACCATGTAGTAGGTAGGTATGGTGGACACAAATGGCATGAATATTGGCTCAAGTATTTGGATGCATGAGAAGTATTCCCTCTCTATACAAGGTTTAGGCTAGCAAGGTTATTTGAAGCAAACTCAAGTATAAAATGGTGCAGCAAGACTCGCATATAAACATATTGTAAGCATTATAAGACTTTACATTGTCTCCTTGTTGTTCAAACACCTCAACCAGAAAATATCTAGACTTAGAGAGACCAATCATGCAAACCAAATTTTAACAAGCTCTATGTAATTATTCATTAATGGGTACAAGGTACATGATGCAAGAGCTTAAACAAGATCTATATGAGCACAACAATTGCCAAGTATCACATTATTCAAGACATTATACCAATTACTACATGTAGCATTTCCCGTTTCCAACCATATAACAATTAACGAAGCGTTTCAACCTTCGCCATGAAAATTAAAAGCTAAGAACACATGTGTTCATACGAACCAGCGGAGTGTGTCTCTCTCCCAAACAATCATTTATTCAAACAAAAACAAAAAAAAACATACAGACGCTCCAAGTAAAGTACATAAGATGTGATGGGATAAAAATATAGTTTCAAGAGAAGGAACCTGATAATTTGTCGATGAAGAAGGGGATGACTTGGGCATCCCCAAGCTTAGATGCTTGAGTCTTCTTGAAATATGCAGGGATGAACCACCGGGCATCCCCAAGCTTAGACTTTTCACTCTTCTTGATCGTAGTATATCATCCTCCTCTCTTGATCCTTGAAAACTTCCTTCACACCAAACTTCAAGCAAACTCATTAGAGGGTTAGTGCACAATAAAAATTTACATGTTCAGAGGTGACACAATCATTCTTTACACTTCTGGACATTGCATAAAGCTTCTGAAAGTTAATGGAACAAAGAAATCCATCCAACACAGAAAAAGAGGCAATGTGAAATAAAAGGCAGAATCTGTCAAAACAGAACAGTCCGTAAAGACGAATTTTAAAATGGCACCAGACTTGCTCAAATGGAAAAACGCAAAACTAATGAAAGTTGCGTACATATCTGAGGATCACTCACGTAAATTGGCATAATTTTCTGAGTTACCTACAGAGAATTAGGCCCAGATTCGTGACAGCAAGAAATATGTTTCTGCGCAGTAATCCAAATCTAGTATCAACCTTTCTATCAAAGACTTTACTTGGCACAACGATGCAATAAAAATAAGATAAGGAGAGGTTGCTACAGTAGTAAACAACTTCCAAGACACAAATATAAAACAAAGTACTGTAGCAAAATAACACATGGGTTATCTCCCAAGAAGCTCTTTCTTTATAGCCATTAATATGGGCTCAGCAGTTTTAATGATGCACTCGCAAGAAATAAGAGTTGAGGCAAAAGAGAGCATTTAAGTCTAACACACTTCCTATGCAAAGGAGTCTTGTACACAAATGAATTCATGAAGAACAAAGTGACAAGCATAAGAGGATAAAACACGAGTAACTTCAAGATTCTCAACATAAAGAGGGGAAACTTAATATTATTAAGATGCCTATAACCATGTTTCCCTCTCTCATAATAACTTTCAGTAGCATCATTGATGAAATCTACAATATAACCATCACTTAAAACATTTTTATCATGGTTCATATGCATAAGGGTATCATTATTTTTGACATAAGAAAAACTCTTCTCATTAATAGTAATTGGAGCAGGATCATTATCAAGAATTTGAACATGGTAAACAAGTTGCATACTAAGGGAATGGTTTTTGGCAAGCCCATCATAACTATGACAAGTTTCATAAGGATAATTGTAACATGTGTCATATACATCTCTATAGCAATTATCTAAACCAGAATATGTAATATCATCATTTTCACTAAAAGTAGAGGTCTCAAATACAGGATCTTCAAGCACAACATCCCCAAGCTTAGAGCTTTCAATATCATCGTTTAAGGGGACATGAATAATGCTATCATCATTACTTTCATAATCAGTACCAAAGAGATTTTCAATATCAAAGGCAGTGTGCTCATCCAAATCATGATCACTAATATGGGTAAAGGGTATAGGAAGATCATCGTACTCAGATTCATTATCATAATAATCATTAGGCGCAACATACTTACGGTTACCTATTGTTACCTCATACACGCGGGGATATGCCATTGCCTCTTTCTCTTTATTCTCCTTTTTCTTCTTCTTCTTCTTCTTCGTTCCCTTCTTCTTCTTCTTTTCCTTCTCCTCGTTCCCTTCTTTAGGAGGAAGAGGCTTGAAGGGTGGCTTGTCCGCATAACCTGATTTACTTTCAAAAACAATAGAAGAAACTTGGGAGGATCCCTCCTTTTCATTAATTAATTGAAAACACACAGCGGTCCTATCATATTTTGGCAAGGTGTCATCTTCTAAAATATTCTGTATGTAAGTATTTGTATGGCAATTATTAATGCAATAAGAAAGACACCCATGCAGGACATCATTAATATCAAGATCGTTAATATTTAACAAAGAAATTTTCTTGATAACTCTTCACACTTCAAAAATAAGGTAAGTTCATCATGCTGATTAGGAATAATTTCATCATCACAATACAAATTTGCAGCACTCATGGGGTTCGAATTATCATTGGAGGAGCATTGAAAATTAAAATGACCAACTCTATGGCAAAGTTCACAAATAAAAGGATAGAGGGCACACACTTTTTCTCCAAGATCATCTAGAGCTCTAGACCACTTTCTAGTTTTTTCATTTCTGTGATACAATATTCATCTTCTATTTGATTAATTCCACAAGGTCTATGCATTCCACAAAAATTAACATGCTTATAGGAAATAGCATTTTCAGAAGTTTCAACATGGTCATTGTAATCATTAATAACAGTTTCATCCTTCATGCAAGCGTCTTTAAAAGGTTCATGATACTTATCAAAATTCTTCCTAGGCAATTCAATGTGAGAAGCAAAAGCTTTATAAAGATTTGCAGCAACTTGAGAGTCAAGACCATAAGTAGCACTCATATTTCGAAATTTACCACTATCCATAAAAGTTTCAATGCATTCATAATCATAATTTATACGGACTCTTTACCTTTGTCGTTCTCCCAATCTTCAGCGTTCTCCTTAATCCGATCAAGAAGGTCCCTTTTAAACTCTTCTTTGCGCGTGAATGATCCAGAACAAGTAGTATCCAGCAAGGTCTTATCTTGAAAAGAAAGTCTTGCATAGAAATTATCAATGATGATATTAACTGGAAGCTCATGATTGGGGCATTTGAGCATTAAAGACTTCAATCTCTCCCATGCTTGGGCAATACTCTCTCCATCATGAGGCCAGAAATTATATATATGGTTTCGATCTTTGTGAATTTCACTTGGAGGATAGAACTTAGAACAAAATAGAGGCATAATATCCTTCCAATCAAGAGAGCGCCCGTCCTTCAGCAGTTTATACCAATGCGCCGCTTTACCAGACAGCGACATAGAGAATAGTTTCTTCTTCACTTCATCCATAGAGATACTGCACACTTGAATAACCCGCATAATTCATGCAAAAACAGTAAATGATCTCCAGGATGGACAGTTCCATCCCCTTCATAGCGTTATCCATAACACGTTCAATAATTTTCATAGGTATTTTATACGGAATACTTTCAGCATGTGGATTTAAAATATCAGAAGCATCATTAGAGTTATCGCATATAGGAGATAAAGCATTATCAGAGCAAAATATTTCTTCCAAAGTTGAGGAGCAAAAAAGATTATTTTTACGTAAACTAGCTTCCCCAAGCTTAGACTTCTTCATAGCATTAGCAGTAATTGCATTCATACCAATAACATTGCTATTATCATGCAAATAAGGTTCCATAGGTTTTTTAATTTTCGCATCAAACAATTCTAAATTAGGAAAAAGATTAAAAAGCTCACCAATTTTTTTGTTGTTTTCCATTATGCCTAACTAGTGAAAATAAAAACAAGAAACAAAAAGATGCAATTGCAGGATCTAAAGGAAATAGCTTAGTACTTACAACGGCGCGGAAAATAACTTAGTAGCCGAGATCCGGAGTGTGAGTACCTTTTACCTTTCCTCCCCGGCAACGGCGCCAGAAAAGTGCTTGATGTCTACGGGTGCTTCTATTCTTGTAGACAGTTGTAATATCCCAGGTATTGGGGTTACAAAAATAGAGGAAACAGATGTGTGCATTGCATTCATGCATAGAAAATCCGGGGAATTTTCGCGCTTTAAAGTAAAACAGTCACAGTAACTGAAGTTTCACTTGACCTTGGTGGAATTGAAGTAGCTCATCAAGTCAAGCGCTATAAACCTCCATGTGACTTTGATAAAACCTTGTTTTGGGTAGAGATGATTTGATCGAAGGGATTAGATCAAATGGAACTAATAAACAACACAACAACACTTTACTCAATGATCAATTGCTTGATCCTATAAAAGATTATAATATGGTAATACCTGTCATAACTTATGAACACCTATTCAAGTACAAATCAAGTAACAATAAAATGGAGAAACCATTCTTGACTTATCTTTTCTATGTCTTAAACCAATCCATGATCCTACCATGAATATCATGGTAATCATTCCACCTCACTCTTGGATTCATGACAAGGAGATCAACTCTAGAAATATAGATTATTCTCTATTCCAAACATAATATGTATCAAACATAGAGAAGTGAGAGTTCTATTATAATTATTAGAGAAGCATAACAACCCTTGAGGAAAACCTTGAAGATAAATATCCATATGATCACAACATCATTTTCAAGAGGAACCCTAGAGTATTATTCAAGCCTTCCCAAATGAGAGAGACCATTTATTCTGAACCTAGCTATACCTATTTAAGAATAAAGGACAACCATTGAACCAAAGTATTAGGTTGTAAACCAATTCACCTTGGAGTGGTGAGATAACCTAATATCACCAAGAATAAGACCATATCCATGAATTGATAAAGTAAGGAGGAGATTAACTCAATCAAGATAGCCAAGTGGAGTTTTAGACTTAATACCTATTGAGATATTGTGAGTACACCATAAACTTTAGAATAACCATTCCTTTATAAGAGAGCCCAAGATATGGTGTTACACTCAAGATAGTTGAGGCAGCACCTGGATTTGAGGGAGAGAACTATTCTTATAACCAGATGTTCATATCATCATTGTTGAGTAGAACCCTAACATATTATCTCAGGCATTCTCCTGGGATAATATTGAGACAACATTGACCATCCTAGAAAGAAGATAAATTAGAAGTGTTATACTTAGTTGATCAAGACAATACTTAATCTTGGGAGTGAGAAACCTAATTCTTGAGAGATAACTTAAGAAGCCAAACTTTGATCATTATAAATTGAGTGATGATCATAAACCCTGAGAACTTGAGGTACAGATATCAAGAACAAGTGGATCATGCCTAATCCATGACCATGCTTTGGGTGATATGTGAGGATAAGTTAAACCCTAATAGGATAAGTAGATATCATTCATCACATGAAATCATAGAGAGGTAACTAGTAAGCAACCCTAGGCTTATATCCCAACCTTAACTTGTGAACCATTTGGTGATCATAAGTAGAATCCTAGCACATCTATAATTCATTCATTCCTCAAATAAAGAATCTAAGAAAACCTTAGAGTTAAACTCTATACTTAATATAGTGAGAAACCCTCCATCCATATGACCAAAGTTAACTATAAAAAGAACTATAGCCACTTTAGTTACTTTAATGATAGATTAAGGATAATACTAGAAGACCACTGGTATAAAATAAAACCAACTCTTAGATCCTTAACAACTAAATGAGAACAATAATAATTAAAGTAAGTAACCACCTTATTTTGGTTAGGGGAGATTAAACCCTAGCAAATGCAATATGGTGTCATCTCAACTCTACAACCAAGAATTATATCTCAAACCTAGTTGTAAATAACTTGGGTGATCATAATATAAAACCAAGCCCTAATTGATATTCAAACAAATTGCCATTAGGTGAATATGATGAGAACCCTAGAATTGTTCACTAATTAAAGCTCATGATTCATTATAGAACTTAAGAATAACCTAGTGCTAACCTTGACATAAAGTGCTAATCAAAATTACAAGACCTTAATAAATAGAGGATCACATAAAATCATATGCAGGGAACTAAATTCTCAATTAAGAGCTCAAACCCTAATGATAAATTCTAAAACACTTAGAGTAGAAATTATCAACCCTAATAATTCAAAATAGATTTAATTATACAAGAAAAAGGAAATTAAAATGAGGGCATAAAATCATGATTAATTACAATTTGTAATAAAGCTCACATATGTGAAATGTTTAATCAAAACAATTGAGTATTACTATAATACTTTTATTAGTCTTCATAAAAGACCAATTGTCAAACACCTGCAAAACAGAATGATTGAAATTTGAATTAAAAACAGAAATCAAAAGAGAAATACAAAACAGAAAATAAATAAAAGAGAAAAAGAAGAAAAGCCTCACCTGGATCTCACCTGGCCGCAGCAGCCCACCATCATAGCCCAGCAGCCCAGAACCAGTCCAGCACAGCCCATTGCCCAGCATACCCCTTCGCGTGGATAAATACGAAGGGGACAACGTCGTCTTCGTCTTCGTCACTGGAGGCACGGGAGCTCGCCACCGAGCCAACCATCGCCACGTCCCGCGTCGCCGCCGGCGTTGTTGACCGCCAGCACACGCCAGGGACCCTATAAAATGCGTAGAAGCCCTCAATTTCCCTTCTTTCTGTCTCAATCGACCAAAACATTGGAACCCTAGCTCGCCGGAGACCACACCGCCACACCGATTCCGGTCACCCCTGGAGCCGCCGTTGGGCTCAATAGGAGCGCCTTGATGTCCTCGTCCATCTGGTAGAAGGGCGCGTCAAGGGGAGCTCGGAGGAGGGCGAATTCGGCCTTTCCCTTCCGCAGTACCGCGGAAGAAATGGCGACCGCCGCGACGCCTTCGTCTCCAATCAACGCCGACAACCCTACAGCAAGCTTCCAGGTGATCTTGCGCGTCTTTTGAGCATCATATCAAGCCCTAGCTCGCGCTGTAGCTCGCTCTCACCATTGGCCACCGTGTGCCGCCGTCGGACATGAACACCGCCGCCGCTCCGGCGACCATTAGGGAGCGGCGCCGCCACTATCTTGTTCGTCTCGTCGCCCTGGTTCTAACAAGCCCGCGCATGACCCCGCGGGAGCAGCCCAGCGCCGGCGACCGTCGGTAACTGGCCGTCGGCCAGCTTTTCCCTACCACCTCGACGCCACCGTGGCGGATGACGTGGCTAGGACCCCACCAGTCAATGACTGTGGGTGTACCCTGGCCGAGTGTGTTTAGCCAATTCATTTCAGAATTAAATTTCCAGAAAATACTGCAACTTCAAACAATTATAGAAAATTCATATTAACTCAGAAAAATAAAAATAAGACATCAAAATTCTTATAAAAGAAAACTCTATTTAATAAAAATATAATATGAAATTTTTATTTTTAATAAAAATTTAATTGTTTAATACTTGTTATTTCAAGCCTTTAATTTTAATTCTAAATTCAATTAAAATTCAATAGTTACTAAATAATTCCAAAAATTAAATAAAAACCAGTAAATAAATAAAGAAAACATTAAAACTAATTTTCTTTATTCATTATTTTGTTAAATCATTATTAGAGAGATTTAAACCCTGATTAATAATTACCTTAATTATTAATTGTTTAAAAATGATAAATGCCATAATTCAATATTATTTGGAAGCTATTAATAACTTCAAATTTAAAACAAAGTTATTAATCATAGAATTACATGGTAAATAGTAAACCCTAGTTCTATATGGGAGAAAACTAGAGACCTATCATTCCATGAGAAAACCTAAAACCCTAACTCCATTAGGAACCCTAGCTCCAATATTACATGTGAACCCTAAATTGCTTCTAACCTAAACCCTAGGTTAGAACATGTGATCATGATACTTTCCTTTTCAAATCATAGAGCCATGATTAGCAACTAAAGACATATCTATGTCCACATAAAATAATAGAGGCCTATCTCTAATACATTGGTACTACAGGTGTTCATGCTTAGCTGATCAAATAGGACCAACCCTAGATCCTATCTTCTGAGACACATGCTTAGTATCACACCAATGTGATGAACCTCAGGAGCAACTATGCCAAATCTTGAGCATTACCTAACCATATTCCACTAAACCCTACTAGTGTGGGATACTTACCAACTACCCTATTTAGGAGCCAATTATTCCTTACTTCATAGAACCAACAGTAAAATCTAGACCACCTCAACCCTAATTGATATACTTCTTAGTATTTAAGAAGTATGTTCTTCAAAGGTTATTCTTTTGAAGTAAAGAGAGAGTATTCATCAACCCTACCTAATAGGACCTATAAACCTAACTATCTATAACTAGTAAAATATAACCAACCTTGATAGCACCTATGTATAATTAGTTGCTTAAAATGCCTAGGCTTAACTCAACCTTACAAGCCTAGGTGTTGATGAATCCAATCTTGTTTGGATCCATCTACTATACTCCAGAAGCAGTGGAAACCATAGTAAACCATAGAACTCCACAACCCTAATTATCATACTTGTTCTTTATTAAAGAACATGTTCTTCAAAAGTTATTCTTTTGAAGTATATGATAATTAAGCATTAACCCTGCCATAGAGTGCTAAAACCAACAACTATTCATTACATGTTAGGATTATACCAATTCTTATTGTTGTGTGCTAGTAATCTTATTGTTGTGATATATTGCATTACTTATTTATAACACCAAGTAATCAACTTTAATAAGAACCTTGTTTGTGAACCATCTAAAAGTGCAACACACCCTAAACAAATCACTACAACTCACTAATCCTAAATCATCGGGATTAGATCACGCTTAGATCGATTGCATCTCATACTTATGCATTATTGCATCCTTGCCAATCTTTTAAACATCGTCCTTACCGGACGATGATGCTATTTCAGAAGTTGGAGTTAATGCGTATCGAAGACCTTGTTTGCATAATCTTGCAGTCAAGAAAGGCAAGTTCATCGCTTGCTCATGTCATTTGAGTATTTTTACCAAATTACCTGCAAAGTATTATACTTATCACTCTTGCATGAAAATCAAAAATACTATTTTCATAACTATGAATATGACTATGTGGTGGGCAATGGAACCATGGTATGTGTTGATATGGTGGAGGTTCCATTGCAAGGGTTTATATCCATCTAGGATTAACAACAAATGTCGTCCAGTGATTCTTGTGCCGTAATACCCGTGTTAACCATAAGATCTGGAGTGGGACGGAGTAGCCAATTGTATTTCCACCTCTCGTACATCAACGGATGCGCTTACCGTAGACACTTGACCCAGGTTGGGCAAGCGGTGGGGTGGGGATCCCATTCTAATTCCCCACGGTAAGTGGTCTATGATGGGTTGCAGCTACCGGCGAAGGAGTTTGGTTAACGAGTCCCAAACTGTTGTCGTGGTCGGGGTCCATCCTTAATTGGTGTAAGAGGACCGACGAGGACCCAGGGTCGGGGTATGCAACAAAGGGTGGGTGTGCGAGGTAGCGGAGGAATATGAACGGCTAGGACCTTATACCGGGCCTCACACCAAAGGAAGTGTGGACGAGCTCGCGGCTCGGTTGGCACCAAGGTTAAGATCTCTTATGGGTAAAGCAACACACCTCTGCAGAGTGTAACGAACTGTGACCGTCACTCCTGTTCCGGGATATGGAACTGCGAACGCGCCGGAAAGGAACTCCATGAAGTTCTAGTCAACCGGTGAAGGCTGACGGACATAGCTCTTCAGAATAAAAGCAACCTTTTGAAGAAATGATTACAAAAACCTGCATTGCCTATGACTTTCTGGTCTATGGCTGTAGCTAGTGCATTAAACACCTCTTTCCTATAATGAACTTGTTGAGTACGCTCGTACTCATCCCACTCTTAAATCCCCTGCTTAGATATGGAGGCATCATAGGAGGATCTACGTGCAACTCGAAGACCGAGGAATCAACAATTACTTCAAGGGACAGGAACCTGTCAGAAGAGTCAAACTCACATCCAACAAGGAGAAAACCTAGATTAGCCATAGAAGGGAACTAGCTTCCTAAAAATAGCTCCTATTTAGCTAGAATCTATTCATAGCCTCTATAGCTAGTTAAATGCTCTACAAGTAGAGTTCGAGATAGGATTAGACTACGAGTCGTTCTCCTGGAGTTTATTTGCAGTTTTACCTCATTGTAAAGTAGGAGGCTGTGATGATCTTATGTAACAGAGTCTGTGTGTAATTCTATAGACATGCCTTGGACCCGCATATGTTTCTGTTGTACCACTCGAGCGATATAATACTAGTGGAACGGTGTTTCATTGGTGTTATATCAGACTTGCATACTACACCATGCAGTGGTATGTCGGGTCACCACAGTTGGTATCAGAGCAAATGCTTTGACCTTAGGATTAAAACCCTTTAAAGGAGACCTATAGGATTGGTAGTGTCTATAGGAAGTTGTCTTAGGTGAACCAAATATTCTTATGACTTGAGATGGATATTCACTTGAGAATAATCCTGACACACTTGAGTCAAACCTTATTACTTATCTTTGATAAGTGAAGTTAGTTAGCTAATCCCAAGTATGTAGCATACCATTAAGTCCTTAAAACAATAGATGAGTAGACCACAATTGGTATACAATACATGGTAGTCCAAAGAGAGGATACAACCATAAGGAAGATATCCTATTGGAAGATGTATACCAACACATGTTATAGTTAAGTAAGAATTATCCAGACCTATAATCAGAGTGATATCAAGTAATGAAGATATGTATAGAAGAAAGATATCCTACTAGAAAGGGCATTCCAAGACAAGTAATGGGTAAGTAAAATCTATTCAAAATTGTGAAACAACTGATAGAAAGTAATAAATATAAGTTCTATGAGGTAGTATAGACCATGATGAGTCAATCATGGGAGGTAAGGAAGAGAAATAGGAAATAAAATATGTCTACATACATGATAGAGGTAGTAATCATATAAGATTCACCTCAGAATCATTATGTGATGAACCAGAGCATCATAAAAATTTGGGAGAAGTACAATAAGAAGCCAGTTGTTCAACAATAGAGTAAGAATTGTGTTCCAAAACCATGGGAAGTGTGCCAAGCACATCATGACCATAGTCTTATGGTAGAAACACATGGAAGTATAAGAGCTATATTTCCCTAGTTATGTGTTTAGAGTAGCAATGTTAGAACCTAGACATATCATGTGAGATAGTCTTCAACAAAATAGAAGTGAAGCTAATATTTCCAAAGAACTTTAGGTCAACCACAACTATTCCAGACCATTTTGTTTCAAGTTTATCTCATTGCAATTGTGCAATTAAGGTAAACTTTGAGACAAATAGTAGAATGCCCTATATTCATGCTAAGTATCATGATATAAACCTTTATTATGTGGTGTTATATACTACACATCAGAGCCTGATGTTTAGAGATGTCTTACTCAACTATTATATTCAGGCTTATGATGGTGTGTAATATAAGCACAAAGCTGAATCTTCTTGGATTTTATTGGATTTTCATTGTTTGACTAGATCCAAACATGAAGTTTGACTTTGATATGCAAATGCATGTTGCAATATCAAGTTTCTACTTGATGCTATAGATCTAGAGGGTAATAGTATTCGTGTGAGGAAGTGACGAATTGTGAAGATTCTGAAGACAAGATGAAGGATCATCAGTAAAAAAGGAAGCAAAGTTGTGGGAAGCAACCACAAAACTCCGAAGGGAGTATCAACCAAAACTCATGCTTTGCCACAACAGAGGAGTACTTTAGTACATAATAAGCATGAAGGTGAGAAATCTGGTGAAGCTGAAGCTGATACATGGTCAGTATAAAAGAGGGAATGCATGGAAAATCACTCAGAATACTATATTTATAGTGTCAGTTAGTGGTTTTCTTGCAAAATAAACCCTGAAGGAAGAAAGATGACATATGAAACCATAGCAGATGTAAGAAAACCACAGTGGTATCAGAAGACCACAATTGGTATAGGATCAATACTGCGAGATAAAGTAGAAGATGTCTCGACCAGTTGAGCAGAACCTATGATAGAATCCATTTTCAGATAACAAATAGCCATAATTGGTACCAAATAGTCCATAATTGGATTATTCGTACCAAGAAGTTATGAACAAATAAAATTTTGTCAGCTAAATAACGATGACCTATCATCACTTAGTTGAAGAATTAACATTGGATGTCCACAATTGAGTGGATGCACCACAGATAGTCTTCACAAGACCTAGAAGAGTACAAACCATAAGCTATACTTAGACCAATATTCCAACCATAAATCCAATGGTTGGAAGAAAAGGAGTTGAAGACATAAGAAAACTCTAAGGGGTAGAGTAAAGATTGAGTTGGATGTATAATGACTCACTACTTTAAGCAAGATAGAAGAAGAAGGTCTGAACTGAGAGGAAGTTCCATCTTATTTTCATAAGATTGTTGAACACTACTTTCAGAAGGATGTCAGACCAGAAGCCGAGATTTATACTCGAGGAAGCGTGAAGTGGATTATAACTTGAGAAAGTGAGTAGTATTTACTCAGAAGTACGAAAGCTTAAGTAAGTCAAGCATAAAGAAGTTGGACGAAGAAAATACCGTAAGCCAAATAAAGCTCAAGAATGCCAAAGACCAAAGGAGATTGACCCTACCAAAACTAAAGTCTATCCGAATGATTCCTTTCATGGAACCTAAATAATCCAAAATAGTTATAGGTATCAATTATAAACCATGATTGGATGGACTATATAAGTCTAATCCATTATTAGAAAAAAATAAACCATTACGACCAATTCCATAGTTAGTACCTTATTAAGCACCATTACTGCAGTTTTGGTAGTAAGTGAAAACAATGACCTATTTAGCAATTAGGAGTTTATTATCAAATTAGCCTTCAAATTAGACCAGTAGCACCAGAAGAAGTCCCAATCATTGAATCTTCAATGAGAAAGGAAACAAGCTTATAGTATTGAAAGAAATCATGGAATTGAAGAAAGAAGCCACTGTTCAGAGACAGACACTAATGGATTCCAGGAAGAATCTGGACAAGGGATATATTCAATTATATCCAGTAAGATCACCACGGAGTTCGAGAAAGTCGTAGTCTGCACAAGTCAGATCCACACTCCGAAACGTGAGAGAGTTCAAACTTCGAGGACGAAGTTTAGTTTAAGGGGTAGAGACTGTAATATCCCAGGTATTGGGGTTACAAAAATAGAGGAAACAGATGTGTGCATTGCATTCATGCATAGAAAATCCGGGGAATTTTCGCGCTTTAAAGTAAAACAGTCACAGTAACTGAAGTTTCACTTGACCTTGGTGGAATTGAAGTAGCTCATCAAGTCAAGCGCTATAAACCTCCATGTGACTATGATAAAACCTTGTTTTGGGTAGAGATGATTTGATCGAAGGGATTAGATCAAATGGAACTAATAAACAACACAACAACACTTTACTCAATGATCAATTGCTTGATCCTATAAAAGATTATAATATGGTAATACCTGTCATAACTTATGAACACCTATTCAAGTACAAATCAAGTAACAATAAAATGGAGAAACCATTCTTGACTTATCTTTTCTATGTCTTAAACCAATCCATGATCCTACCATGAATATCATGGTAATCATTCCACCTCACTCTTGGATTCATGACAAGGAGATCAACTCTAGAAATATAGATTATTCTCTATTCCAAACATAATATGTATCAAACATAGAGAAGTGAGAGTTCTATTATAATTATTAGAGAAGCATAACAACCCTTGAGGAAAACCTTGAAGATAAATATCCATATGATCACAACATCATTTTCAAGAGGAACCCTAGAGTATTATTCAAGCCTTCCCAAATGAGAGAGACCATTTATTCTGAACCTAGCTATACCTATTTAAGAATAAAGGACAACCATTGAACCAAAGTATTAGGTTGTAAACCAATTCACCTTGGAGTGGTGAGATAACCTAATATCACCAAGAATAAGACCATATCCATGAATTGATAAAGTAAGGAGGAGATTAACTCAATCAAGATAGCCAAGTGGAGTTTTAGACTTAATACCTATTGAGATATTGTGAGTACACCATAAACTTTAGAATAACCATTCCTTTATAAGAGAGCCCAAGATATGGTGTTACACTCAAGATAGTTGAGGCAGCACCTGGATTTGAGGGAGAGAACTATTCTTATAACCAGATGTTCATATCATCATTGTTGAGTAGAACCCTAACATATTATCTCAGGCATTCTCCTGGGATAATATTGAGACAACATTGACCATCCTAGAAAGAAGATAAATTAGAAGTGTTATACTTAGTTGATCAAGACAATACTTAATCTTGGGAGTGAGAAACCTAATTCTTGAGAGATAACTTAAGAAGCCAAACTTTGATCATTATAAATTGAGTGATGATCATAAACCCTGAGAACTTGAGGTACAGATATCAAGAACAAGTGGATCATGCCTAATCCATGACCATGCTTTGGGTGATATGTGAGGATAAGTTAAACCCTAATAGGATAAGTAGATATCATTCATCACATGAAATCATAGAGAGGTAACTAGTAAGCAACCCTAGGCTTATATCCCAACCTTAACTTGTGAACCATTTGGTGATCATAAGTAGAATCCTAGCACATCTATAATTCATTCATTCCTCAAATAAAGAATCTAAGAAAACCTTAGAGTTAAACTCTATACTTAATATAGTGAGAAACCCTCCATCCATATGACCAAAGTTAACTATAAAAAGAACTATAGCCACTTTAGTTACTTTAATGATAGATTAAGGATAATACTAGAAGACCACTGGTATAAAATAAAACCAACTCTTAGATCCTTAACAACTAAATGAGAACAATAATAATTAAAGTAAGTAACCACCTTATTTTGGTTAGGGGAGATTAAACCCTAGCAAATGCAATATGGTGTCATCTCAACTCTACAACCAAGAATTATATCTCAAACCTAGTTGTAAATAACTTGGGTGATCATAATATAAAACCAAGCCCTAATTGATATTCAAACAAATTGCCATTAGGTGAATATGATGAGAACCCTAGAATTGTTCACTAATTAAAGCTCATGATTCATTATAGAACTTAAGAATAACCTAGTGCTAACCTTGACATAAAGTGCTAATCAAAATTACAAGACCTTAATAAATAGAGGATCACATAAAATCATATGCAGGGAACTAAATTCTCAATTAAGAGCTCAAACCCTAATGATAAATTCTAAAACACTTAGAGTAGAAATTATCAACCCTAATAATTCAAAATAGATTTAATTATACAAGAAAAAGGAAATTAAAATGAGGGCATAAAATCATGATTAATTACAATTTGTAATAAAGCTCACATATGTGAAATGTTTAATCAAAACAATTGAGTATTACTATAATACTTTTATTAGTCTTCATAAAAGACCAATTGTCAAACACCTGCAAAACAGAATGATTGAAATTTGAATTAAAAACAGAAATCAAAAGAGAAATACAAAACAGAAAATAAATAAAAGAGAAAAAGAAGAAAAGCCTCACCTGGATCTCACCTGGCCGCAGCAGCCCACCATCATAGCCCACCAGCAGCCCAGAACAACCCAGTCCAGCACAGCCCATTGCGGTCCAGCATACCCCTTCGCGTGGATAAATACGAAGGGGACAACGTCGTCTTCGTCTTCGTCACTGGAGGCACGGGAGCTCGCCACCGAGCCAACCATCGCCACGTCCCGCGTCGCCGCCGGCGTTGTTGACCGCCAGCACACGCCAGGGACCCTATAAAATGCGTAGAAGCCCTCAATTTCCCTTCTTTCTGTCTCAATCGACCAAAACATTGGAACCCTAGCTCGCCGGAGACCACACCGCCACACCGATTCCGGTCACCCCTGGAGCCGCCGTTGGGCTCAATAGGAGCGCCTTGATGTCCTCGTCCATCTGGTAAAAGGGCGCGTCAAGGGGAGCTCGGAGGAGGGCGAATTCGGCCTTTCCCTTCCGCAGTACCGCGGAAGAAATGGCGACCGCCGCGACGCCTTCGTCTCCAATCAACGCCGACAACCCTACAGCAAGCTTCCAGGTGATCTTGCGCGTCTTTTGAGCATCATATCAAGCCCTAGCTCGCGCTGTAGCTCGCTCTCACCATTGGCCACCGTGTGCCGCCGTCGGACATGAACACCGCCGCCGCTCCGGCGACCATTAGGGAGCGGCGCCGCCACTATCTTGTTCGTCTCGTCGCCCTGGTTCTAACAAGCCCGCGCATGACCCCGCGGGAGCAGCCCAGCGCCGGCGACCGTCGGTAACTGGCCGTCGGCCAGCTTTTCCCTCCACCTCGACGCCACCGTGGCGGATGACGTGGCTAGGACCCCACCAGTCAATGACTGTGGGTGTACCCTGGCCGAGTGTGTTTAGCCAATTCATTTCAGAATTAAATTTCCAGAAAATACTGCAACTTCAAACAATTATAGAAAATTCATATTAACTCAGAAAAATAAAAATAAGACATCAAAATTCTTATAAAAGAAAACTCTATTTAATAAAAATATAATATGAAATTTTTATTTTTAATAAAAATTTAATTGTTTAATACTTGTTATTTCAAGCCTTTAATTTTAATTCTAAATTCAATTAAAATTCAATAGTTACTAAATAATTCCAAAAATTAAATAAAAACCAGTAAATAAATAAAGAAAACATTAAAACTAATTTTCTTTATTCATTATTTTGTTAAATCATTATTAGAGAGATTTAAACCCTGATTAATAATTACCTTAATTATTAATTGTTTAAAAATGATAAATGCCATAATTCAATATTATTTGGAAGCTATTAATAACTTCAAATTTAAAACAAAGTTATTAATCATAGAATTACATGGTAAATAGTAAACCCTAGTTCTATATGGGAGAAAACTAGAGACCTATCATTCCATGAGAAAACCTAAAACCCTAACTCCATTAGGAACCCTAGCTCCAATATTACATGTGAACCCTAAATTGCTTCTAACCTAAACCCTAGGTTAGAACATGTGATCATGATACTTTCCTTTTCAAATCATAGAGCCATGATTAGCAACTAAAGACATATCTATGTCCACATAAAATAATAGAGGCCTATCTCTAATACATTGGTACTACAGGTGTTCATGCTTAGCTGATCAAATAGGACCAACCCTAGATCCTATCTTCTGAGACACATGCTTAGTATCACACCAATGTGATGAACCTCAGGAGCAACTATGCCAAATCTTGAGCATTACCTAACCATATTCCACTAAACCCTACTAGTGTGGGATACTTACCAACTACCCTATTTAGGAGCCAATTATTCCTTACTTCATAGAACCAACAGTAAAATCTAGACCACCTCAACCCTAATTGATATACTTCTTAGTATTTAAGAAGTATGTTCTTCAAAGGTTATTCTTTTGAAGTAAAGAGAGAGTATTCATCAACCCTACCTAATAGGACCTATAAACCTAACTATCTATAACTAGTAAAATATAACCAACCTTGATAGCACCTATGTATAATTAGTTGCTTAAAATGCCTAGGCTTAACTCAACCTTACAAGCCTAGGTGTTGATGAATCCAATCTTGTTTGGATCCATCTACTATACTCCAGAAGCAGTGGAAACCATAGTAAACCATAGAACTCCACAACCCTAATTATCATACTTGTTCTTTATTAAAGAACATGTTCTTCAAAAGTTATTCTTTTGAAGTATATGATAATTAAGCATTAACCCTGCCATAGAGTGCTAAAACCAACAACTATTCATTACATGTTAGGATTATACCAATTCTTATTGTTGTGTGCCAGTAATCTTATTATTGTGATATATTGCATTACTTATTTATAACACCAAGTAATCAACTTTAATAAGAACCTTGTTTGTGAACCATCTAAAAGTGCAACACACCCTAAACAAATCACTACAACTCACTAATCCTAAATCATCGGGATTAGATCACGCTTAGATCGATTGCATCTCATACTTATGCATTATTGCATCCTTGCCATTCTTTTAAACATCGTCCTTACCGGACGATGATGCTATTTCAGAAGTTGGAGTTAATGCGTATCGAAGACCTTGTCTGCATAATCTTGCAGTCAAGAAAGGCAAGTTCATCGCTTGCTCATGTCATTTGAGTATTTTTACCAAATTACCTGCAAAGTATTATACTTATCACTCTTGCATGAAAATCAAAAATACTATTTTCATAACTATGAATATGACTATGTGGTGGGCAATGGAACCATGGTATGTGTTGATATGGTGGAGGTTCCATTGCAAGGGTTTATATCCATCTAGGATTAACAACAAATGTCGTCCAGTGATTCTTGTGCCGTAATACCCGTGTTAACCATAAGATCTGGAGTGGGACGGAGTAGCCAATTGTATTTCCACCTCTCGTACATCAACGGATGCGCTTACCGTAGACACTTGACCCAGGTTGGGCAAGCGGTGGGGTGGGGATCCCATTCTAATTCCCCACGGTAAGTGGTCTATGATGGGTTGCAGCTACCGGCGAAGGAGTTTGGTTAACGAGTCCCAAACTGTTGTCGTGGTCGGGGTCCATCCTTAATTGGTGTAAGAGGACCGATGAGGACCCAGGGTCGGGGTATGCAACAAAGGGTGGGTGTGCGAGGTAGCGGAGGAATATGAACGGCTAGGACCTTATACCGGGCCTCACACCAAAGGAAGTGTGGACGAGCTCGCGGCTCGGTTGGCACCAAGGTTAAGATCTCTTATGGGTAAAGCAACACACCTCTGCAGAGTGTAACGAACTGTGACCTGTCACTCCCTGTTCCGGGATATGGAACTGCGAACGCGGCCGGAAAGGAACTCCATGAAGTTCTAGTCAACCGGTGAAGGCTGACGGACATAGCTCTTGAGAATAAAAGCAACCTTTTGAAGAAATGATTACAAAAACCTGCATTGCCTATGACTTTCTGGTCTATGGCTGTAGCTAGTGCATTAAACACCTCTTTCCTATAATGAACTTGTTGAGTACGCTCGTACTCATCCCACTCTTAAATCCCCTGCTTAGATATGGAGGCATCAAAGGAGGATCTACAGTGCAACTCGAAGACCGAGGAATCAACAATTACTTCAAGGGACAGGAACCTGTCAGAAGAGTCAAACTCCACATCCAACAAGGAGAAAACCTAGATTAGCCATAGAAGGGAACTAGCTTCCTAAAAATAGCTCCTATTTAGCTAGAATCTATTCATAGCCTCTATAGCTAGTTAAATGCTCTACAAGTAGAGTTCGAGATAGGATTAGACTACGAGTCGTTCTCCTGGAGTTTATTTGCAGTTTTACCTCATTGTAAAGTAGGAGGCTGTGATGATCTTATGTAGCAGAGTGTGTGTAATTCTATAGACATGCCTTGGACCCGCATATGTTTCTGTTGTACCACTCTGAGCGATATAATACTAGTGGAACGGTGTTTCATTGGTGTTATATCAGACTTGCATACTACACCATGCAGTGGTATGTCGGGTCACCACAACAGTGTTGGGCCTCCAAGAGCAGAGGTTTGTAGAACAGCAGCAAGTTTCCCTTAAGTGGATCACCCAAGGTTTATCGAACTCAGGGAGGAAGAGGTCAAAGATATCCCTCTCATGCAACCCCGCAACCACAAAGCAAGAAGTCTCTTGTGTCCCCAACACACCTAATACACTTGTCAGTGTATAGGTGCACTAGTTCGGCGAAGAGATAGTGAAATACAAGTAATATGGATGTATATGAGTGGTAATAGCAATCTGAATAAAATATGGCAGCGAGTAAACATGCAACAAAACAGTAAACAAACGGAGATTCGATGCTTGGAAGCAAGGCCTAGGGATCCTGCTTTCACTAGTGGACACTCTCAACAATGATCACATAATAGGACTACTCTACACCCTTTTGTTGGATGATGAACACATTGCGTAGGATTACACGAACCCTCAATGCCGGAGTTAACAAGCTCCACAATTCAATGTTCATATTTAAATAACCTTAGAGTGCAAGATAGATCAACATAATTACACCAAGAACTAACATAGCATGCACACTATCACCATCACGCCATGAAGGAGGCATAGATCACATCAACACTATCATAGTAATAATTAACTCCATAACCTACAAGAGATTATGATCATAATCTACGCCAAGTACTAACACGGATGCACACACTGTCACCATTACACCGTGAAGGAGGAATAGAGTACTTTAATAACATCACTAGAGTAGCACATAGATAATATTCAACTAGATCACATAAAGAGAGATGAACCACATAGCTACGGCGGAGCCCTCAGCCTCGGGGTGAATTACTCCCTCCTCATCATGGAGACAGCGATGGCGGTGAAGATGGCGGTGGAGACGGCGGTGGAGATGACTCCGGGCAATTCCCCGTCCGGCAGGTGCCGGACAGAGACTTCGTCCCCCGAATTGAGTTTCGCGATGTGGCGGCGCCCCGGAGTCTTTCGAGTTTCGTCGATCCGTATCGGTGTTTTTAGGTCGGGGACGACTAAATAGGCGAAGAGACGGAGTCGGAGGGGCCACGGGCTCCCTCCTCATGGGGGCGCGCCCACCCCTTGGCCGCGCCGCCTGGGGTGGGGCCCCTCCTGCTCCCCTACTTCTTCCTTTCTGGAAGCGTCCGGGAAAAATAGGATGTTGGGTCTTTATTTCGTTCGATTCCGAGAATATTTCCTTTCTAGGATTTCTGAAACCAAAAACAGCAGAAAACAGGGCCCTTCGGCATCTCGTCAATAGGTTAGTTCCGGAAACGCATAATAATGACATATAATGTGTATAAAACATGTAGGTATCATCAATAAAGTAGCATGGAACATAAGAAATTATAGATACGTTTGAGATGTATCAGTGCCACCGCATTAATTTGCTGATAATCCTTTGACCCTTCACATATGCTCAACGAGATCATTTTGAAGTTGCTCGTGAACATTGTTGTCACGGATCTATGTGTGCATGGCAAGAAATTAGCAAAATATGCAGACACCTCATGATCAACCTCCGCAAAAGAGCCCTGACACGCATAGTGACAAGTGATTAACTTGTCAATGCCTACAAGTTGTAGACTTGGGTTTCGCGAAAGTAGAGGGCAAGTAGATCTTGAAGGTTTCAGCCGAAAAGGTGCTCAACTGCTAAAAATTAGGGTTGTGTTGACAATGAAATCGATCCTTTCTTTGTCCCTCGACTCCCCTTATATAGAAGGCGGAGCCGAGGGTTTCGTGTTACACAAGTTACAAATACCGAGAGACTCTCTGAGTTTGTCCCGTATAATTACAAGTCTCTTTATTCCTAATCTATCTCTATTTACCATAGTCGATACTTTAATGGGCTTTCGGGCTTCATAATCTTCGGGTAGTGGGCCTTCAGTAAACCCCGGGTACCTTCTTCGGCAGGCCCATCCGGGATGCCTGTGTCAGTAGCCCCCAAGATTTTGCTTGAATCGTAGAGTCGAGTAAAATCTCCATCGTACAATTCAATAATAAATTTTATAAGAAACAATTTAAGACATTCGTATTTTGTACAGATAATGGTAACTGGTTCCATCTGACGGATTAGGTACTAGCTCGCAAACCCGCAAAAACACTTCAAGGTCAAGTCTCTGGACATGACCCCGGAATACTGGCATAATTCGACATGTGCCGCTTCAGGAGTTACTCATGAATCGAATTCCAGTCGAATTTACAAGATCCATAGCGCCTCCGCTAGGAAGTTTTCTTCGCATCTGTTGATACGAAAAAAAGTAGCAGACCACATTCGGGTGCGATACCACACCACACAGGAGAACCTGGGGTCTTACCTTCGTAATCTAGAGGTTTTACCGCGGCGGACGCGCTCTAGGAATATATTGTCGAGTACCTTTATCGGCTGTTGGAATAGCCAATTTTCTTGAGTCATATAATGATAATATCTTGATTCTCCCGATGGGAGTACATGACGAGTTATACGTAACTCGAAGATGTACGATGATAATCGTTCGTCTTATATTTTGTCTTTCTCAATCTCTTTCTGCATATTTTATCGGGTGCACGATAGCCTCCGCAATTTCTGGCACGCGCGCCGTAACTCCTGTCTAGTAACTTCCCACTAAAAAGACTGTTATACCCTTGTTGACACACGTAAGGCGTAAGATCCATTTCCTTTTCATCCAACTGTGCGAAGGGATCGGTTCCTCGCTATAAAGGTGCCTCTTCGTCCTCATTCTCTCCCTTCGCTGCGCCGCTCATCTTACTCCTCTCTCCAGTTTCGCCATTGCCGTTCCCAAGCTCCTCACGCTCGTGCTGCCAATCATCCTCCTTCTCCACCAAAGCTCGTTTACATGCCGCCGCGCACGAAGCTGACCAAGCACACCGCTCCAGGGACCAACGCACCGACGAACAAGATGGAGATCTCTGGATGGGAGAGATCCAAGATCTCAAACCAAGACATGAAGACCCTCAAGAAGCTAGGTCTGCTAAAGAAGTAGGACTCGCTGGTCTTCCCCGACGACGAGAGCTTCCCGCGTCCACAGACTGGATACCGGGTAACTTTTATCGACCACCTCATTCGCGGCCTTTCCACGCCTATCCACGACTTCCTTCGTGGCCTTCTCTTTGTTTACAGGATTCAGCTGCACCAGCTGACTCCTAACTCCATCCTCCACATCTCAATTTTCATCACATTGTGCGAGTGCTTCCTCGGGACCCATCCTCATTCGGGCCTATGGAAGCGCATTTTCTATCTCCGCCGCAACAACTCCCGCAACACCGTCTACAATGTTTGCATCTGCGTCCGACCCGACGTTGACTACTTCGACGTCAAATTCCCCGACTCCGTCCAAGGGTGGCGTAGGAGGTGGTTGTACATCCAGGACGAGTGTGAAAACTCCCAGGAGTACGACATCGCTCCATTTGACGGTGCCGAAGAAATTCTCAGACGTCGATCCTGGGACGCAGAGGCCACTGCTGAGGAAAAGGCGGATACTGGAGCCTTGATGAAGTGCATCCACCAACTCCAGAACACCCACGGCGAAGAATTGTCGGGTGTGCAGATAACTGCGTATTTTCTTAGGATCAGGGTGCAGCCTCTGCAAGCTCGCCAAACCCCCTTTGGATGTATTATGGTGAGAAACACATTGATCGCTTGTCCAAAGACCTCTCCATGAAGGACTTGGAAAAGCTCATCCGACGTTTTTCCTCTTTAAGCAAGAAACACAAGGTTCCAACCTCTTGTCGCGTGGATCCGTATAGTGGCAGCCACGCCCTTCCCGAAGTAAGTAGCATTTTCCTCGAGTTGTGCTTTTATTTTTCGACTTCTTCCTTATTTTCCTTGTGTATTCACCTTAATCTTGCTCCTGCAGAATCACCAAGTTCTATCTTCTCTCCCCCCCTTCCTGAAGTTGGAGAGGTGGATGCGCGAACCGTTGTCACCGACAACTTGCAAGAATCCGCTCGTCATGAGAGTGAAGTCGCAGGATCTCACAAATCCGCGGCTTCCTCCGAAAAAGAAAGTGATTCAGATCCTTCTGAATCTGGCCGCTCCGTCTCTTCTCTCGCTGTTTCTTCAAGGAACAAGAGGAAAAGGGGTGAAGTCGAAGATTCCGGCACCTCCAAATCCACTGGGTCACCAGCCGAAGAAGCTTCACCAGAAGATGAGGGTGCTTTTAACCCTTACGATGACGCTGGCTCCGTCAGCTCGTAAGTTTCTTTTGCTGTTATTTTTTGTCTAACTCTGTTTTCTTCAGCATGCTTATTTTTCTATATTTGCAGCTCTGAGGAGGGGGAAAAGGAAGAACCCGCGATTCTTGGCACTGCTCCTACGGGCACGTCCAATACTATGATCTTTTCCGAAGAAAACCGCACTGCAGCGGAATCTTCACCTCCCCCTCAACAGAACATGGAGACTTCGATTCCGCCGTCCAGCCCCCGAGCGCCTTCACCGAAAAGAGCAAAGACCGGGGCTGGCGATGTTCACGCAATTGTTATGGGGAGTTCCTCGACTCCTCTGAATGATGTAAGTTTCCTTGGTTTGCTATTTTGATGCCACTTGTCGCTTTTTCCCTTTTGTGTCGAGCTTTACTTACCTTACTCGATTGTCATTTTCTGAAGTTCTTTTCAACTCTGTTTTTCGATAGCCTCTAATGGAACACTTCATCTGCCTCGGCTCCCAATCTATTGGGTTCCGCAATGAAGCCGATGCTTTGAAGGGTAAGTTCGCTATTTTTGATAACTCGCTATTTGGCACACCTTTTTTTAATCCTCTGATAATGAGTGTCTATCCTTGGATTTTTTTATCAGTTGCGCTGCGCCAAGCCGAAGAACGCGCTGATGCTCTTGCGGCTAAGCTAGAGCTCAGTGAAAAAGCTCGCGAAAAGGCTGAAGCAGATGCTTCTACCGTCGAGGATCTTCGCTAGCGGCTCAATAATGCGGAAAATGCGTTGAGCGACAAGATTGCTCAACAAATCGAGCGCAAGCAAGCCATAATAGATCGCTTCGACAGCCAAAATCGGCGCTTTTTCAGTAAGTTTTTTCCTTTGTCTTTAAGCTTATCTTGATTTGGTTCTCTGCATATTGATGAACTCGTATTTTGTTCCAGCAGGAAGAATGGGTGAAGAATTCAAATTGCATGAGGCTGAGGAGGATCGTCTTCTCGACACCCTCAGATTCCTCGAGTTGCAAGGAGATCTGGCGCGCACCAATATTTCTGATGTAAGGGCTGCCTTCACGCGCCTCTTCCCCCATTTCTTCCCCAAGAAAACGTAGCCGCAAATTTTCTCTGAACTTGTCAAGCGTTTCCTTCCCAAGGAAGATCTTGCGCTGGCTTATCGTCAGGACAATCTGAAGATTGGGGTTGAGGGCACCATTGCTTTGGTTGACTAACAGCCAGCAAGAAGTCGATTGGGCGAAGACTGGCAATCCCGAGAAGATGAACAAGGAGAAGTGGAAAGCGTTGGTGAAGGACGCCAAGCCCCACTCGAAGTAAATCCTTGCTTTCCTTAGTCCGAAGCCTGCTGCATCCGCTAGTACCGCCAAGACGGAGGTCAAGTAGACCATCTTGTCCCTCTTTTTCTTTTCCTTTACAGTTGTCGCTCTTGTTATGAATTGCGACAAATTTTATCGGCTCATTAGGAGTCGACTTTTATAATGAACATGTAAATATCTTGATAATAAATGAAAGTATCCTTTGCAGAGTGATTGATGTTGATATTTCCTTTTTCCAGTTGGTTTTTGATAACTATACTGCGGCTGCTGGGCCTTCTGATGCTTCGCCTGCCACCTCTTATTCGAGAAGGGTTCCTGTCGATGATTTTGCTGATGATTCCTCGTGTGCTGACCTATTTCAAGAATTAAGTGAACTTTGACAACAACTTCAATCAATGAAGAGACAAGCTGTTGTTAATATGGACCAATCCCAGAAATCTTTGGATCGTGAGCGAGCTGCGCTTCAACAGGCCCAGGAAGCTCTTAAGTTGAAAGAGATTGCTACTGCCGAAGCTTCATGCGCCATCCGACGCGAAGATTATATGCTTGATCTCATGACTGATGCAAGTCAGGATTTGTCAGGTGGGTGACACTGCTTTATCCTTTTCCTTCTTGTATTTCCTCGTACTTACTCTCTTTACACCTTTTTGCTTCCCTTATTGCATACAGGCTCATTCTTAGACGCCGCTGTCGAAGACCAATGTGGTAATTTTTCAAGTTTTGTTGATATGTGGTGACTCTCGACAGCACCTCATCCCTGGCTTCGTCGAGTGCATCCACATCATATTCCAGTGCCTTCCTTGAAGTCTCTTCATCATATTCGGCAACTCTCGGAGAATTATGTTCTATTTCTATCGGGAGCACCGCCTCAGCTCCATGGACCAAAAAGAACGGATTTTCTTGTGTTGTTGTATTGGGTGTTGTTCATATACTCCATAACACACTAGGCAACTCATCAACCCAGGTATGTCGAGCTTTTTCCAATGGTGTTAACAGGCGCTTCTTGATGCCGTTGCAAATGATGCCGTTTGCTTTTTCAACTTGGTCATTGGTTTGTGGGTGCGCCACTGATGCAAAATGTAGTTTGATGCCGACTTCTTCACAGTATGCCTTGAATTCCTTGGAGGTGAAGTTGATGCCGTTATCCGTGACTTTGCTGTTTGGGACGCCAAATCGAAAAACTATGCCCTTGACGAAGCTCACCACTGATGCTGCATCTGCCGAAGTTACTGGTACTGCTTCAATCCATTTGGTGAACTTGTCAACAACTACTAGCAAATATACGTATCCTCCTGGCCAGGCCTTGTGTAATTTTCCCACCATATCGAGTCCCGATTGTGCGAAGGGCCAAGATAATGGTATTGGCATCAACTCTGCAGTCGGAGAATGAGGTTTTGCCGCAAATCTTTGGCACGCGTTGCAGGTGCGAACTATGTCCTTCGCATCTTCTATTGATGTTAGCCAATAAAAACATGCCCTGAAAACTTTGGTTGTTATTGCTCGGCTGCTTGCGTGGTGGCCGCATACTCCCTTGTGCACATCTTTTAGTATGATCCGTCCTTCCTCGGGTGTGACGCACCTTTGCAATACTCCTGATATGCTTCGTTTGTATAATTCCCCTTTAACCACGGTGAAGGCCTTAGATCGGCGGATGACTCGCCTTGCCTCGACCGGATCCTCGGGTATCTCTTTTCTTGTGATATATGCCACATAAGCCTACATCCAAGGAACTTTTATCATCATAAGTTCATGTGGTTCTTCCTCATCTTCCGATATATTTGCCTCTGACTCCGCTGGAGCCCCCGAGTCTTTCTTGGGTTTCTCCTTTTTCTTCGTCTGCTTCGGTATTTTCTTCGGCTTGGTGGATCTTTCACTTATCTCTTCCCAAAACACGCCAGGTGGTATCGGCAGGCATTGCGACCTGATATTTTCCAAAACATCGGCTTCATCGTTTCTTAGTCTACTGATATAGTTAACTTCGCAGCCGTCAAAGAGTTTTTCGAGTTCGTTGTATACCTCCTTGTACGTTATCATGCTATCATTGACTGTGTCGCACTTGTTCATCACCTGTTGGGCTACCAACTGAGAGTCGCCAAAAAAAATTAGGCGAGTGGCACCGCACGCCTTTGCCATCTTCATCCCATGTATAAGTGCTTCATATTCTGCCTCATTATTGGTCGCATTGGGAACGTCATCCACAGTATGTACTTCATTTTGTCGCCTTGGGGTGACACCAGTATCACACCTGCTCCAGCTCCTTCTAATCTCTTGGACCCGTCAAAGTTCATCGTCTAGTTACTCGATAAATCTGGAGGTCCCGTGTTTTGCAGCTCCATCCACTCTGCGACGAAGTCCGGCAGAATCTGCGACTTATTGCTTTTCTTTTTTCATAAGTGATGTCCCGAGGGGAAAGCTCTATTCCCCAAAGGGAGACACGTCCCGTAGCTTCTGGATTGTTCAAGATACTGGACAGAGGTGCTTCATTGACCACTATTATCGGATGCGCCGAAAAATAGTGTCGCAATTTTCTTGCTATTGTAAACACTCCATATGCCAGTTTTTGATATTGCGGGTAACGTTGCTTTGACGGCAATAATACTTCGCTGATGATGTATACCGGCCGCTGGACTCCATGGTGTTGGGGTTCGTAGCATAGAAAACAAAAATTTTCCTACCGCAAGACGAATAAATCCAAGATCTAATCTATGGAACACCCAAGATCTAATCTACAAGATCGAAGCAACGAGATTGATAAGATACTAACCCTTGAAGATTTCCAAAGCCTACGAGATCAGATCTCGTTGTTGATGTAGACGATCGTCCCCGTGCTGCAATCCGGCAGCACTTCCGTACTCGGTCGCGCGTACGGTGTCGATGAAGCCCTTCCTCTCCCGTTCCAGCGGGCAGCGGAGGTGTGGTAGATCTCCTCCAAATTCCAGCAGCACGACGGCGTGGTGGTGGTGGTGGAGGAAGAAAAGCTGCAGGGCTTCGCCAAGCCGGAACAACGTATGATGGAGGAGAGAGGCGGCCAGAGGAGGGGGCGGCAGACTTTGGTGTGTCACGGGGCAAATGGTCGGCTGCCCCTCTCCTCTATTTATAGAGGGAGGGGCGGCCAAGGCAGCCCCTTGGGCCCCACCATTGCACAGAAGGAAAGGGGGGATCCGAAATCATCCCCTTCCTAGTTTGCTTCCCCTTCCAAAGTTGCTCCCTCGATTTTAGGGATTTGATCTTATCCTCCGGGATTTGATCTTATCCCTAGGGGGCTGGCCGGCTGGGCCTTGAGGGCTTGGTGCCCCTGGCCCATTAGGCTAGGCTGCACTCCCTTGGCCCATGTGGTCCCTCCCGGGGTGGTGGGCCCACCGGTGGCCCTCTAGAACCTTCTAGAAGCTCCGGTCAAACACCGAAACTTTTTCCGAACCCCGGAAAATAACTTCCCTTATATGAATCTTATTCTCCGGACCATTCCGGACCTCCTCGTGATGCCCTGGATCCCATCCGAGACTCCGAACAAATTTCGGTCTCCATCTCATATTCCAAATCTACTTATGCGACATCGAACCTTAAGCGCGTCACCCTACGGTTCGCGAACTATGCAGACATGGTCGAGACTCCTCTCCGAGCAATAACCAATAGCGGGATCTGGAGATCCATAATGGCTCCCACATATTCAACGATGACTTAGTGATCGATTGAACCATTTACATACGATGCCGATTCCCTTTGTCACGCGATATTTTACTTGTCCGAGGTTCGATCATCGGTATCTCCATACCTTGTTCAACCTCGTTACCGACAAGTACTCTTTACTCGTATCGTGGTATGTGATCTCTTATGAACCATTCATATGTTTGCAAGCTAATCAGATGACATCCCACCGAGAGGGCCCAGTATATCTATCCGTCATCGGGATGGACAAATCCCACTATTGATCCATATGCCTCAACTCACACTTTCCGAATACTTAATCCCACCTTTATTGTCACCCATTTACGCAATGACGTTTGATGTAATCAAAGTACCCTTCCGGTGTAAGTGATTTACATGATCTCATGGTCGAAGGACTAAGGCAACTATGTATCGAAAGCTTATAGCAAATTGAACTTAATGACTTGATCTTATGCTACGCTCATTTGGGTTTGTGTCCATTATATCATTCACCTAATGACATAACCTTGTTATTAATAACATCCAATGTTCATGATCACGAAACCATGATCATCCATTAATCAACAAGCTAGTTATACAAGAGGCTTACTAGGGACTCCTTGTTGTTTACATAACACACATGTATCAATGTTTCGGTTAATACAATTATAGCATGAAATGTAAACATTTATCATGAACAATAAGATATAACAATAACTAATTCATTATTGCCTCTTGGGCATATCTCCAACAGTCTCCCACTTGCACTAGAGTCAATAATCTAGTTAACATTTGTAAAGATATAACACCTTGGCCTTCTGGTGCTTATCATGTTTTGCTCACGGGAGAGGTTTTAGTCAACGGATCTGACACGCTCAGAAACGTATGTATTTTGCAATTCATTTGCGTCTCAACGCATCACTCATTTTCCAAATGAGTCGGCATTAATCGTATATGCTTAGTCCTCTGGTGGAACCTTAATTCCGCGGTCTGAAATAAGTCACTAATATTGTCACACACAATATAGCTTCAAAGTTCTGACACTATCGGAACTACACCAAGTTCTCAAAGAACTCCTCGACTTAACATCCTTAGTCATTGTCAAAACAATGACATACTCTGCCTTCATTTGTAGAATCCGTCACAATATTTAGAACTGATCTAAATCTAGCATAGACTTCTTCTAGCTCATTGTGCTATCTTATAAACAACACTTAGCCTAATTGAGATTGAAATTTTATTTTTTATATGTGACCAAACTAATATCGGTGCAACACCTTACAGCGATTTGTTTGTCACTACCCCATATAAAAACTATATATATATATATATCCTTGGCTCTTCTAAAGGACTCAGGGATATTCTTACTGTTGTCCAATGATCATTACATGAATCATTCTGGTATATGCTCATAACATTTTAGAGCACAGGACATCTGACTTTGTACATATTATTCGTGATCTGAAATCACTCATGTGTTTTTACTCATCAAGTGTCAAATACACTCAAGTCTTGTTAAACCTTCACATGAAAAGAACACCTTCTTAATATTTTTATATTGAACCACTTCAATATTCATTCTATGTACTTTGACTTAAACTTATTATGTGTTTCAATCTATCTTCATAGATCTTGACACTAAATATGTTTCAGTCCATATCCTTTCATTGAAATTAATTCTCAATGAAACCTTTTAATCACATCAAGTACATGATTACATTATTTTTAATCAATGATATGTCATCTACATAAATATGTCTCAGCGCTCCCACTTAATTTCTTGCAAATGCAAGCATCTTCATCATTTCTGATGAAATCAAAACTCTTTGATTATTTCATCCGGTGAAGATTCCAACTCCGCGATACTTACTTCATCCAATTGAAGTTTGTATACCTATCTAGTATTCCACGGACCAGCAAAACTCTTGGTTGTATCTGGTATACATCCTTCATACATACTTCTGGTAAGAAATGTATTTCTGCCATCCTACTATCATATCTCATAAAAGAAATATGTAGCGATTACTAGAATAATCCATATAGACTATAAGCATTGCCACGGAAGATCTAATCTTATCGTAGTCAACTCTTTGAACTTTTTCGTAAACAACTTTTCGATAAGTCAAGCTTCTTTAAGGATATTGTATCCAAGTCCATCAGTTTTATAGATCCATTTACTTTCAAAAAGTGTTCACCTATCTCGGATTTCATGGCGCATAGCCATTTTAACGGAGTCAGGGCCCATCATAACTTCTTTGTATATAGTTGGTTTATCATTGTTCAAAATCAATCCTTTGTTCACAAATCATTCATTTGATCACAAAGTAAACCATATCTACAAGGTTCAATAGGTACTTTGATCTCCATGACTATAACACTTTATAGACATGGGAGCCATGATCTTCGTAGCTGCTTCCCGGAACCATTTCCGATGCTGTGCTACTCTGATCATCACGCTCAGGTTCATGAACCTTATCAAGTTCCATTGTCCTCCCACTCAAATACTTCGCTAGAAAACAATTTCTTGGAAATAAGCAAGTAACATCAACAAACACTTTTGTCTTTTACTTAATAGTGGAAAGAATTCCCAATCAATTCTCTGGGATAACCAACAAAGACATTCATCCGATTTTGGTTGTAAACTCATTCACTTATGCTACGCATACCAAAATTTAAGAAAGGACTATTAGGGTTTATACCCATGCCATAACTCATATGGTGTCATTTCAATGGATCATGATGATGCTCTATTTAGTGTAAAAGCGGTAGTCTCTAAAGCATAATCCACAAAAATATAATGGCGTCATTTTATTTTATCTCATCATTAATCCAACAAGTTTTGGATACGTCTCTTGGATACTCTATCATCACTATGATACTCCAAGAAACGTGAGTAGTAGAACAATTTCATAATTCTCTTAGATGTTCGCTAAAACTCGTAATTCAAATATTTTCACCATGATCAAATCATAGATATTTGACTTTTCTATTACGATGATTTCCACTTCATGCTGAAATTTATTTGAATCCTTTCAAATGTTTCAAACTTCTTCCTTATCGAATATATCCACATATATACTCAATTCATTGTTAGAAGTTTTCATGAAGTAGAAGAATCTCCCACACACAACTATGCCCAGTGAACCATATACATCACCATGTATGTTTCCACTAAGTTAATTGCCCGTTCAGCTCTTGGCCTATGAACGGGATTTAAGTCATTCTCTTTAGAAGAGATTTGCAAGCGCCAAATGATTCAGAAATCAAATGACTCCAAAAGTCCATTTGCATGGAGTTCCTTCATGCGTTCCTTTCTAACATGACCTAAATGGCGGTTCCACTAATAAGTGGAATTCATATCATTTGCCTTATGGCATTTTAGCGTCAGTGTTATGTATGTGTGCTTCACCATAAAGATTTATAATAACTTATCCATCGTACATGGAATCCTGTTACAATTTGAACAACTCGTTGTTTTCATTTAACCAGAACAATACAACAGTTATAAAGTTCTTTATTATAAATCTGAATGGCTAGACAGAATGCCAACGACGAACATAATAACACTTTATTTTTGTTCCAGACGTGCATTCCTATCACATTCCTTTTCAGTCACTTAGGCCATTGTATTCTTGTATTGCGTTGTTTTGTATGACACCTCATACCAACCAATATGGTACTAATACCCAAGAATTTCATTGTGTGACCAAAACAAGGAATACATTCATAACATGTATATCATCTATATACACCTGAGCTAGACTTTCTAGTATTTTCTTTCTTTCTGCCAAAATATCTTTTGTAGTTTCTCTTTTAGCTTTCCTCATTCTCAGAAAAACACTTCACCTTCAATAACTTCTAGGTCCATTGGTCAAATACCAATAACCTTGAGGTTCTTACCTTGAAGTTGATCATCACATGACAAGCGTTCTAGATTTCACTATTAGTAACCTTTAATGTAATGAACAATTTCACTCATAATTTTATCCATCAAATCATGACGACTTTCCGAGACCATGTCTGTACATGCTAGGCTCGTAAAGTTTTAACCTTAGTATTCGCATGTGCAAATCTGTCTTGCACCCGTTGTATGCACACGTAGAATCTATAACACCCGATCATCACGAGATGCTTCGAAGCGACGAGTCTTAGCAACGGTGCATTCTAAGGACGATCACCTCATGGATATGCGAATATCGTTAGTGCCCAACTAGTTGGAGGATTGGGACGCCTGGCGTCTTCAACCTTCGTACATTCCCATAAAACTTATGAGTTTATGTAGTGTCGTTGCCTAATCGACGGTACCTCGGAGGAGGGATCCTCACGAGGGGGAGAAGAAGTAGGGGCCATAGGGCGGAGTGCACACGGGACGGTGGTACGCGAGTTACCCAGCTTCGGAACACCTGCACGATGACAGGGCCTACTGCTGGTTGTCTGGAATTATCTGGGCGCTTTCGCGTTGTTACAATGAGTTGTGGTTGTGCCTCTAGGGCTCCCGGGATCCGGCTTATAAAGGCGCACGGATCTAGGGTTTACATGGAGAGTCCTAGCCGGATTACAGATAGCCTAACTACGGTACTATATCTTGCCGTGCACGTCACGGATCCGCCTTCCTTACATGTCGTACTGGATCCGGGTTCCTACTGGGCCTCCATGGATCCGGGTTACTCCCAAGGTCGGTCGGATCCGGCTTCCTGTTCCTGGGCCGGACATCTTCCGTCAGGATCAACAGCAACTGGGCCGCCCGATGGGCCACATGCCTCATCACCATCTGTGGGCCACCCGGGCTTGCCGGATCTAGGCACTGTCGATGGTACACCCATGAAGTATACCCACAACAGTAGCCCCCAGAGTTCTCCGAGTTTCGCCTGCAGTTTCCGCCATGCTTCTGCCGTAAGTTTCCGGCATCGTTGGTAACGCGGAGAAACTTGAAGAGCTCCAACTTTGCATTTTCTTCTTTTCCCAACTTTCAGTCGGAAAATGCTCCCATCCTGCGGGACTTCATCCATCGACATTCCAAAGAACATTTCCGGGTTACTCCCTGCTCGCGAATGGAAGCTAACTTACTCTCACGCAATTACCCGGAATCTTAAAAGACTCAAACGGTTCCGCCAATTCTGGCGCCATTTTCGCGCGATTTCTGCGGTAACTTATCTCTAGCCATTTTTACCGTTAGGGTTTGGGACACGTGTCACGCATCCAACGGCGCAACGCTTGCGTTCCGACCACAGGATGCGGAGCACGAATCTTATCCCTTCAGCTATAAATATCCACCGTCGAGGCCCCTTACCCTCATTCACCCCCCTTCTCACCTCTCTGCCGAGCGCCGCCCGTGAGCTCTTCCTCCGCCGCGCCGGATCCTGCCGGAATAGTCGCCGGAGCTTCGCCGGAGCGAATCCACCACCGCAGTGTTCTTCGTGTTCTTAACTCCGGCGAGCCACCGCGCGGAAAACTCGTCGCCGGCAGCTCAGGCCACCGCATTCGCCATTACGGTAAGTCTTCGAGCTTCACTCTTACGCCGTAGTTGGTAGGGGTGAATTTTGGGAAGACGACGTGGGATCCGACTAAAGAAAGTTTCCGCCAAACCCTTTTTCTTCAGATGTCTTCAACGACTCCGCCTCCGACCTCGGAACCAATCATGGCGACCCCAATCTCCTCCGCCCCTCCTCCCTTCATTCCAATCAGGCTGGATCCTTCAAAGGATTCCGGCAAGGAGGCGGTGGGGACCTCTGCTCACCCGGAGAAAACCTCCGGGGCGGGTCAGACGGAGCACCAAGCGGACGAGGTCACAAAGAAGTCGAAAGCTCGGAAGCGAGATTCTGAAGCTAAAGGAAAATGGTGGCCCTGTACTACCACCGAGATGGAGCTGAAGAACCTCGAGTCGGAGGGCTTTCTGCAACCCGGAAGCTGGAGGTCAGTTCCGGATGAACTTGCTCCGGCTCCGAGGGACGATGAGATGGTGCTGACGAAGGCACTGGTGGAGCGCGGATTTTCATTTCCGCCTTCAGACTTTTTCTTGGAGATTCTGAAGACGTATGGACTCCAACCCCACAACATATCTCCAAACAGCGTGCTCGCCATCAGCAACCACGTCGCCCTCTGCGAAGGCCATCTCCGGGTAACCCCTGAGATTTCTCTGTTCCAATATTTTTTCTCTGTCAAGAAGATCCGGCAATCCGGCGAACTCGCCACATGCGGATCCATCACCTTTATGCTCCGCCCGGGCCGCGTCTACCCTCAACCGACCACCACGAATCCGCGAGGTACTGGTCCGCGGGTTTCTTCTATCTGAAGGACGTCTCCGACCCCGCGAGCGAAAAGAAACTTCCGGCTTTTAAAAACTGCCCCGCCAACGAGCTTCCGTCATGGACGCACTGCCCCCACTTCTCCGACTCGCCTCAGCTGACCCGCGCTGTCAGGCGGATCTGCAAGCTCACGGAGGAGGGGCTGACGGGGAAGGACTTAACCCTTTCCTGGTTCACCAAGCGGATCCAACCGCTGCAACACAGGGACCGCCTGATGTTTGAGTACACAGGGCGCGACGATCCAATGCGCGCCACCAAAGATAATCTTTCTGCCGACGCCCTCGACAAAAGGATCCGGGTCCTCATCAAGATTTCACGTGAACTCCATGTTCACGTATGCAACAAAGACATCCACACAAATGGATCCGGAACCGCGGTACGTCGCCTTGACTTTGGTCTATTGTTTTTCTTCACTTTTTTCATCTAAGTGTTTAACTTTGTACTAGCTCGAGGCGCTTGAGGAAAATGAACTCGGAACTCTCCTCCGAGTCCCATCCACCAGCAACGCGGACCCGGAAGCCGCATCGGAGGCGGAAGCTCCCGAGGCTTCCCGCCCCGCTAAGAGGAAGAAGCCAGCACCTTCCAGCCCCCGTGCGAAGCGCGCCCGCGAAGTGCTCAGCACTGCGGCTACCCGGAAATTGGAGGCGGAAAAGAAGCGCCTCTCGCTAATTAATACCAGCAACAGAGGGCAGCCTGCTTCCCAGCACTTCTTCAAACCTTCCGGGTAAACGTTCACTTCCGAGACCCAAGTCCTGATTCAACGCTCGCTCTTATACTTGTATGTTTTTTACTGAAGCTCCGGAAGCCAGCCCCCCAAGGCCCCAAAGACCCTTAAGAGAACCAAGCCATCTCCGGCTTCTTTTCCCATTACTCCTGATGTTGAAGTTCCGCCTAAAGCTTCATCCACCTCCAAGCCGGATCCAAAGGATATCATCAACATTGATGACCTTCCTGAAGACCCCGCTCATCATGGCGACTCCGCCAAGGGGACCTCCTCACCAATTCCTCCGCCAGATCAACCAAGCTCCGCGTTCGCGGAGCCCACTGAAGAGGAACAGGAGCAAAAGGCTAAGCTCCTTCAAGTAACCAACGCGACTCGAGTCCACCTCCAACCAACTCCGTCCTTTCAAAAGCTCACCCTTGCACAGCGTCACGCGGAAGTTTCCGCCATGCTGAACAAAGTGTGGGGTAAACCGGACGAGGAGGTGCGTGAACTCGCCGACCTGGAGGTCAGCCTGAAGGATTTTTTCGCCAAGCACAGGGAAGTGCGGCAGGTAATACTAGCCCCCAAGCATTGGGTGATATATTTCCGTGTAACATGTATTAGCCGATGCTTTCCGAAAAATGTACCTGAGGCGGAAATTTAAAATTTTTGTACCAAGACTTTGAATTCCTCGCTAGCCCCCAAGATTTTAAATATCCGACTAACTCCTCTGCACAGACCACGCGGAAACTGCACGAAGACCTGCGCGTGCATGTGCTGGAGCAGATCGCGGAGATCGAGGGGCTGCGCCAGAACGCGGAAAATAGCCAAAATGCTATCCAGCTGCTTGAGACCCGCCTTCAAGGTACAAGATCCGGGTCTTACTCTTGTTTTGATATAGCTGTTCAGGATGCATAATATGTGCAATTCTGTCTACGTACAGAAGAGACTGCCAAGCACTCCAAGTTTGACGAGCTGTCCGCCAAGATCCAGGTGCTTGAGGCGGAGAATGAATCCCTCAAGAATTTTGTGAAGACATCCGCCTCCCAGGAAAATCAAGCGAGGAAGGAGCTGTCCAAAAAACATGCCCGCGACCTGGCGGAGCTGAATGAAAAACTGGAGAAAAGCCAGGGCCGCGTGATTTCCGTGATATCCAAGAACAAAGTTCTGGAAGCGGAGGCGGAGGCCATTGACAAACTTATCTTCCGTAAGCGTTTTCCGTGTTGTTGCTCCGACTATCTCGCAAGCTTTATCTCTAACGGAACTGTTGCTTCTTCCACAGCGAGCCTTGGCTTCGAATGGACAAAAGAGTCAAACCTTACGAGGACGGAGGCATACGATGAAGCGCGTATATCAATCGACAAGTTAATTGAAGCCTGTCGCGGAATCGCCACGGCTCTGTCTCTGAAGAAGGCCAAAACCACAGTCATCGATACGATGACCAAACTTATGGGATTGGTGCCGGATTTCATCAAGGACTGGCAGAAGTCTTCAGCACGCGGAGTCGCCTCCCTAGTCTTGGCCACCTGCAAGGCTCACTTCCCCTCGCTCAACCTGGCGACTGTTGCACGCGGAGCCCCCCAGGGTTCCGACATGGGCGCCCTCCTCGCGGAAACCGAAGGATATGAACAGCTGTTCGTCAGGCGAGTGGATCACTCGTTCTGGTATAACAAGCACGATCTACCCGAAGGATTTTCCGATGCTGAGGAAGAAGCAGGTGAGCCGGAGTATTACGGGGAAGGATCCGGATCAAGCGGTGAGCATTCCGGAGAAGGATCTGGTGACGGCTCCGAAGCCGGATCTGGTGACAGTGATGACGGCTCCAACTACCAGCAATCTGAAGAGGAGAACTCCGAGTAGAGCTCCTGTTTAGAACAATGAAACAAGTTGCATCATTTTGGCCCCAGAGTGGGTTTGTAATAATACTTAAATTCTTAAGTAGCTAGGTACGAAACAACTATGCGTGGGCGGAAACAACTTATCCTGCTATCCTTTAATATTATTCTGCGTGTTTCGTTTTATGTCGGAAAGCAAGTGCTGATGTCGTTGTTTTCCGGCTTGCTCGCTTGACCTTCCGCGAGCCGGAAGACCTTAGCCGGAAACGCTCGCCAGCGGCGACGAAACCCAATGGTAATCCGTCAATAACCGCGGAAACAAGCCCCCAAGCATAGATGCCGGAAATCGCTACTAGGAATCCACGAGTTCGCAACAGATAACAATTTAATCAGAAAACTTAAGCTTACGTCCTAAAGGACGATTTTTGAAAATCACAACTTTCATACACGCCTAGGCGGAAATATCCAGCTCTGCGGTTTTAGTCGGAAAACATACACGATCGAAAAATGAACAAGTAAAGGAGGTAAAAGACTCAAGAGAGTGAACCAAAAGCTTTATTTCATTGATCATGTATAACTATTACAGAGTTTGTAACTCGGAAAAATATGCTAAGTGTGGAAAGGACGTAGCTGTGCGATGTTCCAGGGACGATCTGTCTCGTCGTAGATGTCGTCCGGATCCTCACGCTTGCGTTTCCGGCGCCAATTGGCAGGTCTGTCTCTTAGCTCGCGGAAATCAACAAGGTAGTACGACCCGTTGTGAAGCACTTTGCTAACGACGAAGGGTCCTTCCCATGGAGATTGCAGCTTATGGTCTTTCACCTGTCGAAGGCGGAGGACCAGGTCTCCTGCCATGAAGGAGCGATTCCGTACTCGACGACTGTGATAACGTCGGAGCTTCTGCTGGTAGATGGCGGAGCGCTGGTCAGCTAAGTTCCGAGCTTCCTCGATCAGGTCCACAGATAGCTGTCTGGCCTCGTCAGCTGTTTCTTCATTGTAGGCGGAAACTCGCGGTGAATCGTGGATGATGTCGGAGGGAATCACGGCTTCGGATCCGTATACCAGGAAAAATGGTGTAAACCCTGTTGACCTGTTAGGGGTAGTTCGCAAACTCCACAAGACAGCGTCCAGTTCGTCAGCCCAAGCTCCGGCTGCTCGTCGCAGCGGTTCTTCAAGGCGTGGCTTGATTCCTGATAATATTAGACCGTTAGCCCTTTCAACTTGACCATTGGATTGTGGGTGAGCCACAGATGCAAGGTCCAATCGAATCCCCATTGTCTCACAATAATCCTTTAATTCTCCCTGAGCGAAGTTTGTGCCATTGTCTGTTATGATGCTGTGTGGGATGCCGAATCTCATTACGAGGCTGCAGACAAATTTTAGTGCCGTAGCACCGTCGGCTTTTCTCACTGGCTTTGCCTCTATCCACTTGCTGAATTTGTCAACAGCGACCAAGAGGTATTCAAAACCACCAGGAGATGATCTTTTTAACTTACCAACCATATCAAGCCCCCAGACCGCAAATGGCCAGGTGATAGGTATGGTCTTCAGCTCTTGAGCTGGAGCGTTTGGTTGAGTAGCGTAGTACTGGCAACCCCGGCAGGTTTTGACTATTTTGTCAGCGTCCTCTTTAGCTGTGAGCCAATAAAAACCTAGCCGAAAAGCTTTTGCAACGAGTGACCTGGGGGCGGCGTGATGCCCGCAATCCCCTGCGTGGATCTTGATACGTCCAAAACGTATCTACTTTCCCGAACACTTTTGCTATTGTTTTGCCTCTAATTTGTGTATTTTGGATACAACTAACACGGACTAACGCTGTTTTCAGCAGAATTGCTCTGGTGTCTCGTTTTTGTGCAGAAATCCAACTTTCGGGAAAATCCTCGGAATTTCTTCAGATGGCCCTATTTTACCAAAATATTGACGGAGCCAGAAGGGCGAGGTGGAGGCCCGAGCCCCACACCATATGGCGGCGCGGCCCGGGGGGGGGGGGGCCCGCGCGGCCATGTGGTGTGGCCCCCTCGGCCGGCCTCCGACGCCCCCCTTCGGACTACTTATTCGCCTCGACCTAAAAACGCACGGAGAGAAGTCGACATCGCGAAACCCTCCGAAAGCCGCCACATCGCGAAACTCCGTCGCGGGAGCCGAAGTCTCCGTTCGGCACTCCGCCGGGACGGGGAATTGGAGGAGATCTTCACCGCCATCACCGCCAACGCCTCTCCATCAACCAGCAATGTTTCCCCCATCCATGTGTGAGTAATTCCCCCGCTGTAGGCTGAAGGGGATGGTAGGGATTGGATGAGATTGGTCATGTAATAGTCATAAGATTGTTAGGGCATAGTGCCTAGTATCCGTAGATGTCACTTTTATGATATTGTTGCAACTTGTTATGCTTAATGCTTGTCACTAGGGCCCGAGTGCCATGATCTCAGATCTGAACATGTTATTGTTTCATGAAGATATTCATTGTTTATGGTCTTACCTGCAAGTTGTATACACACGTCGCTGTCCGGAACCAATGGCCCCGAAGTGACAGAAATCGGGACAACCGGAGGGGATGGTAGTGATGTGAGGATCACATGTGTTCACGGAGTGTTAATGCTTTGCTCCGGTACTCTATTAAAAGGAGTACCTTAATATCCAGTAGTTTCCCTAGAGGCCCGGCTGCCACCGGCTGGTAGGACAAAAGATGTTGTGCAAGTTTCTCATTGCGAGCACGTACGACTAAATATGGAACACATGCCTATTGATTGATTAGTACTTGGATACTGTTTTATTATTATCTGCAAATGCCCATGCTTTGATTGTTATATGAGTTTCTCTCATCCATGCAACGCCCGTTAAATCCGTCCCCATGCCTACAGTATTTTAATCCTGCTGTTTACTATAATCACTACTGCTGTCTTTATTTCACCGCTGCTGTTATTCCGCTATTTCCACTACCATAGAACTGTTACTACTGATAAACTCTTGCGAGCAAGTCTGTTTCCAGGTGCAGCTGAATTGACAACTCCGCTGTTAAGGCTTACAAGTATTCTTTGTCTCCCCTTGTGTCGAATCAATAAATTGGGTAATACTTCCCTCGAAGACTGTTGCGATCCCCTATACTTGTGGGTCATCAAGACTATTTTCTGGCGCCGTTGCCGGGGAGCATAGCTTTATTTGGAAGTTCACTTGGATTGATATTGTTCGCTGCAAATTCTCCATTATGGGTAAACCTCGCGATACTAAGATCGCCATATTACCATCCACTACAAGAAAAGGTACAACTCTGAGTACCTCTGCTGCTCTTGATTCACCATCTGTGATTGATAAACTTGTTTCACCGCCACATGCTTCGCGTGCTGGTACTTCTGCTGAATCTGAAAATTCTCATAATATTGATAATATTTCTGCTGTGCTTGATGATAGTGGTTCATTGGGATCTTTTCTAGATGCTACAATTGCTAAGTCTAGACAAATTGAAAATACTGAAACTCCTAATGCTGCTACACCTGTTAATTCACCTGAGTCTGTTGAATATTCTAGTGATGATCTTGATGAGGATTATGTAGAGCTTAATGATGATTTTATTGAAAAATGCAATGCTACTACTGATGCAAGAAAAATTAAAAAGTTGCTTGCAGAACATGCTGTTAGATATAAATTGTCTCCTGATCCTAAATTTGCCACATCTCCTATAAGCATTAGGGATAAAGATTATGATTTTTCTCTTGATCTATCTCATATAGCTATTGTTGAGAAAACACCCTTTTGTGGTACTGAAAAAGAAAGTGCTGTTGAACACATGACTGAGTTATCTACTCTTAGTGGCTTGTTTTCGATGATATTAAGATGCGTACTTATTTTGTCGCTAAAATTTTTCCTTTCTCATTAAAGGATGATGCTAAAACTTGGTATAATAATTTGTCTCCTGGTTCTATTAAAAGTCCAAAAGAATTGCTTGATGTTTTCTTCCGTAAATACTTTCCTGCTAGTGCTCAACATGCTGCTTTGCAGAGAATTTATAATTTTGACCAGGAAGATGGAGAGAAATTGCCTGAGGCTTGGGCTAGATTTTGTTCTCTTATTAGAGCTCAGCCTGACCATGATTTGGAAAAGAATGATTTACTTGATATATTTTATAGTGGACTAACCATTGAGTCTAGGGCATACCTGGATAGTTGTGCTGGTTGTGTTTTCAGGAAAAGAACTCCAGAAGACGCTGAAGAATTATTGGCTAAAATAGGCCGGAATCATGATGATTGGTCTACACCTGAACCAACCCCGACACCGATAGTGAAGAAGAGGGGTATGATTAAATTGAATGACGAAGATATGAGGGAAGCCAAGAAGTCTCTTAAGGAGAAAGGTATTAAACCTGAAGATGTGAAGAATTTACCTCCTATAGAAGATATATGTGAGACAATTCCCCCTTCATCCATGATTGAGGTACACTCGCTTCAACACTTTACTAGGGAAGATATTCCGTATTCAAAATCTCCTGCTCAATGTTTAGATGAATTTGATAATTATATTGTTAAGCAAGAAAATTTTAATATGAGAGTAGAGAATCATTTAATGGAAAATTCCCGAGCTATTAGTGAATTGCATGGTATTGTGGAGAGAACCTCCAATGATGTTAAGATACTTGTTAAACATTTTCAAATGGTTCAAACTCAAATTGATCAACTTACTAAAGTGCAAAATGACTTGTTGGGAAATAATTCTAAAGAAAAACATGCTTGTGAAGTAACAACTAGAGGTGGTGTTTCTACCCAGGATCCTCTATATCCTGAAGGGCATCCCAAAAGAATTGAACAAGATTCTCAACTAATTAAAACTAGTGCTCCATCTAAGAAAAAGAAAAAGAAACATAAGAATGTTGTAGAATCCTCTGAACCTGTTAGTGATCCTAATAGTATTTCTATTTCTGATGCTGAAACTGAAAGTGGTAATGAACATGAGGAAGATAATGATAAGAATGATACTCCTGATAAAGAAGAAATTGAAAAAGAACCTGAAAAGCATGCTAAAAATAAAAAGTATACTAAAGAAGATTTTATTACAAAGAAACATGGTAATGAAAGAGAACCTTGGGTTCAAAAGCAAATGCCTTTTCCTGCTAAGAAACTAAAATCAAAGGAGGAGGAACATTATAATAAATTTTGTGATTGGATGAAACCTTTATTTCTGCAAATCCCTTTGACTGATGCTATTAAATTGCCTCCTTATTCAAAGTATATGAAAGATATTGTTACTAACAAAAGGAAAGTCCCCAATGAGGAAATTTCTACTATGCTTGCTAATTACTCCTTCAATGGTAAGATTCCAAAGAAGTTGGGCGACCCAGGTATACCGACTATTCCTTGTTCCATCAAGAATAATTATGTTAGAACTGCTCTATGTGATTTGGGAGCAGGTGTGAGTGTGATGCCTTTTTCTCTTTATAAGAGACTTGATTTAGATAAATTGATACCAACTGATATATCTTTGCAAATGGCTGATAAATCTACTGCTATTCCTGTTGGTTTATGTGAAAATGTTCCTGTTCAAGTTACTCAGCATTGCTTAATATTAACTGATTTTGTTGTGTTGGAAATGCCTGAAGATGATAATATGTCCATTATTCTTGGAAGACCCTTTCTTAATACTGCAGGGGCTGTTATTGATTGCAATAAAGGCATGGTTACTTTTAATGTTGATAATAAGGAACACACTGTCTATTTTCCCAAGAGGATTGATAAAGTATGTGGAGTCAATACAATTTTTAATGTGAAAACTATCAAAGTGGGATCCATTGATTGTCCTGTATATGAGCCTAAAGAAGAATATCAAACTCTTGTGATTGGATCCATATCAATTCAATATAAGGTAACATGATTGATTTGAGGTTTATTTCTTCTTATGTCATATAAAATTTATTTGGTAGCAAGACTTGATCAACCTTGTTAACAAGTATATTTTATTGCATAGGAGAGCTAAACAACACTTCTTTCTTTCTTTCTCCCTCCACTTATTTTATTTGCTGTAGCACTTTTGTTTTGCAATATGCTTAGGTCATTTAAGATTTTAGAAATCATTTTCCTGCGCAGTAATCATTAATTTAATACCCAGAAATGTGCATTTTTCAAAGTTCTCTAAAAATTACAAAAATTACACCGTTGGTCCTATTTTTCGACGAGGCACCTGGGAGCACCAGAGGATGACCTGTGGGGCACCAGGGGGTGCCACACCATAGGGCGGCGCGGCCAGCAAGGGGGCCGCGCCACCATGTGGTGTGGGCCACCCCTTGCCCCACTACACCATCTCTTCCTCCCAGCACCTTCTCTCTCCCGAAAAAACTCGTACCAAGTTTCTCTCACTCGTGTTTCTGCTCAAGAACTCGCGATTTTTCGATCTCCTTGCTCAGCCCAGATTTCTGTCTGAAATTTGGCACATTTACTCCTTGGTATGTGACTCCTTTGATTGTCCAATTAGAATTTCATTTGGTTGAGTATATCTTGAATATTTTGCTGCTGTAGATAACATGTTTAGTGAGCTTGCATGCTTGTTCTAAGTGGTAGAAATTAGTTTTGATGCATGTTTAGTACTCTAGCAAGTTCCTATAGTAGTTCCCTTCAATTACACACCTTGAAATCAAATTTTATAATGATTGTTGAAAATTTCAGAAAATGGAAGAAGGTGTGCCCCAATTGAACCAAGAAGAATTGGAAGTCCAGCAAGTTTCAAGAGTCAATCGTGAGGAGGGAGTATACCCCTCTTACTACCCATGCGTGGACTTTATGAGAAGTGCGGGGATTTTACAAGATGTGCAAACTCTAATCTCTCGTGCAGGGCTGAGTGGTTTTGTTGAAGGAGAGCCAAGACAATATGTAAAATTAACTATGTCTTTTGTGCAGGACTTCAAGTTCAATTGGTCGCGATCCGACCCCATGGTCCAGTATAAAATTTACAATAAAGCTGTCAACTTGCCATTTGGTGTTTTTTGTGCAGCAATTGGAGTACCGCAATGGGGATCCTGCGAGAAGATCAGGGGAACACCGCGGGAGCTCTCAGATCTTTATACAAGGATTTGTAATGGGAGGAGCCTCTCCAATGATGATGGTAAGATTAGTAGCATTCAACATCCAGCCATCCGCTACTTTGCCTATTTCATTACAAAGTGCGTCCTTGCAAGAAGGACCGGAGGTAAATTATCTGTCCCAGACTTGGCTTTCTTAGCTGCTGCTTTGCAAGAGGATAGGACTTATAATTTGGGTGCTTTAATAGCTTGTAGACTTGCTACTAACCGTGATAAAGGAGGAATTTGTGGAGGTCTTATCGCCTCTCGCTTATTAGCTATGCATGGTGTAGAACCTCACCATTTAGATATTCCGCTTTCTATAGAGAAGCTTGATGTGGTTTCCATGATTAGACATGAGTTTATTTCAGATGCATCTAACTTGAACAACCTGCATTATAGGATAACTTTATATAAGAAAAAATGGAGTATAACTAAGAAAATTGAAAAACTAGTACGATTGCCTGCACCTGCTTTGTTTAACCTTGATGCCAGGGACGGGTGGTCGATCACAGAAAATGAGCTAAATGCATACATAGAAAGAGAAAGCCGTCGTGCGAGGGAAGATGTGGAGGAGACCGAGGAGCATCCCGACTCTTCATCCGATGCAGCAAGCTCCTCATATCAACATCATGGTCACGTGGAGCCTCCACGATATTCTTCTGCACAGGGGCCTTATTACCACTCCATGTATGATCCACCGGCGTGGAACCCCGACCCTCGTTGGGAATGAACTCCACTTAGGCCAAAAGCCTAAGCTTGGGGGGGAGGTATACCGGCATCACTCATTCTTTGCATATTATGATTGCTGGATACTTGTACATACTTGCTTAGTCTCTTAGAGTGGTTTTCTAATGAGAGGGAGATGATATTTGGGGAAGTGCTGTCCAAAAACAGATTCTGTGCTGTTACCAAAAAATTCGTACGCACAGCCAGAACGTTATTTTGAGTTGCCAATTTTTGAGCATGTGCCCCAGATTGTTATCTAACTTTCATTAGTTGAACACTTTTTGGTCTGAGCAATGGAAGATTTTTGTTAAATTCGATTTCTGTACTGCTGTCAGGATTTGGCAGATTTCTGTCATCCTGCTTTTCTGTGTTTCTGTTAGTTTGCATTCTTTTGTTTTCACTTTGTTTCTTTCCTAAAACACAAAAAGACCAAAAATATTTCTGTTGTTTCTCTTCACCATTCATTTATTTGGTACCTTGCTCTTAGTTTGCTTTATTTGCTATCGTTAGTTTGCTATGAGAAAACCCAAAAAGATTTTGCTTTGTTTGCTTGTTTTCTTTCGTTCTTATTTCTAATTCGAAAACACCAAAAATATTTGCTGTTCTTCTTTGGTTTGTAAAGTTCATCATGAGTTCAATGGTCTTCGGTGGCTGGAGCGTGGTTTTCATTTTATTTATCCAAGCTACACAAGTGAAAAGGCAATAATGACGATCTACAACAATCTGATTGTGGTGAGAGGCTGGTATGAACTCTATTTGCTTTCATTTTTGTACATATACTCATCCATATGAGCATGCTTAGTTGGTTCATGTGAGGTATATGTTATTTGAGAAAGTCTAGTAGCTCATGATCTCTCATGTTTGGTTCCGATTTATTAATATGAGTAGCATGTCATGGATGTTTGCTTGCATTGTTTTATTCATAAGTAAGTATGGCATTGTGGTATCCTCCTCTGAATAACTCATTTATATCGACTTGGCACATGCTCACGCATGCATATGACTGAACAAAAAGTCAATTAAGCCTCGATGATTTATAATTGCTTCAGAGTTCTTGTATCACTTTTATGCCTCCGTTAATTTATTTTGCCGCAAGCATGATTATGACAGTTACTGCTCTCTTGATTTGTCGCTCCCTAGTCTTTTGCTAGCCTTCACTTGTACTGAGCGGTGACGCCGCTCGTGCTTCCAAACACCTGAAAACCAAGTTGTTCCAAAAGTGTCCACCATAAATACCTATGCATGGCATTTCAAACCATTCCAAGTAAATTCTCATGCGCTACCTTTAAAACCTTCAAAATGCTTCTCAATTTGTGTTAATGTTTCATAGCTCATGAGGAAGTACGTGGTGTTTAGCTTTCGACCTTGTCATTTACTCTTGACGGACTCTCATATGGACTAGTGGCACATCCGCTTATCCAATAATTTTGCAAAAGAGCTGGCAATGGGATTCCCAGTCCCGAATTAATTAACTTAAATAGACACTCCTCCATGGTTTGTGATTGTTGGACGGCACCCGAAGGATTCGGTTAGCCATGGCTTGTGTAAGCAAAGGTTGGGGGGAGTGTCATCATCATAATAAAACTTAAATAAAAAGGCACTCCTTCATGGTATGTGATTGATGGCAGGCACCCGAGGATTCGGTTAGCCATGGTTTGTGAAAGAAAGGTTGGAAGGAGTGCCAACCAAAAATAAATAAATGGGAGCCGCTCTTGTGAGTCCGGTTGATGAGGTAGTTAGTGTACCCATTACCATTCGTTGACAACAACAAACACCTCTCAAAAATAATTTTACTCCTGCTTTACAAATGAAAAGCTCTAGCGCATGTTAATCCCTGCTTCCCTCTGCGAAGGGTCAATCTTTTACTTTTATGTTGTGTCTCCATTCTTTCTTTGAGCACTATCTTGAGAGCACAACTGTCATTCTTAGTATAATATGCTTGTCTCAAAATATGATTGATTGTGGTATAACTTTGATGCTTTTATCTTTGACAATCACTACTTCTAGTCTTTCTATGAACTCAAGAGGTGCCTCGGCATTTATGTTTTGCTGATCAAATACAGGCAAGCGAGATACCACTTTACCATATTCTCTTATGAACATTGCAATCTTGCTTACATACATGATTCATGATGCTTATTATTAATTGTTGGTACTTCTCCATGATTGACATAGCCGTTGGATGATCTTATTTGCATGTATCTCATTATGAACTGCTTAAGTATTAGCCATAGCATGAGAATATATACATCATATGAGCAAATGTGTTCGTGAAAGTTCTTTTATCGCTCAGTTGTTAACTGAATTGCTTGAGGACAAGCAATAAGCTAAGCTTGGGGGAGTTGATACGTCCAAAACGTATCTACTTTCCCGAACACTTTTGCTATTGTTTTGCCTCTAATTTGTGTATTTTGGATACAACTAACACGGACTAACGCTGTTTTCAGAGAATGCTCTGGTGTCTCGTTTTGTGCAGAAATCCAACTTTCGGGAAAATCCTCGGAATTTCTTCAGATGGCCCTATTTTACCAAAATATTGACGGAGCCAGAAGGGCGAAGGAGGTGGAGGCCCGGGGCCCCACACCATATGGCGGCGCGGCCCAGGGGGGCCCGCGCGGCCATGTGGTGTGGCCCCCTCGGCCGGCCTCCGACGCCCCCTTCGGACTACTTATTCGCCTCGACCTAAAAACGCACGGAGAGAAGTCGACATCGCCGAAACCCTCCGAGCCGCCACATCGCGAAACTCCGTCGCGGGAGCCGGTCTCCGTTCCGGCACTCCGCCGGACGGGGAATTGGAGGAGATCTTCACCGCCATCACCGCCAACGCCTCTCCATCAACCAGCAATGTTTCCCCCATCCATGTGTGAGTAATTCCCCCGCTGTAGGCTGAAGGGGATGGTAGGGATTGGATGAGATTGGTCATGTAATAGTCATAAGATTGTTAGGGCATAGTGCCTAGTATCCGTAGATGTCACTTTTATGATATTGTTGCAACTTGTTATGCTTAATGCTTGTCACTAGGGCCCGAGTGCCATGATCTCAGATCTGAACATGTTATTGTTTCATGAAGATATTCATTGTTTATGGTCTTACCTAAGTTGTATACACACGTCGCTGTCCGGAACCAATGGCCCCGAAGTGAGAAATCGGGACAACCGGGATGGTAGTGATGTGAGGATCACATGTGTTCACGAGTGTTAATGCTTTGCTCCGGTACTCTATTAAAAGGAGTACCTTAATATCCAGTAGTTTCCCTAGAGGCCCGGCTGCCACCGGCTGGTAGGACAAAAGATGTTGTGCAAGTTTCTCATTGCGAGCACGTACGACTAAATATGGAACACATGCCTATTGATTGATTAGTACTTGGATACTGTTTTATTATTATCTGCAAATGCCCATGCTTTGATTGTTATATGAGTTTCTCTCATCCATGCAACGCCCGTTAAATCCGTCCCCATGCCTTTTTAATGCTGTTTACTATAATCACTACTCACTTTATCGGCTGCTGTTATTCCGCTATTTCCACTACCATAGAACTGTTACTGATAAACTCTTGCGAGCAAGTCTGTTTCCAGGTGCAGCAATTGACAACTCCGCTTTAAGGCTTACAAGTATTCTTTGTCTTCCCCTTGTGTCGAATCAATAAATTGGGTAATACTTCCCTCGAAGACTGTTGCGATCCCCTATACTTGTGGGTCATCAGATCTCTCTGAGGATTTCAATGCCATCTTGATTAGAGACGCATTTGAGAAATACCCCTGTTGCACTTCGTTTGTAGAGCTGTCCATCAACAATTGTGTAGGATCTTGCTCGCCTGATGATCTGTCGTGCGAGGACCTCGTCCTCCGGCAACTTCTGATCGATGAGGTAGTCCAGGAAAGGCTGTGTCCAAGCCGGAATGATAGCCATCACCTCTCTGGCCGGAGACACTGCCACCTCTGGGTTTTCCGGGTTAGCGCCCTTCACCGAGGGTATCCGGAGATGCTCTAGGAAAATTCCAGGCGGGATTGGCTTCCTCCCGGATCCGAGCTTGGATAGCATGTCTGCCGCTGTGTTGTCGTCTCTCCGGACATACTTGACTTCGTATCCTAGAAAGCACTTGGCGATCTCGTCAACTTCGTCTCTGTAAGCCGCCATGACGGAATTTCTGGCGTTCCAGGTTCCGGCTACTTGCTGTGCCACCAGGTCGGAATCTCCGCAATGATGATGTGCTTGATCCCTATTTCCTTAGCGATGCGCAGTCCGTGTAGTAGAGCCTCGTATTCCGCCATGTTGTTTGTAGCTTCGAAGTGAATCTGCAGAACGTACTGCAGTTCTTCTCCGGTAGGGGACTTCAGGGTGACTCCGGCTCCTGAGCCTTGATGCTGCTTGGATCCGTCGAAGTGCATAACCCATGTCTCTGGTTCCGGCTCCAAATTTGCGTCCGGAGCTTCTGTCCAATCTGCGACGAAATCTGCCAAAACCTGGGATTTGACCGCGGTCCTGGCTTTATAGCTGATGTCGAAGGCGGATAATTCAATGCCCCATTTTGTTGTGCGTCCTGTTGCGTCAGCATTGTTGAGAATCGTTGACAGCGGAGCTTTGCTCACGACTGTTACTGGATGTTCTTGGAAGTAATGTCTCAGCTTCCTACTGCCCAGGAATACTCCGTAGGCTAACTTCTGAAAGTGAGGGTAGCGCTGTTTGGACTCCGTAAGGACCTCGCTAATATAGTAGACTGGCCTTTGGACTCCATATTCGTGACCTTCTTCCTGTCGTTCCACCACGATGACGAGGCTGATGACCCTGTTGGTGGCTGCCAGGTAAAGGAGCATAGGCTCTGACTCTCCTGGAGCTGCTAGGATAGGTGGGGAGGTAAGTATCTCCTTCAACCCTTGTAGTGCTGCATCCGCTGCCTCGTCCCAGACAAACTTGTCTGTTTTCTTCAACAGCTTGTACAGGGGAAGTGCCTTCTCGCCAAGACGGCTAACAAACCTGCTGATTGCTGCGACACAACCAAGCCGTTGCACATCTTTGAGACAAGTTGGCCTGTTTATGCACAAAATTGCCTTGATTTTTTCCGGGTTACTTCAATGCCCCTGTTAGAGACAATGAAGCCAAGGAGTTTTCCGCTGGTACGCCCGCACTTCAGCGGATTCAACATCATCTTGTACCGACGGAGATTCTCAAAGGTTTCTGTGAGGTCGCTGATCAAGTCGGATCCTTTCCGAGTCATGACTGCGATGTCGTCGACGTAGCGTGTACGTTCCGGCCGATCTGGTCCTTCAAGCACCGCTGCATCGTACGTTGGTAGGTGGCACCTGCGTTTTTCAAGCCAAAGGGCATAGTAACATAGCAGTAAGTGCCAAATGGGGTGATGAACAAGGTCGCCTTTTGGTCGGACTCCTTCATCCGGATCTGGTGATACCCGGAATACGCATCAAGAAAACACAGAAGTTCCGCCCCCCGTCGAATCAATGACTTGGTCAATGCGCGGCAGGGGAAACGGATCTTTCGGGCAATGTTTGTTCAAGCCAGAGTAATCGATGCACATTCTTAGTATTACGGTGTTCTTTTTGGGTACAAGGACGGGATTTGCGACCCAATCAGTGTGGATAACTTCTACTACAAAACCTGCCTCTAGTAACTTAGCTAGTTCCATTCCTATGGCGCGGCGCTTCTTATCTCCAAAGCGTCGCATAGCTTGCTTCACCGGTTTAGCCCCCGGATTTATGTTGAGGTAGTGCTCGGCGAGTTCCCTAGGTACTCCGGACATGTCAGAAGGTTGCCATGCGAAGATATCCATGTTAGCGCGGAGGAACTCGACGAGCGCGCTTTCCTATTTGGGGTCCATGTTGGCTCCGATTGAGACTTGCTTGGTATCGTCGCCTTCCTTGAAGCTGACTTTTTTGGTCTCTATCGCGGCCTTGAAGGACGCTTTCTCTTCAGAGATTTGCTTCTTGGTGGTCTGCATCTCAGTCGGATCCACCGCGGCTCTGTAGCCTTTCAGCTCCTCTCCGGATATCACAGACTCTGCGAAGGCGGCTTCGCCTAACTCGCACTCATGAGCCTTTTTGTAGTCTCCGGATATGGTAATCATACCTTTAGGACCCGGAATCTTGAGCTTGTTGTAGATGTAGCACGCCCTTGCGTGGAACTTGTGGTAGGTGGGCCTGCCGAAGATGACGTGATAGGAGCTCTTGAAGGGCACAACTTCAAATGTGATCCTCTCTTCGCGGAAATTGTGAACATCGCCGAAGGCCACGGGAAGTGTGATGCTGCCGAGGGAATTTGCCTTCTTACCCGGAACCACGCCATGAAACTCAGTCGTGCTGTGTTTGAGCTGTTCCTTGGTGAGGTTCATCCGCTCCAGAGTCTCCAGGTACATGATGTTCAAGCTGGCTCCACCATCCATGAGGCACTTGGAGAAATCATACCCGTCTATGCGGGGACTTACAACCAAGGCGTAGCACTCCTTTGGCACAATGACAGGATGATCCTCTCTGTCAAATGTGCACGGGACTTCCGACCACCTGACATACTGCGGCACAGCCGGAACTATGGCGTTCAGGATCCTGGCAGCTGACTTGGTGGCGCGGACTGTTGGGGTTCCGAGGAAAGTGTGGTAAGCCCCCACGCTCTTTTTCTCAAACGGGTTGGATTTACCTGCGGACCCTGCCTTGGGATCCGGCGAGTTATCATCCTCATCCATTGCCTCGGAGCTGTCCTCATCCTTGTCTTTGTTCTTGCCCTTGCCTCCTTTGCCGCGAGGGCGGTGCTTCCGGGCTCGCTTGTATCCTGCCTCCGGGTCGTTCTTTAAGTCGTTGACCCACTTGCAGTTGCGGTTGGTGTGAGTGGACTTCCCTGTAGCCGGATCCAAGTGGGCCAGGCAGGGCATGTCCCTATACTCCTCGTAGGTTTGCGGGGCGCGGGATCCGCCAGCTGTGCCTCTGTGCCATGCTGCTGACCCCTGCCGCTCCGCCACGGCCGCGTCCTCTTCCGCCTCCTGAACCTCCGCGTTGGAACGCCATGGCGACCAAGTCGGATCCGCCACTCTTCTGGTCATCAGGATTTTTGTTTTTGCGCTTATGGCTGCTGCTGTATTGCCGTTGTCACGGGTTCTTCTTTTGTTGGCTGTGAGGGCGTCGTCATGCGTGGTGGGCACGTGGGTCACGCTCATCGCGTGAGGAAGTGGAGGATCGGCAGTTGTAGGTCTTATCTTGCATTAAAGCTAAACAAGTGAGTTTATGCCTCAGCAGTCCTCCTAAACAATTGTGAGCGATGAAGGCGTACATGGTAGGCCTGGTGTGGTGGTGTTTCCTTCGTTTCTCGTTCCTGCACTGCTAACCATCGCGTGAGGAAGTTCCGTGAGGATTCTCCCTTCTTCTGGATACAAGCTTGTAGGTCGCTTGCCGTGGCAGGTCTTTTGTAGGTGCCTCTGAAGTGTTTCTCGAAAGCGGTCTTCAGGTCAAACCAGCAAAAGATGGAGTTTTTCTCGAGGTCACTGAGCCAGATCCGGGCTGGGCCTACAAGGTACAATTGGAGCATGCGGCAGGCGATGTTAGGGGTCCCTCCGGCAAAGGTTACTGCATTATAGTAATCCTCAATCCAGGTATCCGGCCTTTCGGTGCCATCATAATGCTTCAAGTTTCCGGGTAGCTTGAGGGAGCTCCTTGGCTTTGGTTCCTCTCGAATCATCCTGCCAAAGCACTTTGGTCCGATGTAGTCGGTTCTGTATTCGTTGAGACGTTCCCGTGCGTCGCGCGAACCGTGGCGGGGGGATTTTGAGCGAGAGCGAGATCTCCGGCCGCTGCCTCCGCCTCCACCTCCGCCGCCACCGCTGGGTGGTGGTGAGGGAGACCTGCGAGGGGGCCGATCCGACCTCTTGCTTCCGCCTTCAGATTCTCCCCGGCCTTCCCGGTGCTGGCTCCGGCTTCTGTGGCTGCCTTCGCCGTGGCGCTGGCTGCCCTGGTCGTTCCTGCTCCGGCGGGGTTCCGGGTCGCGCTCCTCATTCCGGCTCCTCCTTGGCTCGGGCTCATGATCATTATTCTGATTCCGGCGAGGTTCCGGCGTGCGCTCCCTGTTTCTGTTTCTTGAAGGCAGCACGTTGTCGCGGATAACAATGCCAGCATGCCCTTGGGGCCTGGTGTTTCCGGCTGGACTACGGCGGCGAGGGGGACGCGGGTGACCATTAGGCGGAGGAGTGGGGTGGCGGTACTTGTCTCGTCCGGAGTACATTGCATCCTTTCCCCTTCTCGGATCCGATGGAGGTGTTTTTGATGGTACGGGGATCGGATTTGGATGTTCTCTGGCTTGCCTTCTGCGCTCCGAAGATCCGGTACGCGATTCGTTATCTCGATGGCGATTGTCATGGGCGTCCTTCTGCGCAGTGGAGACGCAAAGCTCCGGGTTAGATTCTAACCTGCGCGAAGTGTCTGCCTTGCTCTGCTGTACCACTGCTGACGCGACGAGCTTGCGAACGTAGTCGATATCGATCTCCTCGTTCTTTTTCTTCAAGATCTCTGCAGCCTTCGTCATATTGCCTTCTGAAACCGTCGATCGTAAAACTTATGAGTTTATGTAGTCTTACTAGATTATATTCTATCATCTTGCAATAAGGTCTTAGATATCATATATATCTCATACCTTGCTTATTTCTGAAAACAAAAATTTCAGCTCCTTACTTTTCAAACAGATTTGAACTTCAAGTTTCACGGAGACAAGATGATTTAAGGTACTAATTGAAACCATTGCTCTTTGAATCATCAATGTGAGGTTTACTAAAAGTTTGCATTAGGACTTAATCATATCTTGATTCTTTAACAATACGGTACCAGTCCGTAAAGTTACTTGTCAGACTTAACAATATTTCTATCTCAATTACAAGACTAGCGCATGGTAGAAAACGGATGCCAATTCTACAAATTTAATTCAAAATACTATTCAGACTATGTTCATGATAATTTGAGTTCATTTTTAATTCTTCAATTAACTAGGTGAACTCCCACTCAAAACAACATCCCTCGCATTGTCTTAGTGATTACACGAACCAAATCCACTACACCAAGTCCGATCATCACGAGAAAAGATGTAGCTTCAAAGGCGAACACTCAAAGTGTTCATCATATCATTCATATGACTCATGCTCTACCTTTCGGTATCCCGTGTTCCGAGACCATGTCTGTACATGCTAGGCTCGTCAAGGCAACCTTAGTATCCGCGTGTGCAAATCTGGCTTGCACCCGTTGTATGCACATGTAGAGTCTATCACACCCGATCATCACGAGATGCTTCGAAACGACAAGTCTTAGCAACGGTGCATACTAAGGATGAACACTTTATTATCTTGATATTTAGTGAGAGGGATCATCTTATAATGCTACCGTCGCGATCTAAGCAAGATAAGATGCATAAAGGATTAACATCACATGCAATTCATAATATGTGATATGATATGGCCTTTCTTCTTGTGCTTTTGATCTCCATCTCCAAAGCACATGATCATGATCTCCATCATCACCAGCATTGCACCAAGGTCCATGGCGCCGCTTCATGGGTGTCCATCACTTATAGCTACTATGACAACTACTTGAAATAAAGCTATTACATGATGAATAGACACGCAGGTCTTTAACAAAAATTAAAGACAACCATTAGGCTCCTGCCGGTTGCCATAATACAACAATGAACATCTCATACATCAAATATAATCATCATCACATCATGGCCATATCACATCACCAAACCCTGCAAAAACAAGTTAGACGCCTCTAATTTGGTTTGCATATTTTACGTGGTTTAGGGTTTTCGAGTAAGATCCAATCTACCTACGAACATGAACCACAACGGTGATACTAGTGTTGACAATAGAAAGTGCAAATTGGAATCTTCACTATGGTGGGAGAGACAGACACCGCAAAGCCACTTATGCAATACAAGTTGCATGTCAAGCGTGAAGCAAGTCTCCTGAGACGCGGTCATGTAAAGTTAGCCCGACCGCTTCATCCCACCATCCGCAAGATGCAAAGTACACAAACTAAAGCAACAAAGCATCAACGCCCATAAAACCATTGTGTTCTACTCGTGCAACAGATCTATGCATAGACATGGCTCTGATACCCTTTGTTGGGGTTCGTAGCATAGAAAACAAAAATTTCCTACCGCAAGACGAATAAATCCAAGATCTAATCTATGGAACACCCAGATCTAATCTACAAGATCGAAGCAACGAGATTGATAAGATACTAACCCTGAAGATTTCCAAAGCCTACGAGATCAGATCTCGTTGTTGATGTAGACGATCGTCCCCGGTGCTTGCAATCCAGCAGCACTTCCGTACTCCATCGCGCGTACGGTGTCGATGAAGCCCTTCCTCTCCCCGTTCCAGCGGGCAGCGGAGGTGTGGTAGATCTCCTCCAAATTCCAGCAGCACGACGGCGTGGTGGTGGTGGTGGAGGAAAAAGCTGCAGGGCTTCGCCAAGCCGGAACAACGTATGGTGGAGGAGAGAGAGGGGGCGGCAGACTTTGGTGTGTCACGGGGCAAATGGTCGGCTGCCCCTCTCCTCTATTTATAGAGGGAGGGGCGGCCAAGGCAGCCCCTTGGGCCCCACCATTGCACAGAAGGAAAGGGGGGATCCGAAATCATCCCCTTCCTAGTTTGCTTCCCCTTCCAAAGTTGCTCCCTCGATTTTAGGGATTTGATCTTATCCTCCGGGATTTGATCTTATCCCTAGGGGGGCTGGCCGGCTGGGCCTTGAGGGCTTGGTGCCCCTGGCCCATTAGGCTAGGCTGCACTCCCTTGGCCCATGTGGTCCCTCCCGGGGTGGTGGGCCCACCGGTGGCCCTCTAGAACCTTCTAGAAGCTCCGGTCAAACACCGAAACTTTTTCCGAACCCCGGAAAATAACTTCCCTTATATGAATCTTATTCTCGGACCATTCCGGACCTCCTCGTGATGTCCCCGGATCCCATCCGAGACTCCGAACAAATTTCGGTCTCCATCTCATATTCCGAATCTACTTATGCGACATCGAACCTTAAGCGCGTCCCTACGGTTTCGCGAACTATGCAAACATGGTCGAGACTCCTCTCCGAGCAATAACCAATAGCGGGATCGGAGATCCATAATGGCTCCCACATATTCAACGATGACTTAGTGATCAGCGAACCATTTACATACGATGCGATTCCCTTTGTCACGATATTTTACTTGTCCGAGGTTCGATCATCGGTATCTCCATACATTGTTCAACCTCGTTACCGACAAGTACTCTTTACTCGTATCGTGGTATGTGATCTCTTATGAACCATTCATATGCTTGCAAGCTAATCAGATGACATCCCACCGAGAGGGCCCAGAGTATATCTATCAGTCATCGGGATGGACAAATCCCACTATTGATCCATATGCCTCAACTCACACTTTCCCACTTTATTGTCACCCATTTACGCAATGACGTTTGATGTAATCAAAGTACCCTTCCGGTGTAAGTGATTTACATGATCTCATGGTCGAAGGACTAAGGAAACTATGTATCGAAAGCTTATAGCAAATTGAACTTAATGACTTGATCTTATGCTACGCTCATTTGGGTTTGTGTCCATTATATCATTCACCTAATGACATAACCTTGTTATTAATAACATCCAATGTTCATGATCACGAAACCATGATCATCCATTAATCAACAAGCTAGTTATACAAGAGGCTTACTAGGGACTCCTTGTTGTTTACATAACACACATGTATCAATGTTTCGGTTAATACAATTATAGCATGAAATGTAAACATTTATCATGAACAATAAGATATAACAATAACTAATTTATTATTGCCTCTTGGGCATATCTCCAACACATGGATTTTCCCTTCTTCGTCTCTTTCCACCACAAGGTGACATAGGCATCCCCAATGGGCCTGCCGAAGATGGTACCCGGGGTTTACTGAAGGCCCACGACCCGAAGTTTATGAAGCCCGGAAGCCCAGTTATGAAATAGTTTGGAAATATAGAGTTGTATTAGGAATAATGACTTGTAACTATTACGGGACGAACTCAAAGAGTCTCCCGGACTTTGTAACTTGTACATCACGAAACCCTCGGCTCCGCCTCCTATATAAGGGGGAGTCGAGGGACAAAGAGAGGATCGATTCATTGTCAACACAACCCTAGTTTTCTAGCAGTCGAGTACTTTTCCGGCTGAAACCTTCGAGATCTACTTGCCCTCTACTTTCCACGAAACCCTAGTCTACAACTTGTAGGCATTGACAAGTTGATACCTTGTCAATCGGCGCCGTCTGTGGGAATTAGAGGCGACAAGGAGACGATCTCGATGGCATCACCAACATCTTCGGCAACATCGACAACATCTTCGGTAGCAAGCAACGCGATGGATAGAGGTAAACAGATCGAAACTGGTCTAGTCGATTTTGTAACTCACTCGCCCTCCCGTGTGGATGCATACGCGAATCTGGAGGAGCCCATGGAGATGACGTTCGGAAGGTTCCACTTCCGCGTCGGGAAGGAGGGATCTCATCATCTCGCGAGATCAGCTTCCTCGGGATCGCTTGTTGTCGATTCCGATTTCTCGGTATCGTCATCATCGTTCGAGTTGGGCGAAGAAGAGATTTCACCACCAAATCCACCTGTGCTCGCGACAAGCGGAGAGCTCGTCAAGATCTTCAACGCATGTCTTTCGGTCGTATGCGGACTCAAATATAAAAGTGACTCGAGCAGTGTCGACGATTTCATTGACAGATCTACTGTTTCGAGAGGTCTTCGCCGATCTATATGACGGTGTCACCGATCTCGAAGAAAGAAAAAACTCCAAAATATCATCAAGTCCTGCGTAATTGGAGAGTCAAGTTGACCCGGAAGCGTAAACGTCGGAGGCTTTCGATGATGCGGGAAACCCGTTCATCGATCCCGCTGATCTTATGCGAGGTTTAGGCACCAAATATGTCGGGCCTGGGATGCAACATATGGTGCAACTCCCGCAAGCAGCTTGGGATAGAGCGACAAAAGCTTTGGACGGCACAGAGCCGATAAATACGACTGCAATAGTTGAAGAGATGCAAGCGTATCAATATAAACTCGCCCGTGCTAGTCGAGAGCTCGAAAAATACAGAATTGAACTTGAAAGAGGAGAGGCTGCCCGCTGCGTCAAGCAGGCGAAGAGCTGAGTTGAGTCGAAAATCAGGAACTTCGGGAGATAATCACGAGACGCACTTAACAGGGGAAGATCTCGACAGAACATACCGAAGGCGAGAGGGAGCATCTGATCCAGAACCTCGACATGTCTTTTATGTCAATAGATACGAGAGGGAACATCATCCCTAAAACACCTAAGCTGGATACATGGCGACACAGGCTTTTATCTTGCAAACAGCCACCTCCTGGAGATCCGAGAGAAGCGTTGTATAACATGGCTATGGCAGGAGTCGGAGTCATGGGGACAACATTCACAGTACAACACACCTCAGAAGGTGCTGCAAGACAAAATAGTCCACGACCTACAAGTGGCGAGCAGACCCTCCAAGAACGTCGGCAAGAGATACAGCAACACACGCACGGGTCGACAGGGCGTGACATGAAAGGAGAGAACATCGGCAGTCACCTGAGATAGATGAGGAGGATATGTGCGGTCTCCCTTGTTTTACTCGACGAGTTCGTAAAACGCGGGTCTCGTCTGGATTCAAGTTGCCTGACAACTATAAAAAGTTCGACGGATTGCAAGACCCTGAGGATTGGCTAGATTACACAGGCAGTAAAACTGACGGGTGGAACCAAAGAAACTGCTATGCAGAGCATCCAGGTACACTTGAGTGGGGCAGCGCGATCATGGATAAAAAAGTTACCACCTGGATCTATCGACAGCTGGGAGACCTTTGAGGACATGTTCGTGAAGAACTTCTTATCCACATGCAAGAAACATGCGTCAATAGAACAGTTGAGAGCTTGTCGACATAAGTATGATGAGTCGATGAGGACGTACATCCAGAGGGTGGAACATCATCAAAAATTCGGCAGAAAACATATCTGACGAAAGAGCGATAGATGCGTTTGTCGCTGGGATCCAAGGAAGGATTTAGTCGAGGATTTGGGAAGGACCAACCCAAAAACAATAGCGGCACTCATGGAAATAGCGAATCGCTGGGCGTATGAAGAAGATTCTGTTCACAACAAACGGCACAGATCACTAGAGGAAGATCGCAACCGAAATATTCAAAATAGACAACGATTTTCTCGCCAGTTCGCGGAATATGACGGTCCTGGCCAAATATTGGCTGGCTTCCGAGGAAATAGTGGAGGTAATAATCAAGACGATTATCAAAAGAGTGGTGAACAGCGCAGCGACTACAGGGATAGTCCGCGCCCAAGCAGGCAAAATAATGGCCCAAGATTCCAAAGACCATATATATCTCCTAAGGTATGATGAATGGACCATGCCAAATGCACTTTTATCTCGACAACAATGGAAAAGGCACGGGCATTTGCGGAAAGTTGCCGAACTTTCAAGACACCGAATAGATATGCGGGCATGCCAACGCAGCGCAAGCAGAAGCCCCACTTGACCAAGGAGCGAGATACATCTCGCTCCACCCGCAATTACGGACGAAAATCGACACCAGTTACAATTGGCGGCAACTCCAATGAATGGCCCTTACATCCACACCAATGGCAAGGTCTGGATGATTCAAAAGGTCAGGCCATCCAATAGAGCTCAGAAAGTAATTTCTCGACAAGTTTTTATGGCAGAGAAGATGCCTCCACCAACAATTGAGTACCTGAATTGGTCAGGACAGGACATTGGCTTCACCATAGCGGACCACCCGCAACAAGTTCCTCGACCAGGGCAGTCGGCTTTGATTGCGGTGAGATCTCTTCGTCGCGCTGACTCGAACGATGATGACGATCCCGAGAAAGGAATCGGCCGCTGACGGTCCCGAAGAATTCGGTACCGCGAGACGATGCGATCCCTCTTTCCCAACGCGAAAGTGGAAGCTCCCGAACGTCATCTCTATTGGCTCCTCCAGATACGCATATGCATCCACACGGGCGGGAGGGTGAGGCACAAAATCAATGAGACCAGTTTTGATCTGTTTACCTCCGTCCATCGCGTCGCTTGCTACCGAAGATGTTGACGATGCCATCAAGATAAGCTCCTCGTCGCCTCCAATTCCCACAGACGGCGCCAATTGACAAGGGATTAACTTGTCAATGCCTACAAATTGTAGACTTGGGTTTCGCGGAAGTAGAGGGCAAGTAGATCTCGAAGGTTTCAGCCGAAAAGGTGCTCGACTACTAAAAACTAGGGTTGTGTTGACAATGAAATCGATCCTTTCTTTGTCCCTCGACCCCCCCTTATATAGGAGGCGGAGCCGAGAGTTTCGTGTTACACAAGTTACAAATACCGAGAGACTCTCTGAGTTCATCTCGTATAATTCCAAGTCTCCTTATTCCTAATCTATCTCTGTTTACCATAGTCGATATTTTAATGGGCTTTCGGGCTTCATAATCTTCAGGTCGTGGGCCTTCAGTAAACCCCGGGTACCTTCTTCGGCAGGCCCATCCGGGATGCCTATGTCACATAGGGACCTATGTCTCCTGACATGATTCTTGTGGTCATCCTTGATGGCCATTGATAGCCTGAAAGAACACAAGGTCATTTGTGCATATTTTCGTGGAAGTATTATTTTCGGTCTTTATATCGTGCCTCAACAAGGAGCGTAGGTGGATGTTTATTAGTGGTGTTTCTGTCGCACCCAAGGTGTCACAAGTCTTAGGTGAATAGACTACAAGAATTGAAATGGAAAATGGTGAATGTAAATGATAATATTTTGGAGTATTAATAATGCAATAAAGTAAAGTGCATAAAGTAAATAGCTAATAAGAAGTAAACGAGTTTGAGATGAAAAGTAGGCGCGGGGTGATTCAGTTCATGGTGATAGTGAATGTGTCATTTTGGATATATACCATCGGCTAGATAATAGCCTTTGGTATATTGGTGGCCATTGATCTCATAGTTGCATGGTGGAGGCATGACCTTCCACAAGTTTGTTGAGCACCGGAGACCGCTGCAACACGTTGATGTCATTGTGTGATCTGACATGCCAAAGAAAGAATGCCAAATCCATAGGTCATAATCTGCCACAGCTTCAAGCACCACACTGCAATATCCATGACGCCCTTTGTATATACCTTTCCAAGCAAACGGGCAGTTCTTCCATGACCAATGCATACAATCGATGCTTCCAAGCATTCCAGGGAATCCTCTGGCAGCATTTTGTGCCATGATCCTTGCAGTCTCTTCTTCAGTTGGCCCTCTCAAGTAGTATTTGCCAAACTTTCCCACCACAGCTCGGCAAAACTTGTACATGCACTCAATGGCAGTAGACTCACTCATGCGAAGGTAGTCGTCCTGTGTATCGGCAGGTGCTCCGTATGCAAGCATCCTCATGGCGGCGGTGCACTTCTGAATCGACGAGAACCCGACAACGCCTACAGCGTCGAGCTGATTGAAGTAGGGGTCGAACTCTTGAACGTTGTGGAGGATATTCATGAACAAACCCTTGCTCATCCCATACCGGCGCCAAAAATTTACGGCATGTGTTGCTTCATCTGCGAAGTAATCATTGTACATCATGGTATGCCCCTCCATCCTCTGTCGGGGCTTCGACTTCTTTCTTCCCGCCTCCTCGGCGCGGCCTCTTCCTCTTCCCCGCCTCGACGTCAAGCATGTTCTGGAGGGACGCGATGATCGAAAAATGCTCCCTAATGTCGTCGTCGAAGGCTTGCTCTTCCTCCAACATTCGGACGATTATCTCGTTGTCGCTATCCAGGTCTGAACCAAAACAAATGGTTAAAATTATTCAGCCGCAACAGAGGAGGCAACAAACAGCGACCTATCGCGCCTCGGATAAGCGTCGAACACCTTACGTGTGCGAGAGGAGGGGCGGATTTGCCGAGGCGTTCTGGGACGCGTTGGGGAAGCGGCGGTGGGGAATAGGACGGCGAGGGAGCCAGCCGTCACGACGGTGCCCGACTCAGAAGAGATTGGCCGTCGAGACAGCCGGTAAATCGAGTGGTGGCGTAGGGGTGGGAGGAGCAGGAGGGGAGGCGCGACGAGAAATAAAGGCGGGAACCAACCGTTCGGATGTGGTTGCCGATAGGTGGGTGCCCGCCTCGCTTCTCACTCTTTCCGGTGTGCCCGGAGCATCCCTATGTATCGGAGACAGGCTCGGGTGTCGGACACCGTATTGGGCTGGAGCGGAAGGAGAGCTTTGGGCGCGAGGCGGGGCCGAAAAATATGCAGCGCGCCCCAAATTTCTTTGGGGACATAGCGCAGATGCTCTTACCTTTCAGGTGAAAATCCAAGGTGCGGCATTAATTGGTTGTGCTTGGCAATGGCCTTGTTTGAGACAGGTTATCTTTAGTGGGAAAACCTAAGGTCTTTTGATCGGGTGCGATTTTGCTTGTTCATTGTTCCCTTCTTGGGCATTGCTTTTGGAGAACGGAGTTCAGATGTCTTGGTGGTGGTTGTATTGTTGCTGCTAGGGCTGGAATACCGTAGCGGGACTTTTCTGCATGTAAAAGGCATACATGGAGTTTTCCCTTTATCGTATTGAATTCCCACATATTTGTAACATATATGATGATAATACCATGTTTTACATTGATTGGGGATTTACCAATGACCCCCTTTATTTGGTTTATAACCCTATTTTGTGTATTTTTCACTTTCGAGGAGACCTATACGGAGTCAAATTGACTGGGATTTTGGAGCTTCATTTTTCATCGAGAAAGCACCCTGGGACTGGAGTCACACCTGGATGGGCTGAGGCCCAAAGGACTGCAGTCTGGCCGGCTGTCAGGGCGCGTCATGTCTCTTTGCGAGTTGATCATCCAAATGGCGTGATCTTTCACCCACCAACGTATTTTGACCTAAAAATCACTATATATATGGCCCCGAAGAGTTCTCGGGAGGAGAGCGCCGCAGAAAGACAGAAACACGAAAACGGAGGCGGAGAAGATTGGAGGGGAAACTCCGCCGGGATCACCGCCAGAGGGATCTCCACGTTCTCCAACATCTTCATCACCATCACCATGATCAAGGGAGTAGTCCACCTCTAGACTACGGGTTTGTGGCAGTAGCTTGATCTATTTCTCTCATGTTCTTCATAGTTCTTAGTGCCATATGAGCTGCCTCACATGATTATGGCCATATTTGTAATACTTATGTGGTGGATCCTTATTCTATGATATTGTGCTAAGATTGTATTATGTGTAAGATGTATTGATATATGCATATTATGTACCCCATTCTTAAGTATTTGTTCTGATCCAACATCTATGCAAGAGCGTGTGTGGGGTGATGTGTGTGTTAGATGGAGTAGCATGGTATTAGTAATTGAATGGTGACAATATGTTCATGATCTATTATGGCTTTGCCTTTTCTTTTGCTACCTCACTAGGGATAAAGTGAATGCATGTTCTATGTTCGTCACATGACAAAAGTGATGATCTTGTTTGGTCAAGGTAGCATATTTGATATTCAAACATCATGTCAAAGTACTTATGGCTATGCTTTGTTAATTCTTAATACAAGATTTCATGGAGTTTTCCCTTTCTTGGAGTATAAGAGAGATGTGTTGCATCATCTCTATGTTAGGACGTGATGACCATATGAATACGTATCTTACTCATATTGTTATTTTTCATCCTCATATCTCATTGATGAATTACTATTTGTCCACTACAACTTAAAAGAGAGAATAGTCAAGTGAACCCATGATTCCATGAACCCCGGTCCACTTTTTATCATAAGAAACACCTTTATATTGCTTTTATCTTGTTTTCTACTTGCAACACTATTTTAAAATACAAAAATATTTACTTTTCTTATTTGCATCCAAAACACCAAAAACAATCAACCCATTTACAGTTTTTTACTTAGTTACTTTATTTCATCTAGTTTTACTCGCTTTATTTACTTTTATTTATTTCATCTACTTACTCGCTATTTTTACTTGTGTTTTATTTACTTACACGAAACCTTGTGCTTGACAACCACACGGTGGAGTTGGCGACACAAGGCGTTTATTTTACTTGCAGGATTGCTAGAAGAAGAGATAAGAGATAACTCTTTTCTCAGTTCCCCGAGAACTCGATATAAACCCTCAAGTCACCCTTGTGGAGAAAATACTCTGCTGACACAACACCATGCACTTGGAGTCCCAACATCATTAAGACTATTTTCTAGCGTTGTTGCCGGGGAGGAATCAAGACACCCCATCAAGCCCCATCGAGCGCCATCAAAATTATTTTCTAGCGCTGTTGGCGTGGAGTAATCAAGACACACCATCAAGCCCGATCAACCTCCATCAAAGCATTTTCTGGCGCCGTTGTTGGGGAGCTGAAAAGAGTTACATCATAGTGGTTGTTGTGTAAGAGGTATTTCCTACAAGAATCTTCTTGCAACTACGTCACCAAAGCTTGAGGAAGGTAACACCTCTGTGCTCTCTTATCTCTTTTAGTTTTTGCATTGTATTTTATTTGTCTTGTTTTTAATCTTTGCTTGTTTGGTTTAAGTCTTTACCTTTTTAGTTCTTTTTCATAAAACACAAAAACCCATAAATATGAAAAAGTAAAATATCAAAAATACTCATGTTATGGCTACTATTTAAGATAAAAAAAGTCACACTGAAAGAGGAATATAAAAATGCTATGAAATTTATGAAATATAGAGAATCATGTGACGGAAAAGGACTAAAAAAAATCTTAAGACTTCTAAATAAAGCTGCTGCGAGTTGCACATTATGAAAGGTCTTGTAACTTTTGTTGTGGTGAACACTTTGATTTCCAATGTAGATCCCATGAACAACATACCAATTGTCTCCTACCATAATTACTAGTTATGTTCATAGAATGGAAGAATTAGAACAATTTGAGCTTTATGGCAGCCCGAATTAAAAACTTCCATTGATGAGGTCTATGAATTAGTGGTGTGACTCATGATTGTGCTTTTGTGGTCTATATTATCTGAATCATTGCATGAGCGATTTAAATCTGGCATATCTATGTTCTTGATTATAATAAGAGAAACACGTAACTTAAGAAGACACTAGCTTATTACATAAAGAAGAAAATGAAGAAGCCATAGTTCCATCTAAGCTTGGGGAAGATTGGGATCCATCACATTCACTATCAATATGTGATAATAACTCTAAAACTTATTATGCTATAGATGATGGCTTATTTTTGCTTGAGAATCCTCCATGCTTAGAAAGTACTATGTTATATGAGGATGAAAATTATAAGCTTGTTGTTTGTGATAATGCTCTCATCATTAAGAGTCTCATATGTAGGGATTCGTAGCATAGAAAACAAAACTTTTCCTACCACCAAAACAAATAACAAGCCAAGATCTAATCTAATAGATGGTTGCAACGAGATGGGATCAACATACCCTCGAAGATCGCAGCGTTAACTGAGATAAATCTTGTGGATGATGTAGTCGATCACTTGCCGCTCTCAGGAGCGAGTAGAAGATCTTGACGGTGCCACAGTCAGGCAGCACCTCCGCCTCGGTCACACATACGGTGTGATGAAGACGTCCTTCTCCCGTTCCGGGCGGTGGAAGTAGTAGCCTCCTCGGAATCCCGCCAGCACGACGGTGTGGTGACGGTGGTGGTGAAGTCTCTGCGAGGAACTACTCCGTAGTCGTGCGGGAGAGGGTGGAAGGGAGGGTGGCGCTAGGGTTTTGGGAGAGAGGGAGCTTGGCGCGACCTTGGGTGCACACTT